>CM069133.1:85838230-86108230 GCA_035221665.1 Okamejei kenojei
ATGCCTGTTTGATCGGATGGATTATTTCGTTGAAAACTGAACTTAGCCTTTGTGCTAGTATTTTTTGTAATACTTTTGATCAGTATTTAATAGAGCTATTGCTCTATATCATCCCTGGTTCATCCAAGTCTTTATTTATTTTTAGGTATAAGTGTTATAATAGATTCATTCAACGTTTCTGGTAATTTTCTGTTGTGTGTAAATCAGTTCATTTATAAATGATTTCAAATCGTGGAACCATATGATCATGAAATATTTTATAAAAATTTACGAACCTATATAACCGATCTGGTCCCGGTGTTTTAATAAAGACCATTTTAAAATGACTAATAGATTCTTGATTACTTTATGTTTAGTGGGATATCAGCATTTATTAATTCATCTATTAATTGTAAATCCAATCCTTCAGGTTGCATTTTTTTAAAACTGCCTTCAATTACAGTTTTTATTACTGTTTAGTTTAGCAGTGTATAAGTTTTTTATAATATTGCATAATCTTCATTAATAACTTTGGGTGAATTAACCAATTCGCCAATAAGTGATTTAAATCCTAAGGATAAATTTTTCAGCTCAATTTTCCTTAATTGTTTCAGCAATAATTATTGGGGTTTATCTCCAAATTCGAACTGTAATTGTTTTGGTATTTTGATAAAGTTTTACAACTTGATCTGTTATATAAGTTTTATTTAATTTATATATTTCAAATGCTGCAATTTTATTGTGTAATATTAATATCTGGTTTTGTTGCATTCTGTATATCTAATTGTTTAATCTCCCTTTCCAAATCATTGTAGTTCCTCTCCCCATCTTTTTAAATAGTGGAATGCTTGTGAGGAGATCATGATTCCCCCGGAGATATGCTATGAATGTTTCCCATAAAAGGAGCGAGAATTTCTGGTTGATCATTTGTTTAAAAAAACAACCTTATTTGAGTTGTGATAAATTCCTGAGTAGATTTATTTTTTTAAAATTTGTGGGTTAATTTCCACTGTCCTGATTTATTCTGTTTTGGCCATTTAATTTTAATTTAATGTTAATGGCGCATGAGTCTGAAATTAAAATATTATGATTATTTGGATTCAAAAGTAAAGTGAAATAAGTTTTGCGACCACCAAAAAAATAACTAATCTTGAATAAGTCTGGTGGGAGGGGGGATGGATGTGGGGGAGGGGGGGGGGGGGGGGGCTGTACTGGCGAGTATAAAGAGTATTTTCCCCCTCGTCCAGTAAGGTTTTCTGTTCTCCAAACATCTTTAAAGTTAGTCGTTTGCATATTATGCGTTTAATAAGTCACAGGAGGGATTTAGTTTTTTCTTTGCATTGTAGATCTATCAAGTAGGGTCTAGTGTGCGCAATTAAAATCTCCTCCAATTATCAAATTATTTGTGTTAATTCCGAATATTGTTAAGTACTTTCTTAAAAAAACAATTGACTATCAAATTTGGTTCCATATATATTAACAAAAATAATTTTTTCCTGTGTTTAATTCTCCTATCCCAATAATGTATTCTACCATCTTTATCAGATATATTTGATGTATTGCTTAAATAAAGTACCTTTACGAAATAATATTGCTATGCCTTTTGATTTATGCGTAAAAGGAAGAGTGATACATTTTATCTATCCATTTTAAGCTTTCAACCTAATTCAGAGCGTGGGCTTTTTTTAAGTGTGTTTCTTGAATTATAAATTACGTTAAGCTTTTAGTTGCCTTAAATGTGCCAATACTTTCCTCTCTTTAATCGTTCCATTAATACCTTTAAAAGCATCCAACAACAAAACGTAACTCCCTTCATTTCCCCCGTATTCCTTTTTAAGTCTTGCATTTATGTTTATTGAAGTCTACAATAGAGACTAAGGATCCGCCGCGAACAGACCCAACCTTACAAACCCGAACATCGAATAGATGAATTTTAAAATCCTCGATAATGTCCCTCACAAATATCTCTCCATTGGGTCCATGTGTGTGACGCCCATTCAAACTGAAAAAAAAAAAAACACAATAGATTATAAAACCGCAGCGTCAATGATAGCAAAAACCTATCGAGTATTGTGCAAACAGCTCGCAACACACAACATCAAGCGTACTTGCCGATTAGAGCCCGCCATACTCCTCCTGGCTACCCCTCAACCCCGACATTCCCGTCGTTGATGTTATTAACTTGACCAGCTGACCTCCCTATCGGTTTACAGGCCATCATAAACCCAACCACCACAAAACCCTTGTTACACCCCAATCCTGTTCACCCCCTTTTACGCCCGCCCCCCTTTCCACCACTCCACCCGGGTCGCAACCACCCCCCCCCTGGTTTCTCTCCCCCCGGACCCCCCAAATTATCCCAAACTCGCACCCCATACTCCAGCAACCCTAACACACTATAAACACAACACGCCAACTCAACCCCCCATCACAGACAACAACCCCCCATCCGCCCACCCCCCGCACACACCTTGCACCCCCCTTCACCCCCCCACCCGACCTCCCCCCCCCGCCCCTCCCACCCACGAACCCGGACCCCCAAGCATAAACACACGTTAACGCTCCGACCACCATCCGAACCATCGCTCGACAAAATTCCCACTCACATTCCCAACCCCTATAAGAACCTACTAAGCAGTAGATTCATCATGAAGCACTTCCCAAAGAGTAGTGAACAATCTTAAACGTAAAAAAAATACTACTAATAATATCCCCTTGCGTTGTTATTTTAATATTTTGTGTTATTTAGTTATATTAGTTATGTGATGAGACTAATTATAAATATCCAATAACTCATATCCGAATCCAGTTTTTTTCTCTCTCGATTCATTCGACTTTTTCCACCATTCCGACCAGTCCATATTATCTTGTAAGATCATGCAGGATGTTGAGAATCCGTGTACATCCTCTAAAAGTAAGAGAGAGTCAGTATATTCAATTGTCGAAACATACAGGTCGGAAAGAGCAGTTGGGGGATGTAAAAGACATGTTCCCCGCGTCGTTAAAAGTAACTCTTACAGTAGCTGGGTAATTCCAAACCATAATCTCAGGATTTCCCACATCCCTCATGGACTTTAAGCCTTCATTAAATGCTTTCCGTTTCCCATGGCAACCTCTGGTGGATAATCTCGGTAAGATACCACATCACCATTAGTCCTACAAATATCAGGTTTCTGATTCACGAAAGCTTTTCATTAACAAGACGCAATAATGCTCAACCAGGACAAAGTCATATGAATGGGGGATTGGTTAGTAAAGCGCAATTAAAATCATTTGTCTTGGAGGGGCGTTTTGGTCTGGTCTGACGGACTGCTGACTCTATGAGCACGGAGCGAAAAAAGCGTTTCTTCTCTTTCCTTCCAGAGATAGAACACGTTGCAGTAGTTTTCAGTAATTCTCGAGGATCTACATGTTTTTCCGTCGTCCATTTCAGGAATCCCTGCAATTCTCAGATTTTGTCCTTCTCAGTCGTCCATTCTATCTATGGCTCAGTACATTTTCTCTGTTGTTTTAGTCAGCAAGTTCGTAAGACGTTCATTTTCTGTAAGGCAGCTTTGCTGTAGTCCAAAACACTTGTATCAGCTATTTTCTTCAATATCTTTAAACCACCGTCTGTTGTTTCCAGTACATTCCTCCCATAGGATTCATCCTAGTTTGAAAGTCTTTTTTTAAAAAAACCTTTTCAAATTTTTGGTCCATCTCCTATGTCATTTCATTGATCATTTCAGTGAATTCATTCTTCCAAATCTCCGATAATTTCTGATCATGTTTTAAATATTTAACTTGATTTTTGTTGGAATTCTTTCAATGATTATTCACACCTGGTTTCATCTGAGGTGTTCATCCACTGGCTGTTCATCCTAGGTTCAATCTGTTGTTCCAATCTGTTTATTTCATCCCTTACACCAGCAATCTGTTGAGAAATAAAAATTTTCCAATTCTCACCTTCAGTTTTTTTCCCTGTTCTTTTGATACATCTTCCTGGGAGGAGGTCCCTACTCGAGTCCGAGGCTGTCAGTTGCCTTCTGCTGTCTCTCCGGGTGGATCAGTTTTCTCCCTTATTACAGTAGGGCTCCGATTTGTTGACATAATTAGTCGCGCGCCTGATGACGTCACTCACAACACTCGATGCAGAAACGTCAGGCAGCCAGCAGCAGTCAGCGGTAGGTCCCTTAATCCCCGGAGTTTTTTTCCCCGATTTTTTCGTGAGCTGGCTGGCGTTATCCTCTAGCCCTCCATAGCGCCACCTAAATAGCAACCACAAAGGCTTAGATCTGCAAGAACATGGAATTAATAGCTGAAATAACGACCAAGATATTGAAAGAGAACAATTAGATCTTTTAAACAATGGAAATGCCCTGCCTGAAGGCCTAAGCTCTGAATTCTATAAAACATATATTATGAACTGATTTCACCACGCTTTACAAACACTTTATAAAACAGTTTTATACTCAACAGCAACTCATGGAAACTTTAAAATGAATCTACAATAAATACGATAACCTACAATTGATAAGTATCTAGAAGACCCGCCTCCAATAGCGCAATAGCACTATAACATACTGAACCGAAAATAATAACAACAATCCTATCAAATAGATTAGCTTATAGAAAAAAAAACCAAAAATACATCCCTGATCACAACAGGTTTTAAAACCCTCAACGACCACTCATTAAATAACCCTAAGACGAAAGAAAAAAAATATCACTTCTACACAGAATTCTACTGCGAACCTAGCCAATATCACTCTATAAGCTGACACGCGCAATTGATCACGAAGCTATGGGCCCTAATTAAAATTACAGTGAAGGGAAAAATTTCAGAATGGAGAGAACGTACACATGCGCGATTGGGGTTTTAAATTTATTATAAAAGACTAACCGTCCAACAGCTAGAATACAACAAATCAAATGATATCAACTTAAATTTAATCTTTCCAGAGGTTGTGACCAGGATGTTCATTAATCTCTCCATTAATATTCACATTAGCAATTTGAACCGCTTGCAGAAAAATGTCAGAACAAATCCCAGAAATACAAGTGAAACAATAACTAAAGATACAACGCCATACAATTTACACTCTATATGTGCAGATTATGTACTAATATATATTACAAAGCCGGAAATTAGCATTCCAAAATTATTAACACAAATAACACAATTCGGTCAATCTCCCAGAAATAGAATAAAATGAATTAAAGCGACATCAGTTCAGTAAACACGGATCATAATATAATATACTACAACAATCACCTTTTTAAAATAAGATTGAACGAAAAATTTGAATATTAGGTATTTAAGTAACTAGGGTGTATAGCTCTTTATTTAATCAAATTTTCCACCTTTAAAGAATAAACTACATAGAATATTCAATACAGGAAAACACTTCCAATCCACAATGTACGGTAGCATTTAATGCTATAAAAAATGATTTTTCTACGCCAAAATTGTACCTATTAACAATACAACCCGAAATATAAACCAAAATCTTTTTTTTTAAAGTAAACTCCACATAACAAGTTTCATCTGGACTACAAGAATCATAGAATCAATAAAAAACAATTATGTAAATCAAAGAATAATGGAGGTTTATAGCACTACCAAACCTTTAGTATACTATTACTGGGGAATTTATATTAAAAACAAGACTTTATGCTGGAGCAATGGATACAACAACCAGAATGGTTAAGGAAGGAAAAGGAGGCCTGTCTACCTTTTTGAAATCGATCGAAATATTTGCACCGACAAATTGCACAAAAAACACTTATGGGTAAAACAAAACTCTAAAGTGGTATACAAATCAGGAACACCTTAAAAAGGCTCAAAAACAGGATAATATACCACTCTATCTCCCTATAGTAAAAAATCCCTTATTCCAACCTACCATAACATAGAACAAGGCTTTGATACAAGGAAAAAACTATGGAATCAAAAGGGTGGAACACTTAACAAAAAAGAGGCACTTTTATCTCTCAATTCATAACTGCCACAGATTACTATGGGATACAACTCAAAAAATTTGTTTTCGATACTTACCAACTCATAGATTAGGTAAGTCCAAATACACAAGATATAATAGGAATAGGGCACCAGAAATCTTAGATTGAAGTCTAATAAACATACCTAATACAGAAAAATTAATAACATAAATTTAACACAACCTTTTAGATAGTGAGATACATCAACGGAATCATATAGACACAACATGGAAAAAGAATAAATCAAACCATAACGAAAGAAATTATGGATAACAGTTTTTACAAAACATTACATCAAACACGCTAAACTTCCAGACATGCTCTAATATCAATTTAAAGTTTTACATAGATAACATTATTTCCAAAGTAAACCAAAATAGAATCTTCCCGACAAAAATCGTCTACCTGCGAATAAATGTAATCTGAGAGGCTAATTTAAACACATACTTTTGCAACTTGTATAAAAAAAAAAGAATTTCCTGGACTGAGATTTTTAAAAAATAAACTTCTAGAAGTTATTAATACTAAACTGGATCCGGACCCAAAATTACTAATACTTGGAACATCAAACAAAGTTTAAACCTCTTTAACGTCTAAAAAAACAATCCAAAGAAATTTCCTAGACTACAGTATAATAATTATGGAAGAAATTAATATTAAAATTTTGGAAAGGCCCAAAAATTCCCCCACAATTAAAAAATGTGGATTTTGGAAAATGTCGGAGACCCTACACCTGGAAAGAATCAGATTTGCCATTAATGGACAAACAAGATGTTTTTGTATACAACATGGGTCTTCTTTCATTGATTACTTAAAAGGGTAGAAAGGTTCGGCAGGGAAACCCTAACTGAAACATGGATTAAGGAATAGATGAAAAGTTATACTCTTTATATTCTTTGATCTTATCCTCTCTATCCTACGATGAATTAATAGTAAATTATTCCTTTCTTTATGATTTTCTTCTTTGATGTAGATTATTATTCTATTTTTCTTACTGTTCTCCTCTATAAAAAAAAACTATTAGAGTCAAAATGATACAACTGATAATATTAATAATGTATGCTTGTTGAACATGAAATATTTCTATCATAATATATGTTTGCTAATCCACTGTCTAAATACTCTAATAAAAAAAAATATATTCAAAACAAAGGCATGCTGACCATCCTGATAAATCCCTGCCTCTCCAATGTGCAGATTAAACCTCACAATTTGTTTTATTGATTTATGTTAGACTCACAGGCCTGTAATTACCTAATATATTCCTGCTGGCCTTATTGAATAAAAGTACCATGTTTTCATCTTTCAGTCACCTCTGACCAGAAGATATGAAACTATCTGAGTCCCAGCAATCTCCTCCGTTGCCTAATATGACACTTTGGGATAAATCACATCCTGCCCCGAGATATATCCTGTTCTGTAGTGTTTTGCACAATCCGCAGGCATTGCCACTTTCATTTCACTGCACATCTTGTATGTGTATGTGACAAATAAACTTGACATTGACTTAATCCCAAAGGCACCTAATACCTTTGCCTTTATGATGGCAATTTGTTTTGAAATATTGTTGCCCATCCAATTATAATATCTTCCTCTGGTAGCTACCTGACAAAACAAGTTCTACACCTTTCATTGGTGGGATGCAAATGTATTGCAGCTTGATATTCTGCTTGGGGTGGTGAAATGCAAATGAGGGCCCATGCTAGTCAATTACATCAGGCCCTATCTAAGAAAAAGTGGATTTTTAGGGAATTCACTGGAGTAGACAAACACTGTAGTTGAGAGAGAAAGTAGACTGGGAGGGAGCGGAGAATGCACAGGAATGCAAGAGGCTGCAGAGATTGATAGGCTCAGCCCATTCCATCATGGGCACAACGCTCATCAATCTGTATTCTTTAATTATTTGGTTCATTAAAAGCTCAATAACATTTGTTGAATCTATACTGTCTTTACTTAAATACATTGACTTTCCTTGATTCAACCATGCTCATTAATTTTATATCATATTGTGGACATTTGCCCAGAAGGCACACAGTTCAATGAATCAAATGACGGTATTTCAATACTGCTCACTGGTTTAATAATAGAATATTGACTGGCCTTGAGGGGGATACGACATATATTGCCTGAAGTAGATTCATATTGCCCGAGTCGAAGACGAGGGCAATGTGGATCTAGTGAGGGCAATATATGTCGTATCCCCCGAAAGAGGACAGTCAATATTGTTATTATTACCAACATATATCAGACAACTAGAGGAAAATCTTCTGTCAAAAGTCGCGAACCTCTTCTCGCAGGAGGCTGCCATTTTGCTTGTTTTGTCGAGAACAAATTCTAAATTTCCCACGCAGCGTCACATTGCCAAGTTCCCGGATGTGAGACCAGGGGAATATAAGACTATATTTACCGCTGTTTTAACACGTAAAGTCCATAGGCGTTCGCAAGAAAGGGGAATACAAGAAAATATTCCCCTGTTAACCCTGCTGGCACTCAAAACGAAGGGAATACAATTTTGTAAAAGAATAGCTCAGATGTGTGATATGGGTAATAATACCATATATTTCATGAAAACCACATTCCCCATTCATATTCCACATTCAAGTTCAATTTGTTATATTCATCATGAAAAGCAAGAGCCCGGTGGAAGACCACCCGTGTTTTCTCCCAGTTCAAATAATCATTTTATAGAGGATCTGTTGGGCCTTTGGGCAATGAGTGATAGTGGACCAATGAGCTGCAATGAAATACTCACGTACAAGCAAGGATACCAAGGAAGCCATGAGTGTGTTACACTGGCAATAGAGGGCTAATAGCTTCAGACTGGGATAGGATTCATTTCATGGTATTGGCACTTACCTGCTATCATATTCAGCATTATGCTTTTCATTTTGAAGAAGTCAGCTGTTTTTTCACCTGATCTGGACCCAATCTTTAGATGCTGCTGCTTCACCGGAGCCCAAATGATGTTGTGTTCTGTGAATGCAATTAGATGGTCTAACTTGCACGGGGTTAACTTGGTAGGTACTCTTCAGCTGACATCTGGGTCTTATTAAATTGCATTTTGCATTGCTGCACTGGATTGGAAGTGAATCTGAAAGTTGAGATTTGTCCATCCAGGCATCTCTTAATATTAAACAGCCATGGTGCTGCTGAGCTACGATGAGCTGCTGGTATCCCTTGGTAAAGTTAACCCACACATCAAGAGGTGCTGAATATGATCCATCTTGCTCTTGCTTCAGTGCAGGGAGCAGCCTGACATTGCCAATGAACCTGAGGTCTGTGGGCAACAATAGTGAAATAGTCAGCATTAATTAACCTGCCAAACCTGATGGTACTACTGTGCAGCATTTTTAACAAGTTTAATAATGTAGGTAAATCTCTACGAAAAATATCTTCCTATTTACTTTTAATTTGCTTCTGTAGGTTTGCCCTGTTTCAATTTGAATAATAGTTCAAGTTAGGTAGGACCTGACAGCCTTCAGCCAGAATCTCCTCAGCATCAATGACCTGGTAATGAGGCAAATTACAGTGTCCAGTCTTCTCAGGGAACCGCCCAGCAGTGAGGAAATGGTCAAAAGCATCAAGTCCTTGTGCATCAATATAACCTTGGTCAAGAAGCCACACCAATATCTTTACTCCCTCAGAAATCAGCATGTCTTAAACAACTCTTACTCAAGTGCTACAGATGCACAGTAGAAAGCATACTTTTGAAACGCATCACAGATTGGTTTAGGAACAGCTCTGACCAAATCCGCAACAATTACAGATAGTTTTGGATGTAGCTCAGACCAGTCCTCCCCATCATTAACTCCATCTACACTTCATGCTGCCTTGGGAAAATAGCCAACATAATAATGGACCATTTTTTTAGCCTGGATATTCCCTTTTCCACTGCTCCTGTAGGGCAGAAGATTCAAAGGCATGGAGAAGCTGATTAGTTCCGGTTGAGAGGGGCTTTGATGGAAGTTTTAAAAATCAATAACGTCTAAAAAGTGATCACTGACATAGGCTAATGGACCAGAGGACAGAGAACAAAGGTGACTGTCAAAAGAATTAGAAGTGACATAAGAAAACCAAAAACATATTTTACGCAGTGGGTGGCTGAAGTCTGTCATGTATTATGTGCAGTTCTGGTCACCCCTTTACAAGAAGGAGGTGGAGGCTTTGGAAAGACTGCAGAAGAGATTTAACAGGACACCAGATGGTGTTAACTATAAGCAGATGTTAGACAATCTTGGGATGGTTTTACCAATGGAACCCAATTGAACTTTATAAAATTATGAGGGGCATAGATAGTGTAGGCAGTCAGAATATTTTCCCATGGTGGCAATGTTAAAAACTAGAGGGCATAGCATAAAGTCAGAGAGTGAAAGAATATAAGAGCAGTCCAAGTTTTATTAATTCATACAGATGGTGGTGGGTGTCTGGAATGTGCTGTTGGAACCAGATATGATCATGGTGTTTGTTGTGTTACGGCTGTGGTAATAACTGAAGCCTTACACCATGATAAAGGTCCAAAGACTTTATTAGCAACATAGCATAGATAACTTCATGCTGGCACGTTTCTCTAATTCTAAGGGAAACAGGCAGGGAGGATTATTGTAAAAGCAAGTGGGCGTAACTACAAAAGCATTACTCATAACATGAGTGACACTGATCTATATCCTCCCTCTTAAAGAATCAATAACAGTACAAACCCATTAACTAAGTAAGGCATGCATAGCAATTGATAATAAATTGGAGGAAAATCAAACATAGTCCGGGTACTTCACAACCGGCTTACAAACAAGACCAGCACATGTACGATAGAGACAATCTCCGTTCTTTCCCCTCGGGGAGAGAGCAGGTGGCTTCACAGGTGAGGGAGACTGAACCAGCATTCCTGGAGATGAAGCAGGAGACTGTGGCGCAGGCGAAGTCGTCACGGGCAATGGAGCCGTTGCAGACATGGGTTGTTATGCTGGTAGAGGCATAGGAGATTCGCCACAGGCACCGTAGCATGGGTCCACCTCGACAGCAAATGCTGAGCGGGTGAACCCAAGATGGGGTCACGGGAGATGTTCCGTAAGTTCAGCAGATCTAGGAATACATCGGATTTAGCTCTGTATGAACATTCCATGAGCTGTTTTGCACTTTTGACAGCTTGTTCAGCCAACCCATTCGACTGTGGATATTCAGGGCTGCTGGTAATGTCGCACAAATTCCAGTGTTTAGCAAACTCCCTGAAGTGCTGGCTGGTGAATTGACTGTCGTTGTCAGTTAGCAGTCTGCCCGGAGATCCGTGGACTGAAAAATGGCGTGATAACTTTGAAATCACTCCGCTGGAAGTGGGGCTGCTAGGAAAATCAATGTGAAACCATCCTGAATAAGAATTAACGAGAACCAGGTACTGCTTGCCGTGCCAATCAAATATGTCAACTGCCACTGTAGACCATGGGAGTGCAGGTACCAGATGTGAAAGAAGTGGTTGCTTTTGTTGGTGAGGTGCCAAGCTGTGGCACACTGCACAGGATGCCAGATTCTCAGTGATGTAGTCGGCCATGCCAGGCCAGTAAAACATGCTTTTTTCAATAGGATGGTAGCTTCAACGCCTGGGTTCCCTGCATGGACAGCATTACAATACTGGTTTTAACGCTGCATTGTGTCCTTTTAAAACAATGCCATCCTGAAACACAAGCTCATCACGGACGGCAAAGAAAGGCCGGATTGGCAGCGGTACGTTGTAGTGTTTGTCTGGCCAGCCGCGCTTAGTGACGGAGGTAAGCGATTGTAGGGTATTGTCAGCAGCTGTGTGTGCAACTAAATCCTCCATATAGGACGAGGGGATAAAAGACACAGCCATTACAATAAAGTAATCATCTGACGAGGGCAGATACCCGCAGGTCTTCCGGGGTGCGCGAGAGAGAGTGTCAGCCTGGTGCATATCCTTACTGCGTTTATGGATCAGTACAATGTCATATTTTTTAAGTTGCAGCAACATCCGCTTTAGGCGCGGGAGAGGCGTGAATCAGTTTGTTGAAAATGTTGATCAGAGATTGGTGGTCAGTTTCAATCGTGACCGTGTCACCAAAGATATAATTGTTTAATTTTTTGCAGTCGAAAACAACCGCCAACAGCTCTTTCTCAATTTGGGCATATCATTGTTCTGTGTCAGTCATGGTGCACGAGGCATAGGCAATAGGCTTATTGCCGTTGCCATCATTTTGAGGGCATGCTGCACCTAGTCCGTGTTGTGAGGCATCACAAGTCAGTGTACCCGATAGTTTAGGATCAAAGTAAGCCAGAGCACTGGACATCTGCTGATTAGAGTGTCGAACGCTTTCTGTTGTTGCTCATGCCAATTGCAGTATCTTTGTGTGAAAGTTGGCACAATGGGGCTGATATTTTGCAGAAACCCGGAATGAATTTGCTCAAATAGTTTACCATGCCAAGGAATCTCTGCAAACTCAGCACGTCTGTGGGTGCTGGGAGCTCATTGATGGCACTGGTATTCACTGGATCTGTTTTTAGGCCGTCTTTGGTAAGTATATGGCCAAAGTATTTCACCTCATTCACTCTGAATTTGCATTTTTGAGGATTCAGCTTGAGATGGATGGCCTTGGCACGATCCAAGACCTTTGTCAGATTGGCATTGTGTTCTTCGACCGTTCTTCCAGCAATGAGGATATCATCCACTACAATGGAGCATGGGTAGCCTGCAAACAGTTACTCCATAGCTTGTTGAAATACTTCACTAGCAGAACGTATTCCAAAGGGCATGCGAATACATTTATAATGCCCGAATGGAGTGCTGAAAGTTGTCAACTTGACATCATCAGCGAAAAGACCAATGATATGTTCTTTCCCCCCTATTTCGACCCCCTGCAGGTCTTCTCTCTGCCTTATTGCTTGTGCTAAGGGTTCAATATACAAAATGAAGAGAGTAGGAGAAAGACAACATCCTTGTCTTGTGCCCCTCTCTAACTGGATCCTTTTTGATAGGTCTCCATTTACCTTAATCCGAGCTGTAGGCTCCTGATATATTGTTTTAATTCACCAAATTGCATCTTCATTGAATCCAAATCTCCTTAGTACTTCATATAAAAATACCCAACTAACACTATCAAAGGCTTTTTCTGCATCTAAACTGACCAGGACCATATTTGTATCCTTTTTTTGAGCATTATCCACAATGTGAAGGGTTCTTCTAATAGTGTCCTGTGTTTGACACCCCCTAATAAATCCAGTTTGGTCTTCATTAATCAGATCTGGTACAAAAGTCTCGAGTCTTTTGCAAATGATAGAGGTAAATAGTTTGCAGTCTACATTTAAAATTGAGATTGGCCTGAAATGTTTACATTGCTCTTTGTCTTTGCCTTCCTTAGGTAAAATGGTAATAATTGCTTCCTTCCATGATGGGGGAGCCCTTCCCTCTTTAAGGGTCCAGTTAAAGCAAGAGATGTTAGCTCTTTCTTAAAGGCCTTGTACCATTCTGGTAGAAACCCATCGCTGCCTGGTGATTTACTAGCCTTTAGTCTACTGATTGCAGCTTCCAGTTCCTTATTCCTTAATCTCCCCCCCTTATTTCCTTAATCTGTTTTAGTACCAACTGATCCTATATGTTTTTATGTTTTTTCTCCAATTCTTTCAATTTTTCTACTTTATGTTCATACGTCGCTAGCAGGGCCTTTTTTTGTGATGATGTCAGAGCGATCAGCTTTCCACGTATAACTGCCTTCAAGGCATCCCACAGTATTACAGGATCCACATCCCCATTATCATTCTCTTCTATGTACCTTTTTATCTCTTCCCTTATTTGTTCCACATTTGCCTTTCCATTCAAAATACTCACATTGAGCCTCCAAAAAGTATTTATTTTTCTACTGCTCAGGTGTACTGTCAAGCTGATTGCACTGTGATCAGATACGTCTGCCACCCCGATTTTACACTCTGTGATTCTGTGGCTTTCACCCGTATTCATTAAAAAGTAATCAATCCTGGAGTAGACTGAGTGAGGTACTGAATAGTGTGCATAGTCCATTTCTGAAGGGTGATGTTCTCTCCAAACATCAATCAGGCCCATTTCCTGCACTGATGTGTTCATAAACTTGGTCAGATGCATCTTGGGTTTTTTTAGACTTGTTGTATCCAAATTATGATTCATAACCACATTCAAGTCCCCTCCACATATCAAAGTACCTTCAGCCTCTAAAGAAATAATGTCAAACAGAGTTTTGAAAAACATTTGGTACTTTCTGGGGGGTATATACATTGATCAGTGTCACTACTTTGTTTTCCAGCTTTCCTTCCACTAATACATATTCTCCCTCTTTGTCCCTGACTTCTTTATGGCATTCAAATTGGACTGTATTTGTGATAAGGATAGCCACTCCCCTCTTTTGGCTAGTTTTATAGGAACTATAACATGTATTTCTAAAGTCAAAGCATTTTAATTTCTCTTGTTCTTGTTGAGGCAGGTGGGTTTCTTGTAAAAATAGTACCTGAGCCTTTTCTTTTTTCAGTTTAGCCAGGACCTTGCTCCTTTTAACTGGATTATTCATCCCATTTATATTGAGTGACACCAATTTGATAGTATTACGTGACATTTAATTTACCTAATCCTGTATTGCATTCACAAATCTCCAGATAACTTGGAACTGTGCAGGTCTGAACATCTGGACAACATGTGCCAAATAAAGAAACTTAAAAAAAAGAGAAAACAGTTGACTTCCAAGTAAGGGTGATTCCTTGCCACCCTGAGTCCCCGTTGGCAGGTAGAGGAGAAAACCTCCTCCCAGAGGGTCCTTCGCTAGAGGTGAAACAATCCATTTCACGCATCCTAGTATTGTCCAACATCATCCGATAGCACTTATTTTCTAATCCAAAAGAAGTCATGACACAATAACAGCTAGTTGGATGGGGTCTGCTCAGACTCCTGTAGTCGCTCTCTTGCTGTCTCACTCCTATCTTCGCTCCTCTTTCCAACTCTCTGCCATGTCATAACCTGGAGAAGACGCTCCATCTCTGGGTCCGCCAGCTCCTCAGCGCTGTAATCTGGTGGCTCCTTGGAGTAGCCTCTCCTCCTCAGCTCCTGTGCTGCGTCCTGTGCACTATGATATGTGCATGTTCCTGAGTCCCAGTGAATGCGCATCTTGTCCAGCGGGGTCTGGAAGCGGACACCTCTCTCCTTCAGGGACCTCTTTATTCCCTTTTATGCCTTGCGATTCTGGACAACCTCTGTTGCATAGTTGTGGTCAAATCATAGTATAAAGTGAATATAACAAAAACGCAAATTCTTTCATTCAATTATTCTCCATCCCAACAAATCAGAGATGCATATAATCTGAAATGGAATTCAAAATCTATGCAGTATCTTTGTGTAACTATAACCAAAACACTGTTTGAACATGTTTGAAACTAATTATAACAAAATTGAAAACATCAAAAAGGATGAAAGGTGGTCTACGTTTCCTCTAGACTTCAGTGCCAGAATACAAACGGTAAAAATGAATATCCTATCTAAATTACTATATTTATTCCAATCTCCCCCAATTAATGTTCCCTGAGATAAATTCATAGCCTGGGATAATATGATCTCTAGATTCATTTGGAATAGCAAAAAAACAAGAATAAAACTAACAACACTTCAACTGCCGAAAAGCAAGGGTGGAATGGCTTTACCAAATCTGAGGAAATACTTTTATGCAGCTCAACTCAGACCTCTGGCTTGTTGGTGTAGACCTGATTATGAGTCTTGATAGAAAGAAATGGAAAGGGAGATACAGGGTTACCAGACCCAGATTTTGGTGCGAGACAAATATCTAGGAGGGGCTTTGAGACATGCTATGGATCCAATAGTAGCATTTACGTTAGAAATATGGAGTTTTATAGTGGGAAAATACAAATTAAAAAGAGGGGTTCATGCATTGAAGTGGTTCGCATATGACTCAAAGTTTAAGCCAGGGGTGTATGATTCAAGATTCAAAGAATGGGCACAAAAAGTTATAACGGCAATGTATACAGTTTCAGAAAATGGCGAGTTTATGAGTTTTCAAGATTTAAAGTCAAAGTATGGTCTCGAAAACAAAGATTTTTTTAGATACTTGCAATGAAGAGACTACTTTACAAAAGAGATAAGGTCAGAACTAGATGAAACTTCAAATAATATGATCAAGGTGATTGTGGATGCATACGAACAGAAGGGGTCTCAGGTCATCTCTGCTTTCTACCAAGCTCTAGTGGGAATCCAATCCGCTTTTTTATAACACCCAAAATAAAAAGCAGACAACTTGCTGTACAACAACACTGTTGGAGGCTGTGCGGGAGTATGGAGGCAGACCACTCGCATATTTTCTGGAACTGTGTAAAGTTAAGGCCATACTGGGAAAATGTTAACGCAGTTGTTAAAAATATCTTGGGTTATAAAATCCCAAATACCTGCCCTGTGATATATCTGGAGCACATTAAAGATATTGTAAAGATAGAAGATACCTATTTGATTAAAGTTTTGCTTGCACCAAGTAAGAAGCCCATTACCAGGCAGTGGCTTAATGAAAAAAAAAACAGGAACAGTGGCTAGAAATTGTGCGAGACATCTTCACTTTGGAGAAAGTGACATATTCCTTGAGAGTCAAGGAGAATTAATTTGAGAATATCTGGGAAAAATGGACCGTTTATTTGAGCCATGATACTAACTAGATAAATGCCGAGCTAGATATGGGAAGATTGTGTTATCTCGAACTAGATGGTATGTTTGTGCGAATATTGAAATATCTCCAGATAACTAATCAATGTAGCAATGTTATAACATTTTGAGATTTTAAAAATTAAGACTGCAAATTATCCCATCGGATAAAGCATAAAAAGAAGTTTAATTTGACACCTAATTCACTTTCATATCTTCAGTATTAAAAAAGTTATGGCCATTTCCATACTTGGAAATTAGCATCTTGTTCCCCATTGCCTTTCCATTGACTTAACTCAAAAGCTGTGATCTAGGGCAGTCAAAAGCCCATAATTTTCTTAAAAATTAAGAGAACTCAATGAAATTTTCAGTTATTATAGATTGAAGCATTCTGAAACAAATATGAAACAATCTTACTTGGATGACCTGAAATTAAAGCATATAATTAGTTAGTTACCTAATTGTAGCTAATTACAAAATTCAATTACTAGATCTAAACATCAATCCATTTCTTAAGAAAAGATGAACATTTTTTTTTAAGTTAATTTTTATTAGAGGCATGTACATATCATAGTCCGAAGCACTACAAACTTTGTTAAACGGTTACATATTAAATATCCAGGATTCCAGGGACTATATACATGTAGCTGGGGTCTTCATTTATCGGTTACATATTAACATTGACTCTAATCATTATTATTATTTTTCAATAGATAGAAAAAATGAAGAAAAATAAAATAAAATTAGAAAAATAGAATAAACTATCCATAATACAACTTAGGAGATAGGTCCATAGGTAAGAAAGCATAATGATTCATCTAGTCCTGGGTTCAATCTTCCATCAGGTATCAGCGCCGGCCCATCCTACCCCTTCAAATAATCTATGAACGGAGACCATATTCTAGTAAATAATTCTGGTTTGTCAATTAAGACAAATCTAATTTTTTCCAGATTTAAGGTCTCCGACATCTCCATAATCCACATTTTGATTGTGGGGGATGCAGGGTTTTTCCAAAATTTTAATATTAAGTTTTCCCCAGTTATTATTTTATAATCAAGGAAATTTCTTTGGTTTATTGTAAGTTTTAGGTATTGTTCAGATATGCCCAATATTATTAATTTAGGATCGGGCTCCAGTTGAGTATTAACCACTATGGAAATAATTTAAAAAATATCCACCCAAAATGTTTTAATTTTTATGCAACTTACAAAGGTATGGGTTAAATTAGCCTCAGAATATTGACATTTATCGCAGATAGGAGAAATATTAGGAAAATTATATTTAATTTTGTTTTAGAATAATGCAATCTACGTAATATTTTAAATTGTATTAAAGAATGTCTGGCGTTTAACAAACATTGATGTATATGTTGTAGACTTTCATCCCAAATATCTTTCGTTATGAGTTGAACTAATTCATTTTTCCATGCTTGTCTATGTAATTCCATCGAAGGGTTCTTACTATCTAAAAGAATATTACAAATGTAAGATATTAATTTGACTGTGTTGGGGTGTTTATTCAAACATTCATCTAGAATCTCTGGCTCTCTAGTTCTGTATTCTTGTGTATGTGATTTAACATAATCTTTCGGTTGTAAATATCTAAAAAAAATATTTGAATGTAATCCATAATTCTCGTGTACCTCCAGAAACGAGAGGAACACACCTTTTCTATAAAGATGTCCCATCTTTTTAATTCCATAATTTTTCCATTGTGCAAAACCTTTATCCAATCTGAAGGCTTAAATGAAGGGTTATTTGCAATAGGGAGCGAAAGTGATAAATTATCCAATTTTAATGTATTTTTTATTTGTTTCCAAATTCGAATACCACTATGTATTATTGGATTTTCACTATAGATTTTTTAATTCAATTTGGAGGAGTTAACAGAATCGGGCCAATTTCAAATGGCAGACAATCCTCCTTTTCCATCTTTAACCAGTCTGGTTGTTGATCCATATCTTGACATTAACTGCCCAGAAATAAAATAAGATATTTGGTAAGACTAATCCTCCATTCGTCTTGGGTTTACATAAATATGTTTTACTTATTCTGTGATTCTTATAATCCCAAATAAAACTTGTTACAATAGAGTCGAATTTTTAAAATAAATTTTTAGGGAGATATATCGGAATTGATTGAAAGAGGTATAGAAGTTGAGGAAGGAAAATCATTTTAATAGCATTCATTTTACCGAGCATTGAAATGGGAAGTGTTTTCCAATATTGAATATTCTTGTGCAATTTATTAAGTAAAGGTACGAAATTTGATTTAAATAAAGAAGTATATTTCTTGGTCACACAAATTCCTAAGTATTTAATTTTTTCATTCACTATTTTAAAAGGTGGTTGTTGCAATATATATATAAATTAGGTTCCATTATTGCCATAATCTCACTCTTATTCCAATTGATTCTGTATCCCGAGAATAAACCAAATTGAGTTATAAGATTTAACAGGTTAGGGATGCTAATTTCTGGATTTGTAATATATAGTAATACATCATCTGCATATAGAGACATTTTATTAACTGTATTTTTAGCGTTATACCCATATATTTCTGGATGTGCTCGAACTTTTTCTGCGAGTGGTTCAATAGCAAGGACGAATAGTAACGGGGATAGCGGGCATCCTTGTCTACAACCTTTAGATAAATCAATTTGTTTTTATAACATTTGTTTTTATAACATTTGATAACATTTGTCATTATTCTGGCTGTTGGGTTGGTATATAGAAGCTTAATCCAAGTACAAAACTTCTCACCTAATTGAAATTTTTCCATCAACGAAAATAAATAGGGCCATTCAACTTGATCGAATGCTTTCTCAGCATCTAGCGAAATGACTGCTAAATCTACATTAGCTATTTGATTTGAGTATATAATGTTAAATAATCATCTCAGATTATAATATGAATAACGTTTTGGAATAAAGCCAATTTGATCGGGTGTATTAATTTATGAATCACTAAGCTTAATCTATGTGCTAAAATTTTGGTTCATATTTTCTGATCGGTGTTTAAGCGAGTAATTGCTCTATATGAACCTGGGTCT
This sequence comes from Okamejei kenojei, assembly GCA_035221665.1. Lineage (NCBI taxonomy): Eukaryota > Metazoa > Chordata > Chondrichthyes > Rajiformes > Rajidae > Okamejei > Okamejei kenojei. The sequence goes on from CM069133.1 coordinate 85,857,903, forward strand.
TCAAGGTCCTTATCCTTTTTTGTTATAAGTATTATTGTTGATTCATTTAAATTTTCTGGACATTTCTGTTGCGTGGATGCTTGAGTATATAATGTCTGTAGGCATGGCGAGATCAAATCATGAATTTTTTAAATAAAATTCACTATTTAAACCATCTGGGCCAGCGGCCTTTCCATGTTTTAAAGATCTAATAGATTCTTCAATATATTTTACTGATATTTCGGCCCCTAATAATTCCCTCTCTTTCAAGTCTAAACCAGTAAGGTTACAATTCTGTAAGAATAATTCCATTCCTGCAGAGTCCACTGCCGTTTTGGTTGAGTAAAGTGTTTGATAGTAGTGAGAGAATCTATCATTAATATCCTTGGGTAGTGTTAATATTTCTCCCGTATCTGATTTAATTTCATATATTGTTTCTTTCCCCTTCCTGTTTCCGGAGTTGGCGTGCCAGTAATTTTTGTGGTTTATCACCAAATTCAAAGTGTAACTGTTTAGTCTTTTGATAACATTTTATGATTTGGTCTGAGTATATTTGGTTTAACATATTTGAGTGCAGCAATTTTATTATGTATTATCATAGAATGCGCGATTGCATTTCCCATATCTAATTGCCTTATTTCCATTTCCAATACCAGTTGTTTGGTGCGGTTCTCTTTATTACGAAATGCTTGTGCGGAGATTAATGCTCCTCGTATAAATGCTTTAAATGTTTCCCAAAGAAGGGAGGCAGAAATTTCAGGGCAGTCATTTGTCTCAAAAAACATATTTATCTGTTTGAAAAGATATTCATAACATGCTTTATCATTTAAAATTTGAGGATTAAGTCTCCATTGTGTCTGCTTATCAGTCATTCCACTTAGTTTGATCATAAATGTTAAAGGAGCATGGTCTGAAATTATAATATTATGATATTTTGAATTATAAGTAAATGGGATAAGTTTAGAATCTACTAAAAAGTAGTCTATCCTTGAATAGGTTTTATGTACTGATGAGTAAAATGAGTATTCCCTTCCAGATGGGTTTTCAATTCTCCAAACATCCTTGATATTGGTAGTATTGATGTATGAGTTTAATAATTCGCTTTCTTGGATTTTGCTTTTCTTTGTCTTGATGATCTATCGAGATAGGAATCTCGTGTACAATTTAAATCTCCACCGATTATCAAATTATGTTGTGTGAGCTCCGGGATAGTATTAAGTATATTTTTAAAAAACATAGGATTATTAAAATTTGGTCCATAGACATTGAGAAAAATCACTTTTTTTTAATATTATTCACCCACTAGTATAATATATCTACCATTGGTGTCCGCAATAGTTGATATGTGTTTGAAAGGTATACCTTTACGAATTAAAAATGCGACACCTCTGGCCTCATGAAAGAATGAAGAGTGATATGTTTCAGCGATTCATTTTGCTTTCAATCTATGTTGTGCGTCGTTTTTAAGGTGGGCCTCTTGAAGAAATGTTATGTCTGCTTTGAGTGATTTTAAGTGTGCTAATACCTTACCTCTCTTGATTGACTCATTAATTCCCTTAACATTCCAACTACAAAAAGTAATTCCTTGACCCCCGTTTTTTCTATTAACGTCTTGCATCTTGTGGTTAGGGTGGTCTATAAAAGAGCAGATAGCTCAGCACCGTAAACCCGACATTCCACCCGAACACAGGACAGATGAGTTGTAAATCTAATTCAAATAAATCTTCTTCACGGATGCATCTCCACAAATAATATTTGTAAATTAATTCAAGTTTAAAATAGTAATTAAGTAAAAAATACAAAAAGTAAAAAAATAAAAAAATAATAAAGTGTAAGAAGAAAAAAGAAACTACATCCAAATTTAGTGTAGTTAGTGCTAGCCTCACTAACGTGGCTGACCATCTAAGGACTTCCGTAGATTAAAAAAAAATTATTCCTAGCTCCACGCTTTAAAAAAAAAAATTGAATATGAGTAATTTACTGGATTAAATTAAAACTTTTTTGGTCCAGAGTGTTAGTAATCATATAGTGAGAGACTATTACTCTCTTAGTTAATTATTAGTCAAGTGTTAGTCTGATGTAGATAAAGGATGAACTTAACAACTTCCAATTAATAAGATATCTAAATTATACCTTTTTTTTTACATTTCATGTTTTTAACTAATTATTCCAATAATAATAACAAATATTTTTAATGATTAGTAATTGTTAGTAAAAATGAGTACTAAAATATTAGAATAATATGTCCATAACAGGAGGGACTGCACAGTTGTCGTTATCAGCTTTCATTAGTCCTTGAATAAAACAAATTAAAGTTCCATTTATTCTCAGCAAGACGATGATATTATATGAATGTTATTCAGTCCTCACTTGAACCCACAATCTTCTGGGCATACACCAATGCTTTCTTGTGATCAGTGAAAAACTGTTCCTTCTGCAGATAAGTGACTCTCAATCTTGCAGGGTACAGCAATCCATATTTCAAGTTGTCTATCTTCTTTAGAATCCCTCTTGTCACGTTGAATAACGCTCTCCTTCTGACCACCTCTGCAGGGTAATCTCGAAATATGCTTATTTTTTCTCCATCAAGCATAAGATTTCTTGTGCCAGCAATTTTTTTCATGATATCCTCCAAAACATGATCGTATTGGACCTTCACTATCAGCTGCCTGGGGTGGGGCATTAGGGTCCGAGCGATGTCCAAGAACTCTGTGTGCCCGCCCTAATAAGGGCTTTTGATCTAAATTCAATACTTTTTTTAATAAGTCTGCAGCAAAGTCACGGAGATCTTTATTTCCTTCTTTACCCTCACGAATGCCCACAATTCTTAAATTCTGTCGTCTCTGACGGCCCTCCAAGTCAATACATTTTTCAGTTACTTTATGCAGTAAATCTGATAAACGCTTGTTCTCGGCAAGGAGTGTCTCTGTAGTTTCTTCCAAGTGAGTTATGGCGTCAGCCTGCTGCCCCAGTTGTTGATGCATTGTAGTGAAGGTCGACTCCAGCTTATCATTAAAGTTGGTTTCATTTGACTTAATTTTCACATTCACTTCATTGATTTGACTGACTGTCGAAATTTACTGACATTTCCTCCTTCATATTAGTCAGTTTTGTACGCACAAGATTAGTCATTTTATTTTCAAACTCTAAGAAGTCTTCTTTAATCTCTTTTTTAAGACGTTTCAGTATTTCTTTAATATTCAATTCATTTTTAAAGCTTATCAATTCTTCTTTTATACTTGCAATTTCCCTTGTGATGAAGTTGCGAAGTTTGTCCATTTCACTTTTCTTTATCTTTCTCTTCTGGGCCATTGAGACGTCCTCCTGGGACGACGTTAAAACTGAGCCCGAGGCTTCAGTTGGGTCCACTTCCTCCTTCGGTTGTTTTCCTCTTGTAGTTATTTTAGTTGGTTCCTTTGTGGGGGAGCAAGTTACCGACATTAGGTCTCCAGAGTCGCGGTCTGATGACGTCACACAGGCTGCCGAAATGTCCCCATTTCGCAACATGAAAATTTGATTAAATGCTTCCTAAGAACCACGTTTTTATGTAAAAATAAACTGTGTACTTTCTTTTCTCCCCTACGTAAAATCCTTCCCGTTGTCAGCACTCACGGCTTTAGAAGATGATTTTTAAATTACTCTAGCTAATAAATGATCCAGTGTAGTTTAAAAATACCTTCATAAAACAAATGTTGGAGCGATTTCTCTTTAGCGACGAAATCCCGAGATGGATCGACTTGAATTGTCTGGAGAAAAACGGCATTTTAAACCCGCCCCCCTCTAAAAGGCACCAAAGTCGCGCACACGGGGAGTGGCAGAACTGCAGCGCCGCTAAAGGTAAGTATTGTAACATACCTAACCAATGTAACGTTTTGTTTTTTTATTTGGTAAGGGAACCACACGGTCTTATTCCAGTTATTTATTTATTTATTTTCCCTATCTATTTTTTTATTTTACTTTGATTGTTGTTTTTCTTATTTTGTTTTATTTACGGTGATAGTGTTGCACTGTTTTGTATATATCTCTGTGAAAAATCAATACAAATTTAAGTGAAACAAAAAAGAAAGTTGTCAATTTGGAGGAGTTATGTTCCAGCAAAATCTGCCATAATGAACTCTTGGCATCTAGCACTGTGAATACAGTTGCATCAGTCATCTGTGCAGCAATCTCATCCACAGTGCGCATGGGATAACAGGGTCATTTAATTGCTGTGTTTAAGTCCTTGGGGTTGATACAAATCCGTATCTCATCTCTGTTCTTTTAGGTAGCGACGACCATGGTGGAGACCCAGTCCGAGGGGTCAGTTACGGGAGTAATTACACCTAGAGACACCATTCTGTTAAGTTCACTTTAAACATGGTCCCGCATAGCATGGGGAATCTTATGAGCCGGATGAACAACTGGAATTGCCTCAAGGTCAATGGAAATCGTGTAACTGGCAGGCAACCTGCCCAGCTTATTGTCAAACAAATCCTTGTATTGTGTTAGGATTTGATGGTTAAAGTCACAGTCTGTAGTCAGAGGACAGACAGAAGGGCTGAAAGTAATCAAACCTATGTCTATGCATGTGTTGGCACTCAGTAGAGACAGTATTTTTCATGTACCACATAGAAAGGTCTCCAATTCTGGTCTCCAATTGGAGGCGTGGGTTTGAATCCCACTTCTGACACCATGTTGTGTTACAGCTGTGGTAATAACTGAAGCCTTACACCATGATAAAGGTCCAAACACTTTATTAATGACATAGCATAGATAACTTCATGCTAGCACATTTCTATAATTCTAAAGGAAACAGGCAGGAATGATTCTTGTAAAAGCAAGTAGGCGTAACTACAAAAGCATCTCATAACATGAGTGACACTGATCTACAGTATTTGAGAGGTTTTGGCGGAAATACATGAAAATGCAGTTAATGGAAGAATGTGGATCATGGGTAGATAGAAGGGCATAATTTGGAAAATACACAGTGCTGGATCAACACAGCATGCCAGGCAGCATCTCCAAAGAGCATGGATAGGTAGCATTTCAGCATCTTCAGACTGATTGTAGTGGAGGGGAGTAAAGGGGAAGAGGGGTGGAGGCACGATAAAGCTTAGCAAGTGATAGGTGGATGCAGGTGAGGGGGCTTTTGATTGGTAGGTTAATAGACAAAGGTATGTAAACATGGGAAGAAGTCAAAAGGGGTTAATTTTACTTGGCTTCATGTTCACTGCAGACATCATGGACTGCAGAGCCTGTTCCTGTGTTGTGGTGCTCTGTGTTCATGTTCTCACAGTGAAGACTGGTTTGATTATGGTATTCAAAGGCTGATGGACAAAGATTTGAGCAGAAAAGATCGCCAAAATCTGGAGGGCAGGGATGTGGGATGAGTTGCTATACTCTCAATGGGCCAAATGGCCTCCTTACAGGTTTTAATTCTGAAGGTAATTCTGAAGAAGGAAAAGTAGAGTTGTGTGGAGGGACACAGAGCCACTACCTCCCATTTGATTATAATAACATTGAAAGAAGTATTTGTTCACACGAATGACAAGTGTTTTTTACATTATTTATTGAATGACCTGTTCACTCTTTGCAGAAGTGCTGATTCCCTGATCAAGTAGAACATGAAGACAACTACTTTCTTGATCAGCTCTCCATGAACACCTAGTCAACAAATCTGCCTCCAGTTCTGGAGAAAAGCTCCACATGCTAAAGGGATAGAGTCGGTAGACTGTTGCCCATCAACTAAACGGCATCAATCATCATGTGATAACTCAAAATTCTCCAGTGTCCTTCTGATTCCAGCATTTTAACTTGAACAGGTTCCATGGTTCTTAATTTTAACATTTTTATTCATGTCCCTGGAGGCAGAGAAAACCACAGGAAAACAAAACATTTAAAGTGAAACATCTTTCAATGGACTGGGATCAAAGGACTGACAAGGCTTAGGCAATGATCTTGAAATAATACCTGGAATTATTTGCTGGTATAAAACGATGACACACTTTACTTAAAGACAAATATATTAATTTGACACTGCTTATGCGTACCTGTTTACGAAAAAATAATTGTCCTGAACTTCCTTAACAACACAAGTAGATAGAGTGGTAAGGAATGCATGTTGTATGCTTGCTTTCATCATTTGGGGTTTGAGTATGAGTCAGAAATGCATGTTACAGCTCTATAGGGTTTTTGTTGAGCTGTATTGGGAGTATTGGGTGTAGTTTTCGTCGCCTCATTACAGGAAGGATGTGAACATTTTGGGGAGCGTGTGGAAGTTTTGGGGAGCATGTAGAAGAGATTTCGTAGAATGCTACCTAGGCTAGAGGTATTCACGATATGGAATGGTTGGACAAACTTGGATTGTTTTCTTAGGAATGCTGGATGTTAAGAGTATATACTGTAATTAGGAGAGGCATCAATATGGTAGACGGTCAGAACCTATTTCCCAGGTTTTAAATGTCAAATACTAAAGGCATTGCTTTAAGGTAGGAGGGGCAATATTAAAGGGGGATGTCCAGAACATTTATTTTTACACACAGAGCGTAGTGGGTGCCTGGAATGCACTTCCATAGTATTGGAGTAGGGAGATACGATAATGGCATTATAGAGGCTACCAAAGCATCATCATCATCACCACATGAACTAGTGGTTGAAGGTGGCAGCTCACTGCCACCTTATCAAAGGAAGCATAGGTAGACTTGCCAAGAAAGTCCATATCGAAAGACTGAATTAAAAACAAAAGGGTTTCTTACAGGTTGTACGTACACAGCAAGCACTCATTGCCAAAAACAATGCCATTAGTTCCACAGACTTGTTGGATTTCCCAGGGACATACAGGTAGAGAATATTGCCCGCAGTCAGGCTGAAACCACACAAACGCAGACTACGTTAGTAAACAAACAACAAAGTGAGCATTATAAATAAAAGGAGTCACCTAAACAAAGTATATGGAAAACAAAACGTAGTCAAGCAGCATCTAACAAGAAACTAATATTCGTTCAATCTCATGCCATCAGGTCAATAGCAAATGCATTTATAAAATACTTTTAATGCAACAAAATCCCAAGATGCTTTGGAGACAACCAGATATTGTCACGGAAATATTCGGACATATGGACAAAGATCCAGTCAGAGACAAAAATGCAGGAGCCTGGTGTGCTCCAGGAAATGGGGCAGCGACCTTCATGTTGCATTGTCATTACTACAAACTGCACACGCTGAGGGAATGAAACACCTACAGATTGTTAAAGATATCAGGCCAACGATGGAGAGCATGTTGGAAGCAATCTCTGGTAATTAGTGTGGTATCTTGTTCCTCATATAATAAGCAAGTTTGGTATTCTGAAAAGGCAAGGAATCATGGGATTTGTCGAAGGTCATATGTGATAAATAAAAATCGAACAAAGCGCTGGCTGTATAACTGCATAAATTGCTGACTATTATACCAATAAATTAATCTAGAAATCTGTCAACTCAATAGCTTATTTTCTTGTTCTGCTGTTCACACACTATTTACACAGTCCCAATTCTCGTTCAGTTCATTAATCAGCAATTATGAGATATTCAAAGAGTTAAAAAATATATTATTTTAATTTAATCCTTAATGTGTTTGCTACTGGAATAAGAAAATATTACTTGTGTTTGAAACATTTTCATATCTTTATTCATAACTTATGTGTAAAAATATATTTAATCTGAGGAACGGGAGTGCCAGGTAGCGGGAGAGCGGGGTGTAACAGCGAGAGAGGGGGCAGATGTGAGTGGGAGACAGGGGAGAGAGACTGGATCAGTGGAGAGACATTCTCGGCAGCTGAGCTGCTGCGTGTGAACAGACCCGCGTTTCATCCGTAGTCAGGATCGAACACGGGTCCCCGGCGCTGCAAGTGCTGTTGAATTGCTACTGGACCATTCCCGTCCCATCCCGAGTGCCCCATCCCTGTCCGGGGGCAGCCGGGGATGTCCGGGGTGACCCTGGACTAACGGGACACCGGCCCGGAGCAGTGGTGGCCCCAGGCTTACAGCCAGCGCGGAGAGGAAGCGCTAACTCCTACTCAACTCTGCTCCAACTCCCGAGGAACCCGTTCCTCGACGGGCGGGGGACCGTCAGCTGCACCTTTCACTTTATCCAATGGCTGTCAGTTAACCCCCTCGGTGCCGGCGAAAGCCGAGCACCAGTCATCAACTGGGATACACGCAAAATGCTGGAGTAACTCAGCGGGAAAGGCAGCGTCTTTGGCGAAAAGGAACAGGTGACGTTTTGGGTCGAAACCCTTCTCCAGAGACTGTTGGCAGTCGGAATACCGAACTTGCTTATTCCGCTGAAAAGAAGCTCTGATGATGTTCCCTGTGTAAAGGATTTCAAACTGAGATATGCCACTGGCTGTGTCCTGTAATAACTTGAAGAGTTAAATACAAAGGGAATCTTAATGGCTACAAGCTCAACACATAGCGGCCATTGAAATGTAACGTTGACCTGACTATTTCAGGAAGTTTTATATGCCTATAACTAACTGATCTCTTATCTTTCACTGTCACTCTTTTGATTATAACTTTCCCTCATACCTGCCCCCCCCCCCCCTCACCACCACCACCCCCCCCCCCCCCCCCCCCCACCCACCACCACCCCCCTCCACATCGTTTCCTTCTTTGTACAACTCCTAGTTCTCTCTGCATTTTAACCATTATTTTCCACGAGTAGGAGGCTCAGTGACTTACGGCTCTCACAGGGGCGTCTCGTTGAGCAAGGGATGCTGGAAAACAGTCAAAATGGTCATTAGTATATTTGCAAACCCCACTCTTTAATGCATTCAGAAAGAACCCCACCTGAACCTGGAAAGCGCCTAACCACATTTAGCGAGAATTGCATTAAACTACCTCCGAGTTCAATGGGCACACAGGCCAGGTACTGATATCTCTGCAATATCACAGACCTGGTCTATATTGCTCCATGAATCATTAAACATACAAATACTCCCCAACTTCTGTAAAGAATGGTATTTGCGGATGCAGCGCTGAGATGAAATAGATTTCAATCCCGGCTGTGCATCTCCCGCACCGGAGCTGTCCGCTCAGACAGCCGCCACCTAGAGCCGGTACCTGAAGCGCAGATGGTCAGTGTTAGCAGGAACTTCATCTTCACTCCACGGATGCAGTTTGAGCGGCGATCTCCGGAGCTCCTTATATATCCGCGCAGAACGAGCGCTCCCATCCTTCATCCTGTTCTCAGCAAATCAAACACAGCCAGCGATTGATACGGGGATTAGATTGACAACGCGAATATCAGTGGTCAGACTGAGTTTGGCTGCACGTTATTGACAGGAGAGAAATATTTTATTATATATAAGGCGGTCGACTATTTCTAAGTCCCATTCCTGAAGTGAAACAATAGTTTACTTTAGTTCATTATTATTGTCACATGTACTGAGGTGCAGTGAAAGCTTTACTTGTTACGTGCTCCCCAGTCATCGAAAAGACTATACATGATGACAATCTTGCCGTCCACGATATACAGATGCAGGATAAAACGTATCTTATGCATGATAAAGTCTGACAAAGTCCGATTAAAGATAGTTCAAAGGTCTACAACGGGGTATATGGGAAGTCAGGACGGCACTGTTGCTAGTGAGACCATGGGAAAAATCTGTCCCTGAATCTGGAGATATGCGTTTTTCACACGTCTGTACCTCTTAGCTGACGGGAGAGGGGAGTGAACAGGGTGTGACTGGTCCTTGGTTATGCTGGTACCCTTGCCGGGGCAGCATAAAGTTGTAGATGGGGTCCATGAAAGGGAGGTTAGATTGCATGATTGTCTGGGCTACATCCACAACTCTCTGCAATTTCTTGGGGACAGGCAGTGAAGAAAGTGAATGTTGGCCTTCAAAACAAGAGGAGTTGAGTATAGGAGCAAAGAGGTCCTCCTGCATTTGTACAGGGCCCTAGTGAGACCACACCTGGAGTATTGTGTGCAGTTTTAGTCTCCAAACTTGAGGAAGGACATTCTTGCTATTGAGGGAGTGCAGCGTAGGTTCACGAGGTTAATTCCCGGGATGGCAAGACTGTCATATGTTGATAGATTGGAGTGGCTGGGCTTGTATACTCTGGAATTTTGAAGGATGAGAGGGGATCTTATTGAAACATATAAGATTATTAAGGGTTTGGAAATGCTTGAGACAGGAAACATGCTCCCAATGTTGGGGGAGTCCAGAACCAGGGGCCATAGTTTAAGAATAAGTGGTAAGAATAAGTGGTAAGCCAAACGGAGATGAGGAAAATCTTTTTCACACAGAGAGTTGTGAGTGTGGGGAATTCTCTGCCTCAGAGGGCGGTGGAGGCTGGTTCTCTGGATGCTTTCAAGAGAGAGTTAGACAGAGCTCTTAGGGATAGCGGAGTTAAGGGATATAGAGAGAAGGCAGGAACGGGGTACTCTTCTTCTTTCGTGTGGCGCGCACAGCCTAAAGTTGTAGAACAACTTGTTCTATTTGATCTTAATTTGTTCACATCGAGTTGATTGCATTAGTCGAAACAGGGCGGACCACATGAAGGTTGCAATCTTCCACCCCAACGGGGTACTGATTCTGGATGATCAGCCATGATCACATTGAATGGTGGTGCTGGCTCAAAGGGCAGAATGGCCTACTCCTGCACCTATTGTCCATTGTCTATTGTCTTGGATGGAGCAGTTCCCAAACCAGGCTATGATGTGTCCTGTTAAAATGCTTTTTATAGCACATCTGTAGAAATTGGTGAGGGTTGTCGGACACATGACGAGCTTCCTAAGCATTCTACGGAAGTAGTGGTGTTTCTTGGCTATTGCTTTGATGTGGCTGGTCCAGGACAAATTGCTGGTATATTTATTCTAAAATACTTGAAGCTTTCAGCCATCTCTAGTTCCATGGCATCAATGTATATCGGGTATGTGGTCTACTTTACTTCCTGAAGTCAATCACAATCGCCTTTATCTTGCTGCGAAAGGTTATTGTTATGGCACCAGGTTAGGAGGTTCTCAATCTCCTTCCTGTACTCTATCCATCTTGTTATTGTTTAATATCCGGCCCACAATAGTGGTATCATCTGTGAACTTGGAAATTGAGTTGGATTGGTATTTGTTTGTACAGTCATGAGTGTATAAGGAATGCAGTAGAGGGCTGGGAAAACATTCTTGCGGAGCACCAGTGTTGAGGATTATCGTAGCGAATAATGTATTAGATATCCTCACTGATTATGGTCTGCTGGTCAGGAAGTCGAGGATCCAGCTGCAGAGGGGAATGCTGATTCAATTCTCCATGAGTTTGGATATGGGCTAGGTTCAGTTTTAATTGGGATAATGGTACTGAAAACAGAACTGTAGTCTATGACTAGGAGTCTGTCATAGGTGTCTCTCTTAACCAGGTGTTCCAGGGATGAGTGTGGGGCCTGGGAGATGGCATCAGGCGTGGACCTGTTGTGGTGGTAGATGAACTGCAGTGGATCAAGGTTCCTTGGTAGACTGGATTTAATGTGTGTGCCATAAACAGCCTCTCGAGGCACTTCGTGATGGTGGATGTGAAGGCCACTGCATGGAGGTTGAGGTTTTGCTTTTCTTTGGCACCAGCATGCTAGTGGTTGTCTTGAAGCAGGTGGCTACCTAGAATGGAGTAGGGAGATTTTGAAGATGTCCGTAAATACACTCACTGGTTGGTCCATGCGCTTCTTAAGAACGCGGCCAGGGACTCTGTTGGGTCAGTTGCATTTCGTGGGTTCATCCTCAGGACAGCTAATCTATTGTGTTCCAGATTTCAATAATTGTTTAGATAGTGGAATTCTTCCTCAGATCCGCTCAAAAATTCTTACTCCTTCACTTTAAACTATGCACTCAGGTCGTAGATATCTCTACCCAGGGGGAAAGTTTCTTGACAACAGTTTGTATGTCATTGGCCTTCCCCCCTCTCAGGGAGAGAAAGCTAAACGTTTTTCCGAGTCAGTCCTCATAGGTGAAGTTCTTCATCCTAGATCCTGATAAATTTCCTCTGCACCCTCTCCAGTGCAGCACATCGTTCCTATATTATGGCAGAACTTCCGCAGTGCCTCAACTGAAGGTAAATAACATTTTACACTCCTCCTGGGATCACTACCATGTCATGGGGCTGTCTTTGCTCCACTTTTAAAGATGTTATGGACACACCTGTAGTAACCCACATTGTAGTAAAGTATTTGACTCCATGATTGGCCCTTTAGCCATCTCAAGACCCACAGAAAGAACCTACCTGGAGGACAATTGCACTCACCTCCGAGTGATCGTTGATGATGAATATTTGATACTTAATCTTAAATACTATTTAATACGTAACCACAAAACTTAACTTCCCATACCTTCCCAGTTGTTATATTTTATGTACTTGGGATCGAAGGCATTTGTCTTCCTGACCATCACATTTACACTTGCTGCTATCTTCAGGAATCCAAGGCATCCAAATTCAAGTATGTACACCAAAGTCCTCTGTTCTTCAATACTCCCGGGACCTCCACCATTCATTATGAAAGCCTTAGTTTAATCAGTCCTCCAGAAAACGCATCAATCCGCACTATGCAGCAATAACTGCCCCTCTGAAAAACTGGCAACATTATTTTGTATCAATCCCATGCACTTCACTATCCACAACACAATTAATCTTTGACTCATCTGTGAACTTACTATTCAACCCATCTACATTAGCATCCATATAGTATGCAACAAACTGCAGGGGTCCCAGTATTGATCACTGCAGCATACCACTGGTCACGGGCCAAAGCAATCCGTGACATCACCCACTGCCTCCTATCAGCAGCCAATGTCATGTTCAATTTGCCAAATTGTCCTCCATCTCGTGGGCTCTTACACCCTGGACCAGTCTCTCAACAACCTTAGTGCAGTCCACATAGATTACCACCCTGATCAACACATTAATCAACTGCTCAAAAACATCAATTATATTAAACTGATAGAAATTCCCCAATACAAAGTCATGCTGATCAACCACTGCCTCTCCAATGTACACATTAAACTTCAGATTTTTTTCCAATGATTCATGTTAGACTCACAGGCCTGTAATTATCTCACATATTCCTGGTGTTCTTATTGAATAAAGGTACCATGTTTTCTTCTTTTAGTCACCTCTGGCCAAAAGATATTAAACTCTCTGAGTCCCAACCATCTCCTCCATTGCCTAATCTGACAATCTGGGGTAAATTGCTTCAGGCCCTTGGATATATGCAACCTTAACCCACTGAAGCATCAAATATCTTTGCCCTTATGATGGTAATTTGTTTTTAAACTTTGTTGTCTCTATACCTGAATACAGGCAGCATCTGTGAAGGAAATGGACAGGTGATATTTTGCGTTGGGATCCTTCTTCAGACGGATGAGTAGGAGTTAAAGTTTTATCGTTATCGGCAGGCGGAAAGCTGGGAAAGAGAGGTGGGGCTGGGGTGCTGGGAGATTGTGGGTGATGTAGGAATTTCAGAATTTTTTCAGAAAGATGAACAGTGGTGATATGTTTAACCCACAAGCTTATATATTGGGAAGCACTATAGGTAAAAATGGCAATATAGGGAAGGGAACGTAAGAATGCTTCGAGTGGCAAAAAATAAGTTATCTGGTGTGAATCCCGCATGTGACAGGAAATCACTGTGTCCTTTACTCAACCATTTGTTAGGTAAATGGAAGAATTGTTTTCTAATAACAGGAAACAGGAGGTTAATTGTCGATCAATAGTGACTTGTTTCAAAGATACAAAATCCACATGCAACCATTGTGTTGTGGGAAAATAAAAATGCTGTAAGTGCTGTGAATCATTAAAACACTTTGGGTTCTTTCAGAATGTTAACTAGTGTGTGCTGGAAAAGCCCTGAGTAAACCGACTTGTTTGATGAACTCACCATTGCTCTGTGTTCTTTATGTCTGGTCCTAACTGAGGAGTAATTAGGGAGCAACTGGGCCCCATGTGAAAGCCAGATTCAGAGTACAGGTTCAACACAAAATTCCCTACCATAATTAACATAGTTGGCAGGATGTTACAAAAGACAATAGACAATAGATAATAGGTGCAGGAGTAGGCAATTTGGCCCTTCGAGCCAACACCATCATTCAATGTGATCATTGCTGATCATCCACAATCAGTACCCCGTTCCTGCCTTCTCCCCATATCCCTTGACTCCGCTATCTTTAAGAGTCCTATCTAACTCTCTCTTAAAAGTATCCAGAGAACCGACTTCCACCGCCCTCTGAGGCAGAGAATTCCACAGACTCACAACTCTCTGATGAAAATCAACAATGGCTCCTAATCGGGTGAGTATGTTTCATTTTAGCATGCATAGAGAGGGGTAAATCCCATATTGTTGTCAGGTGACCATACGTTGTGGTAACAAAAAAGAAAGTGGGTGAAAAAATAAATGTGGTGACCTTGCTAGGCAAGATCGGTGAAGGATTAGGACGTTACGTACAAACACAGTGGCGCCAAATACTATTATGGTGGGATATGTAGGACGACAGGTACTGGTGCAGTGAGGTGTGACACAAGGGCAGCTTGTGTTGGGATAAACTTGAAAGTGGTTTAAAATAACATCGGTAGTATCGGTAGGGCACTCAATGTACTGATAATGGCAATCAACAGTAAAAGCGCAAACATCAAATAGGGACCCAAGGGATCCATAGTATAATATACAGTGGATCATAATAAAACTTTAATTTTAAAAACGATAAAGAAAGGATAAGATCTGGAAGCATCGCTTATGGAGAAAAACATTTGGTGGCAGGGGAAGGAAAAATGAAATAGGAGTAATTATAGTTGCAGCCATGGTGAAGAAGCAACAACAAAATGTAACATTAGCAGCAGTAGATTGGGCACAGGACAAGGAACATAAGAAACTATGTGGGAGAATGGTGGCGCCTGTGTCGCCAATGACTGGGGAAGTGAAGACAATGTGGATACAGATATGAGACAATAGATATGGGTATGATGAGGATTATGGACTATGGACTAATCCTACCCAATGACAAGGACGTAAAGAAATTAGGCGCAGTCCCAGCGGCTCCAATTCAGACAGTGGTCAGGACGACAGGGTAATTAATCTACAAATACAGACTATGAGGAACCTGTAACAGCCTCAAGAATCATTTGTGTTTGTCTTTAAGAGTAATGGATAGAAGCAGGTATTTTTCTTCGGAGTCACATGAGTGACTACGTGAAGAACCCCGTCCAGCCGCACGTGCGTCATTACGTCAGACGCATTGGTGCAGGCGACCGGTTGGAGCAGCAGAGCTCCTCCAGCGGTAAGTTTAAACACGTCGAGGTAAGTGGAAAACTTAGCCTGGAGGTCGCTTTCTGTATTTGCGGTTGATTTTCAGGACTTACAGGATTTCCAAGATGCAGAAAGCAACAAAGGTGAAGGCGAGGCGACCCGTTAGTAAAAGTTTGGAGGACCGCGGGAGTGCGGGTAGCGGGTGCCCACCTAGCTCACCGAATCCGTCGCCAGCAGGGGGGCTTGCATCAGCAGATACGTTGCCTGTGAGCAGTATTGCCGCGCCGGTAGGGCGTAAGGCCACATCAAAGTGCTAGGCCCATTGGCCCAGAGTCGGGCCTGGAGGTTTCACCTCTGCAAGGCGAGTCCGTTTGCTCACAGCTCTCCCAGATCAAGCTCCTAATGCAGAGGATTCTCGATAAGGACGCACTCCGGGAGGAGGAGTGGTATTCACGCCAGGCTGTTGGAGAGCCTGTGCCAGCAGCACCTGGAATAGGGCTGCATGATTGCCCACTCATGGAGGAGGAGGGTTTGCCGGCTCAGGGGTATACTGATGCTAAGTCAGTGGCTGAACAGAGCCCAAAGGGTGAAGGGCAAGAGGTTTTAATACCTAACCTAGCTGCAAAGTTGCGATCCCCAGAGAAGCAGGGGAGCCATTGAGGGAGGAGTTGGCAACTACCATCCAGTATATACTTTCCCATCAGCTCCAAGAGCTGGCAATGGATGACACTGCTAAAAGGTATGAAACCCAGTTAGCTGTGGGTTGTTGAGGGTGCCGGTGGTCAACCATGTCATGTGGGGCCAAGTGGGGGTTGCAGTGCGGGCACAAGAGATAAAGCTCCAGAGGGTACTCAAGTTGCTTGCAGCAGCAATCACTGCGTTCGCCAGAACGGTGGACGAGGGGCACATGACGGAAGTTCATCAGGATGCGTTGGGGCTCCTGTGCAATGCACATTTTGAAATGAACTGCATAAGAAAGAGTACCATACGCCCAGCCATTCACCCAAAATTTGCAGCACTCTGCAAACCGAACAATATACAACTGCCTAATCTGTTGTTTGGGGAGGACCTCGCAAAGCGAGTGAAAGAACTTGATGAGGAGGCAAAAACTGTAGGCCTCATAAAAGTATCAACAAGCAGCAAAATAGGCAGGAGGGTTTTCCCCTATCGATGGGGTGCTATGACAGGGGCTGGTGAAGGGACGAGCCGTTCATTCCCGAATACACGCAGCTGGCAGCCTGCCACAGGCACACGGGGAAGGATGAATTTCCCTACGAGGGGCCGGGGGCAACAAGCGCTGTCGGGAAATGTGCAGGTAAGAGATTTTGCTCCTGAGGAAAACAAATTAAGTGGGAAAGATGTTCAAGTTGGGGGGAGATTACACTTGTTCCTCAAACAATGGCAGGAGATAACATCAGATTTGTTTGTGCTGGGCAGTATAGAGGGGTTTAAAATTGAATTCTACCCTACTGTGTGTCCACCCACTCAGCATGTCCCACGTCAAACACTCGTGTTTTCACAAGAAGAATATATGCAGAAACATTTCAAAATTGATTTTTTTTCTACTGCTAAACAGCTGGTTTCCAAAGGGTGTTATATGGCAAGCATAGATCTTAAAGATGCATATTACTTAATGTCTGTTCATTGTGATGATAGGAGATATTTGAAGTTTAGCTGGATGAGTCAGTTATGGCAATTCAAAGCACTGCCTAATGGATTAACCTCAGCTCCCAGATTGTTTACCAAATTGTTAAAACCTGTTCTGGGGCTACTCCGAGTTCAGGGTCATGTTGTAATGTCCTATTTAGATGATATCTTAATTGTCAGAACGACTCGGGATGCAGCTGAATCATCTGTTTCAGTTGTTAAACTCACTTTTGAGCAATTGGGGTTCATCATTCATCCAGATAAATCCAAATTAACAGCACTTAAAATTATTGATTACTTGGCCTTCACCATTAACTCAGATCACATGTTAGTAACTCTGCCCAGTGATAAAAGGCAGCAGTTAATTGAAAGTTGTATCAAGCTCCTTGGTGAACAACAACCTTCAATTTGACAGGTGGCCAGTTTAATTGGTAAGTTGGTGGCTGCTTTTCCAGCTCTGCAGTTTGGACCTCTGCATTATCACCACTTACAACGAGCAAACGAACAGGCACTGAGGACACATGCAGGTCATTTTGACAGGCTCATGGGATTGCCAGCTGAAGCCATTTCAGAAATACAATGGTGGATCACAAATGTCTCAAGTATTTCCAGGAAAATTTTGGTTGAACCACCTTCCATAGTCTTACAGACTGATGTTAGTGCTCCAGGTTGGGGTGCTACTGATATGTCTTCCAGTTGTGGAGGCTGATGGAATAGTGATGAGACATCCCTTCTGCAATTGCGAGGGATCAATTATTTAGAGCTTTTGAGAACCTTTTATGGGCTTAAAGCTTATTGCTCTGCCAAGAGTCACTTGCATGTGTAGGTTCAAATTGACAACACTATAGCCGTGGCATATGTTAATCACATGGGTGGAGTTAAGTCAGAATCTTGTGACAGATTGGCTAATCATATCTGGAGCTGGTGCATTGACAAAAACATTTGGCTTTCAGCAATCTACTTACCAGGTAGATTCAACAGAATGGCAGGCACAAGGTCACACCAATTCAATGACAACATAGAATGGATGTTGAATCAGGACATATTTTATGATGTTGTTGCTCGATATGGAATGCCAGATATTGATTTATTTGCATCTAGACTAAACCTTGCTTAAATACATTTCATGGGAACCAGATCTTGGCGCAGCAGCGGTCGATGCATTCTCGCTGCATTGGGGTGGAATGTTTGTATATGCATTTCCTCCATTCTGTCTCATCAGTCGATGCCTGCAAAAAATCAAGCAGGACTCCGCTTCAGGAGGCTTGGCAGTACCAGACTGGCCTACTCAACCATGGTTCCCTCTTGTGTTGCAGATGGCTATTCAGCCTCATATGATTGTTCCCAAACGTAAAAACCTACTGGTGAACCCGGTAACTGGCTATCAACATCCTTTAGAGAATCGTATTGATCTGTTAATTTGCAGATTCTAAGAAGGCCATACCTGGGGAGAGGACTGTCTGATCGCACCGTGGATGTTCTCACGTCGGCCTGGAGGGATAGTACCCAGAAGCAGTACATCTCCTCGATAAGAAAGTGGGAGGTGTTCTGCTTATGGCAGAATATTTCATATCAAACTGCAGGCATCCCAGACGTGCTGGAGTTCTTGTCAACTCTCCATTTCGATCAAAAGTTAAGCTATAGTGCGATCAATACTGCCAGAAGTGCTCTGTCTTCTTATTTACCCATGGTGTCAGAATTACATTTAGTGGGGACACATCTGTTAGTCTCTAGATTTATGAAGGGAGTTTTAATTCTAATCCTCCTAGGCCCAGGTATTCGGTTATCTGGAATGTAAGCAAAGTTCTTATGCTCCTTCGCCAGTGGACTCCTGTCACAGTCCTATCTCTAGCCAAACTAACCATGAAGGTGGTCATGCTTGTGGCGTTGGTATCAGCCCAACGTGTCCAGACATTACAGAAGCCGTGGCTATACAGGATGGAGGTATCAGCAGATGCCACCACTTTTTATGTTTATGATCTGCTCAAGCAGAATAGAATAGGGTGTAAGATTGTCTTTTCGGCATACCCCAAGGATTCCCACCTGTGTGTGGTGTCATATTTGTCCCATTACATGGAGGCTAGCAGAACCTTAAGAGGAACAGAGTCAGCATTGTTTATTAGCCACAAAAAAACCACACAGTAAGGTGTTGGATCAAACAATTTCAAGGTGGCTAAAGCAGGTTCTGGTGAGCGCTGGGATTGATACTGATAAATTTAAATCTCATTTCACCAGGGCGGCATCAACTTCAGTGGCCAGGGCGATGGACGTGCCTATAGCTGGCCAGGAATATAAAGAAGCTTCTTTAGATATGTTAAGGGAAAAAGAGTAGCAAAGTCAAATGTGGGTCCCTTGAAGGCAGACACGGGTGAAATTATTATGGGGAACAAGGAAATGGCAGAAGAGTTGAACAGATACTTCGGATCTGTCTTCTCTAAGGAAGAGACAAATAATCTCCCAGAAGTACTGGAGGAAAGAGGATCTAAGGGGGTCGAGGAACTGAAATAAATTTTCATTAGGCGAGAAATAGTATTGGGTAGGCTAATGGGACTGAAGGATGATAAATCCCCTGGGCCTGATGGTCTGCATCCCAGGGTCCTCAGGGAGGTGGCTCTCGAAATAGTGGACGCATTGGTGATCATTTTCCAATGTTCAATAGATCCAGGATCAGTTCCTGTGGATTGGTGGATAGCTAATGTTATCCCACTTTTCAAGAAAGGAGCGAGAGAGAAAAAGGGGAATTACAGATCAGTTAGCCTGACTTCGGTGGTGGGAAAGATGCTGGAGTCAATTATTAAAGAGGTAATAATGGGGCATTTGGATAGTAGTAAAAGGATTAGTCCGTCAGCATGGATTTATGAAATGAAAATCATGCTTGACTAAACTTCTGGAATTTTTTGAGGATGTGACAAGTAAAATGGATGAAGGGGAGCCAGTGGATGTAGTGTATCTAGACTTCCAGAAATCCTTTGATAAGGTCCCGCATGGGAGACTGGTGACTAAAATTAGAGCACATGGTATTGGGGGTAGGGTGGTGACATAGATAGAAAATTGGTTGGCAGACCGGAAGCAAAGAGCAGGAGTGAACGGGTCCTTTTCAGAATGGCAGGCAGTGGCGAGTGGGGTGCCGCAAGGCTCGGTGTTGGGGCCGCAACTGTTTACCATATATATTAATGATTTGGAAGAGGGAATTAGGAGCAACACTAGCAAGTTTGCGGATTACACAAAGCTGGGTGGCAGTGTGAACTGTGAAGAGGATGTTAGGAGGTTGCAGGGTGACCTGGAGAGGTTGAGTGAGTGGGCAGATGCGTGGCACATGCACTATAATATAGATAAATGTGAGGTTATCCACTTTGGTGGCAAAAACAAGGGGGCAAATTATTATCTCAATGGGGTTAGGTTAGGTAAGGGAGAGGTACAGCGAGACCTGGGTGTCCTTGTACACCGGTCACTGAAAGTTGGCGTGCAGGTACAGCAGGCAGTGAGGAAACCTAATGGAATGTTGGCCTTCATAACAAGAGAATTCAGTGCAGGAGTAGATAGGTTCTTCTGCAGTTGTATAGGTGCTCTGGTAAGACCACATCTGGAGTATTGCATACAGTTTTGGTCTTCTAATTTGAGGAAAGACATCCTTGCGATTGAGGCAGAGCAGCGTAGGTTCACAAGATTGATCCCTGGGATAGCGGGTCTGTCGTATGAGGAAAGATTGAAAAGACTAGGCTTGTATTCACTGGAATTTAGAAGGATGAGGGGGCAATCTTATAGAAACATATAAAATTATATAAAAGGACTGGACAAGCTAGATGCAGGAAAAATGTTCCCAATGTTGGGCGAGTCCAGAACCAGGGGCCACAGTCTAAGAATAAAGGGGAGGCCATTTAAGACTGAGGTGAGAAAAAACTTTTTCACCTAGAGAGTTGTGAATTTGTGGAATTCCCTGCCACAGAGGGCAGTGGAGGCCAAATCACTGGAAGGATTTAAGAGAGAGTTAGATAGAGCTCTAGGGGCTAGTGGAATCAAGGGATATGGGGAGAAGGCAGGCACGGGTTATTGATTGGGGACGATCAGCCATGATCGCAATGAATGGCGGTGCTGGCTCGAAGGGCTGAATGACCTCCTCCTCCACCTATTTTCTACATTTCTAAGTGCTAAAAAGCATGTATTCCAAGACAGATGTTTCAGACTACTGCTAAAAGATGATTGTAAAGCACCTACTGTAGATTTTGGAGAAGAACCTTTATAACACGTATCAAATACATATATGTTTTTACTGTGTCTACTGAGTATTGGAGGATGCAGCCTGTGCCTCACTGCCCCTACCCGCATGTACAGCCCAGGATCAAGAGAAGGCAGCCTGCTATCCAAGTTCACAGGACCCACCTATGCCTCCTGTCCTGCACCATCATGGTTCTCGAACCTCTCCAGATACGTTATATTCTGACAGGATGATATCGTCTTGGTATGGCAACTATTCTGCCCATGACTGCCTGAACCTGCAGAGAGTGGTGAACACAGCCCAGTCCATCACTGACTTGTCGCTCTCCTCCATCCAATGCATCTTCAAGTTGTGCTGCATGGAAGGCTGGAACCTATTGTCAAGGATGCCGGCCATCCTGTCCATCTTGCTCTGTTGGTAATTCACCAAGTTCCGGGCAGACTAAAGAGTGTCCTTCACTGAGTTAATGGTCTTTTGGAGGCACTTGATTTCCATCTGGAAATGTGTTCCTTGAAACAGACTGTAAATCAGAGAGTACTCTATGGAGCTGTTTGGGATGAACATTGACAAGGACTCTTGCATAATTCTCCAACTCTTTTCGCAAATTCACACGCTGTGCAAATAGTTAACAACTCTGAGATCCAGCAGGTTGTGGTGGACCAAGAGGAAGTGTTGGTAAAACAGTTGTCTAGTCAAAGTTCATCTCATAGAGCAGTGGTGAGTTTCTCGAGTAAATTAGTTTATTCAATGCCTTAACAGTACACACTGAAAAACTCCTAGAGACAACCCAAAGTGTTTCAAAGATTCGCAGCACCGCAGCATTTTTATAATCCCGATACAATAGTTACATGTGGATTTTACATGTTTGAAACAATTTACCATTGATCAATGTTTAACCTCCTGTTTCCCATTATCAGAAAACAATTCTTACATTTATCTATCAAATGGATGCAATAAAGGACACATTTTTTTCTTGTTGCATGTGGAATTTAAACCAGGTGAAGTGATTTTTTCATCTTTCCTAACATCCTAAAGTTCCCTTCTCTATGTTGCCATCTTTTCACATCATGGGAAAAAAGTCTTATTCTTCAGCTGGAGTGAAACAAGGAGAACAATTCCTGTATGGTCCAGAGCATCCTGGCATACTTGTTTTATTTGACTAGTTACAGGTGACAGACGGGTTGCATATCCTGACTTCACTGCTTGAGCTATTGAGAAGATTGAGGGATTGGTGGTTGGCTAATTGTAGAATATCACATTGTACCTGAGACATTAGCCAGTTGGCTACACAACGCGCCTGTTCCCCATGCTCTTCCCACTCTTACCTACTCTGTCTATCATCCTATTTATTGTCCCCACATATTGCTTGAGTATTTTAACTTCCTGAAGAAATTCTTTCGCTGGATCTGCTTTCTTCCTTGATCTCCACGTATTTCTATAATGTTCTTCTATTATGTCAAAATAAACTGCATTTGTGCCTCCCTCTTTTGATCTCCAGAGAGCTATACACTTCAATTCCAAATATCCAAGTAATATTTTCCCCTTCACATTGCACCACGTGTCCTCTCATCAGTGTCACTCCATTGTTGTCATTTCTACCATCATTTACGAATGCATTCAGTCCATGGATTTTGTTCCTCTAGTTCATCTGACGATTAAATATGGTCTTGTTGGAGGGCTCATAATTCCAGCCTGTTGCGTGCATATTTGGAAAACGGCAAAGAAACAGAATGAAATCCAACCAACGGCTGGTAGTGTTAGTTACATTTCTCCTTTATGGTTTAAACTGCTACAACTAAGTCCAATATTTCCACCTAGAAGTCCTCCTAATGTCCACTAGGACACATCTTTCTCCTGCCACTATAACATTATGTGGTCCTACCCACTGGGACTGGAGCCTAGCCCAAGATTCTTCAAGTGTTAGGAGGTACAAAATGATTTTCACAAAATATTAAAATGCCTCACTGAAATATAAAAATGCTACACCTACCTATTAATTATTGAAAAATTACTGCTATTTAAAAAAAATATTATTTGTCACAATGTTTTCCTCTTTTAACCACGTCAACTGCTAATTGTTTGAGTTTCAACTATGATTGAAGGCCTTGATATTTCAAATCTGTAAAAGTGAAATATCAGGTAACACTCTCAGCCCTGCCTCAAGGGTTCAATCTTCTCCTTTGAGTCTGGAGCACATGATGCAACCTGATAGTTCATTTCAGTACTGAGAGAACACTGCACCCTCTGCAGTCACAGAGTCCCACAGCTCAGAAATAGACCCTAAGACCCAGCTCATTCAATCAAGTTGTAGATATGAGCTAGTGAATCTCAAGTAACTGCAATTGACCCATATGCCTTTGTACCTTTCCTATCCATGCACCGTCCAAACATCTTTTAGACATTACAATTATTACCGTCTCTATTACTTCCTTTGGCTGCTCATTCCATATCCCCACATTCTTCATTTTTTTACAAGCTGTTGATCCAAGATTCCTCTCAGGTATGTCAGAACAGCTGATGGCTCCACTCAGGGTCTAATTTATTACACATTTAACTTTTGTAAAGTAGATATTTCACCATTTACATTCGGGAGACCATGCTGCTATAAATTGGCCACCAAATTTCCTGGAGACCACATTTCCAGCGTTTTGGTGAAGTACTTTAGAACCATTGGAGAAATTGATCTGTAAATTACAGCCCAGTTAATCATTGCCACTTTACTTAGGCCAAGTCAAATGAACCTGAGCGGGACAAGAAAGTTTGCTATGATCTTTGCAACGCCATCAGGAATGCCAAGAGATAATACCAGGACAAACTAGAGTCCCTGTACAATCATTCGATCACCCACTGATCTTGTAGCAAGGTCGGAAAACTATAATTGGCAGCAAAGCAGTCAGGCAGCATCGCTGTCTTTTATAAGGGTTACTGTTGCATATTTGAGATTGGCCTTCCTGAGGGGGGACCCATGGAAAACAACTTGCCCAGTCATACTCCCTGGCCATGTCCTTAGAAGCTGCATGGACCAACTAATGGGAGCGTTCATGGACATCTTCAATCACCTCCTACTCCATTCTGAAGTACCCATTTGATTCAAGATGACCACAAACATATCGATGCCAAAGAAAATACCTTGACATCCATCAACATGAAATGCTTTGAGAGGGTGGTTATGGCACACATTAAATCTAGCCTTGATCCACTGCAGTTTGATTACAGCCACAACAGGGCTACAGTTAATGCTATCCCCCTGGCCCTACACTGATCCCTGGAACACTTGGATAAGAAGAATACCTACGTCACACTTCTAGGCATTGACTACAGTTCAACTTTCGATACTATGATCCCAACCAAGCTCATATCCAAACTCATGGAACTTGGAGTCAGCACTCCGCTCTGCAACTAGATCCTCGACTTCCTGACCAACCGACCACAATCAGTGAGAGTAGGTGACAAATCCAACCCAACACAATTTGTAATTTCAGAGATGACACCACCGTAGTGGGCTGAATTTCAAATAATGACAAGATGGAGTATAGGAATGAAAGTGAGATCCTCCTAACCTGGTGCCATAAAATCAACCTTTCCCTCAAGACAAAGGAGATTGTGATGGACTTCAGAAAGCAAAGTAGTACAATAGCTACATCAAAGCAATGGCCAAGAAGTTACACCCATGCCTCTACTTCATTAGAATGCTTAGGCAGTTCAGCATATCCACAACAACCCTCACCAACTTCTACAGATGTGCCATAGAAAGCATTTTAATGTGATGCATCTCAGCTGGTTTGAGAACTTCTTCATCCATGACCACAAGAAATGACAGAGAGTTGTGGATGTAGCCCAGACCATCATGCAAACGAACCTCGGCAAGGTCACTAGCATAATCAAGGACCAGTCTCACTCAGCTCACTCCCTCTTCTCCCCTCTCCTTTCAGGCAAGAAGTACAGAAGATTGCAACATGTACCTCCAACAACCAACCCGACCTCCCGGTGGCTCAGCACTTCAACTCCCCCTCCCATTCCGCATCCGACCTCTCGGTCCTGGGCCTCCTCCATGGCCAGAGTGAGCAACACCGCAAGTTGGAGGAACAGCACCTCATATTCCGCTTGGGGAGTCTGCATCTTTTGGGCTTGAACATTGAATTTTCTCAATTCTGTTAACCCTTGCTGTCTCCTCCCCTTCCCACCTCTCCCTCAGCCCTCAGGCCTTGGCATTCCCTCTCTCTCTATCTCCCTCCCCCACCCTAGTCGCACCAGCTTCTCATTTTCACACCACAGCT
The DNA here is from genome assembly GCA_035221665.1 of Okamejei kenojei. Classification (NCBI taxonomy): domain Eukaryota; kingdom Metazoa; phylum Chordata; class Chondrichthyes; order Rajiformes; family Rajidae; genus Okamejei; species Okamejei kenojei. The sequence continues at coordinate 85,883,259 of CM069133.1, forward strand.
TACAATGGCTTGTTCATTGTTCTTTATCTCTCCACATCACCGTCTATATCTCTCGTTTCCCTGATCCCTGACCAGTCTGAAGAAGGGTCTCGACCCGAAACGTCGCCTATCTCATTCGCTCCTTAGATGCTGCTGCACCCGCTGAGTTTCTCCAGCCTTTTGTGTACCCTCGATTCTCCAGCATCTGCAGTTCCTTCTTTAACACCTCCAGATTGAGCGACAGTTTCTTCCCAGCTTTTCTCAGGCAATTGAACTATCCTATCACCAGCCTTAACTCCCAACTACCCCATTGGAGACCTTTGAACTATCTTTAATCGGCTTCATCAGACTTTATCTTGTCCTAATTAATATTCCCTTTACCCTACATTTGTACACCGTGGGCGGCTTGATTGTCATCACGTACAGGCTAGTCATTGACCAGACAGCACGCAACAAAAACACTTTTACTGTGACAATAATAATGAACTAAATATTGCTTCACTTCAAGAATGGGACTTAGATATAGTCGATCTATCTATCTATCTATCTATCTATCTATCTATCTATCGATCTATCTATCGATCGATCTATCGATCGATCTATCTATCGATCTATCGATCTATCTATCGATCTATCGATCGATCTATCTATCTATCGATCGATCTGTCTGTGTCTGTCTGTGTCTGTCTGTGTCTGTCTGTGTCTGTCTGTCTGTCTACTGTCTGTCTGTCTGTCTGTCTGTCTATCTATCATATCTATCTATCTATTTTATCTATCTATCCATCAATCTATCTATCTCTAGAACTCTCATCTTGTTTGTTTCTATGTGTATGTGCGTTCGTATCTGTGATCTCTGATTCGGTGATGTCCTCAAATTACGCCAAAACGGCACATGATAATGTTACAATTTTTGTCATGTGGTGGTTTGTATCAAGTTTCGTTCAAATTGGTGTCATATTTTACAAGTTATTGACATTTAAAACTTAAAAACATTTTAAATAGCAGCTGAAGAAGGGTCTCGACCCGAAACGTCGCCTATCTCCTTCGCTCCTTAGATGCTGCTGCACCCGCTGAGTTTCTCCAGCTTTTTGTGTAACCCTTAAATAGCAGCCCACTTGCTCTTTGCAGCGGACGACGTCACTATGGCATCTCATTTACATAAACTGCCCGTTCATTTACAAAAAAAAATTCAAGATTTTCATTGTGTGTGTGTGGGGGGGGGGGAGTTGAGCCACAATGGGATTTTATTCACATTAAAAATACTTGCTGTCCCCGGGAAAAGCACGCTGGACACAAACACGGACCCAGACAGGGCCCAGAGCCGCGCTCCTCACTCCCCCTACCGTGGCTCAAGACGGCAGACTCAAAAACTCACTGACTGACTTTCAGTTATTTAAAATGCCGTGTGTGCGGAGCCACGGTGGGGGACAGGGAGGGAGAGGAAGAGGCAATCAGCCACGGGAGGGGGGAAGAGAGGGAGAAACATTCCCGCCGGCCCACCCGCACGGATTCGAACCACAGCCCAGGGCCCTGAGCGTAGCTGGACAATGACATGGACATGGACACGGGCTGGACACGGATCCGCACTCGCCCCTCCCCCTCCCGCTGCTCCAGACCGGAATATTTAATTGGGGAAAGGAGGCCCAATGGGTCCCACTTGCGGTAGGGAGGGGAGAGGGGTGATGGACAATGTTAACAAAGACAGGACTCAGTCCAAAGAGAGATTTGTAACATTGTTGTAAGGAGAGGGAGGGAGTGGGGAGGGGGTGAGGAAAGGATTGTAGTTTATTGTTATTTTAACACCTCTCCCTCTGAGGTGGGGTTAGGAAGGGGAGAGGGTTTATGGAGGGGGGAGTGAGTGACTGAGGGTAGAGGAAAAGAGAGGGATGGAGAGTTGAAGGAGGGAGTGGGGGATAGGATGAGGAGAGGGTAAAAAGACAGAGGGTGAAGAGGAGGGGGAGGGGGTACGGGGGGGGGGGGGGGGGGGTGAGGGGAAATGAGCCGTGCCTGCGCAGTTGAGGGCTATGGGTGAGTGGTGAAATATTGCGTTGGGGGAACGGGTTGCGTTGGGGGAACAGGTGAGTGGTGGAATATTGCGTGGGGGAACAGGGCCCAATGGGTTTCACTTGGCCGAGTATATTACAAAAACTCTCATCTTGGTTGGGAGGGGATTGGGGTTATTGAACGAGGGAGGGTGACTGAGGGTAGGGGAAAGGAGAGGGAGGGAGTGGGGAGGGGAGGGGGAAAATAAGAGAGCAGAGGGCGAGTGCTGCGGGATGAGGGGGAATGGTGGAGAATATGGATAGGAAGAGGGAAGGCGAGGTAATGGAAATATTAAATGCAAAGTTATAAACTTAAACTTAATTCTGCCGTTAGTGCTGGCCCAGCATGCGCAGTTGGGGGCTGTGGGTCAGTGATGAAATATTGAATTGGGGGACCAGACCTCCCGTGTGACAGGGACCCAACGGGTCCCACTTGGTCTGGTAAATAGTAAAAGACGTCTATCCTATGAATACAGTGCGGTCAAACTCAGTCTGACCACTGACATTCGCGTTGTCAATCTAATCCCCGTATCAATCGCTGGCTGTGTTTGATTTGCTGAGAACAGGATGAAGGATGGGAGCGCTCGTTCTGCGCGGATATATAAGGAGCTCCGGAGATCGCCGCTCAAACTGCATCCGTGGAGTGAAGATGAAGTTCCTGCTAACACTGACCATCTGCGCTTCAGGTACCGGCTCTAGGTGGCGGCTGTCTGAGCGGACAGCTCCGGTGCGGGAGATGCACTGCCGGGACTGAAATCTATTTCATCTCAGCGCTGCATCTGCAAATACCATTCTTTACAGAAGTTGGGGAGTATTTGTATGTTTAATGATTCATGGAGCAATATAGACCAGGTCTTTGATATTGCAGAGATATCAGTACCTGGCCTGTGTGCCCATTGAACTCGGAGGTAGTTTATTCTCGCTAAATGTGGTTAGGCGCTTTCCAGGGTCAGGTGGGATTCTTTCTGAATGCATTGAAGAGTGAGGTTTGCAAATATACTAATGAACATTTTGACTGTTTTCCAGCATTCCTTGCTCAACGAGTCGCCCCTGTGAGAGCCGTAAGTTACTAAGTGTCATACTTTACGATGAACTGATGTAGAGTTTGACAGTTAGTGGTGGACAGTACAGAAAGGGTCAGTGAGAGTGAACTGAACGTTTCAGGTTGATGACCTCTCATCGAAAACGGGAGTTGTAGAAAGCAGTAAACGGTGGGGGTCGGGGCGGGGGGTGGGGGGGGGGGGGACGCTTCAAAAGACTAAACTGTGACTGTGAGAGCTAAGAGGTGAGGCAGTGAGAAACGATAAAATGGTAGACGGTGGAGATACAGGTACTTGGACAGGTACTTTGGATCCGTCTTCACTAAGGAAGACACAAACAATCTCCCTGATGTACTAGTGGCCAGAGGATCTCGGGTGATGGAGGAACTGAAGGAAATTCACATTAGGCAGGAAATGGTGACGGGTAGACTGATGTGATTAAAGGCTGATCAATCCCCAGGGCCTGATGGCCTGTATCCCAGGGTACTTAAGGAAGTGGCTCTAGAAATCGTGGACACATTGGTGATCTTTTTCCAATGTTCTACAGATTCAGGATCAGTTCCTGTGGTTTGGAGGGTAGCTAATGTTATCCCACTTTTTAAAAAAGCGGGAGAGAGAAAACAGGGAATTATAGACCAGTTAGCCTGACATCAGTGGTGGGGAAGATGCTGGAGTCAATCATAAAATATGAAATAGCAGCACATTTGGATGGCAGTAGCAGGATTGGTCCGAGTCAGCATGGATTTACGAAGGGGAAATCCTGTTTGAATAATCTTCTGGAATTCTTTGAGGATGTAACTCGGAAAATGGACAAGGGAGAGCCAGTGGATATAGTGTACCTGGACTTTCAGAAAGCATTTGATAAGGTCCCACATGGGAGATTAGTGGGCAAAATTAGTGCACATGATATAGGGGGTAGAGTGCAGAATGGCAGGCAGTGACTAGTGAGCTACCGCAAGGCTCGGTGCTGGGACCACAGCTATTTACAATATACATCAATGATTTAGATGAAGGGATTCAAAGTAACATTACCAAATTTGCAGTTGACACAAAGCTGGGTGGCAGGGTGAAACGTGAGGAGGATACTATGATGATGCTATGAGGATGCTATAGAGAGAGTACAGAGGAGATTTACTAGAATGTTGCCAGGGTTCCAGCAACTATGTTACAGAGAAAGGTTGAACAAGTTAGGTCTTTATTCTTTGGAGCGCAGAAGGTTAAGGGGGGACTTGATTAAGGTCTTTAAAATGATGAAAGGGATAGACAGAATTGATGTGGATAAGCTTTTTCCCATTGAGGGTAGGGAAGATTCAAACAAGAGGGCATGACATGAGAATTAAGGGACAGAGGTTTAGGGGTAACGTGAGGGGGAACTTCTTTACTCAGAGGGTGGTGGCTGTGTGGAATGAGCTTCCAGCAGAAGTGGTGGAGGCAGGATCGTTTTTAACATTTAAAAGTAAAGTGGATAGGTATATGGACGTGAAGGGAATGGAGGGGTATGGTCTGAGTGCAGGTAGATGGGACTAGGGGAAAACAAATGGTCGGCACGGACTGGAAGGGCCGAGAGGGCCTGTTTCCGTGCTGTAATTGTTATATGGTTATATGGTTATATGGTAGCAAAAACTGGAAGGCAGATTATTATCTGAAATATGTCAATTTGGGAAAAGGGAAAGTGCAATGGGATCTGGGGGTCCTTGTTCATCAGTCAATGAAAGTAAGCATGCAAGAACAGGCAGTGAAGAAAGCGAATGGCATGTTGGCCTTCACAACAAGAGGAGTTGAGTATAGGAACAAAGAGGTCCTTCTGCAGTTGTACAGGGCCCTAGTGAGACCACACCTGGAGTATTGTGTGCAGTTTTGGTCTCCAAATGTGAGGAAGGACATTCTTGCTCTTGAGGGAGTGCAGCGTAGGTTCACAAGGTTAATTCCCGGGATGGTGGGACTGTCATATGCTGAGAGAATGGAGCGGCTGGGCTCATATACTCTGGCATTTAGAAGGATGAGAGAGGATCTTATTGAAACATATAAGATTATTAAGGGTTTGGACACGCTTGAGGCAGGAAACATGTTCCCGATGTTGGGGGAGTCCAGAACCAGGGGCCACAATTTAAGAATAAGGGATAAGCCATTTAGAAAGGAGATGAGGAACTTTTTCATACAGAGAGTTGTGAGTCTGCGGAATTCTCTGCCTCAGAGGGAGGTCGAGGTCGGTTATCTGGATACTTTCAACAGAGAGCTAGATAGGGCTCTTAAAGATTACGTTGTCAGGCGATATGGGGAGAAGGCAGTGTTATGACTCCAAAATGCAGGTACTTCAGAGCCGCGTAACATAGTCAAAAACCAGGCTCAAGTTCAAGAAAATAGTATTTTATCTAGTTAAAACCCAAACCTGATTCAAACAACCCAGTAAAGGACAAGAATAAACTAATAAATAAACATAACAGTGCTCCAGCCAGCCTCGCAATGGGCCATCGAACTAGAGTCTCTAACCTGCCTAAATGGAAATAACCCTGAAACAAAATACACAAAAACTCTCAGGTCAGCCCTTATCCGTCCCAATTCAATATTAATTGACAAATATAGGTAACAATACACAAAGTTCTATGCCATGTGGCCAGGCCTCCTGCAGCTCACACCAGCAGCCAGTTCACTTATTCAGGGTCGACAAAGAGAGAGAGATCTGGGAGACTGCTGGTATGTAAGCTTCCGATGAGTCATACATCATCTGACGCAGCTTGGCCAATCGGGTACAGAAGCCCTTATCCCTTGATTCCTGACTCCCAGCCACGGGGCCTGCACTCACGAGAGAAACAGAAGAGGTAAGTACATAGCATTCACCAGAGGGGGGGGAAGTACCTAACAGGCAGGAACGGGGTACTGATTGTGGATGAAAAGCCATGATCACATTAAATGGCAGTGCTGTCTTGAAGGGCCGAATGGCCTACTCCTGCTCCTATTGTCTATTGTCTATTGTCTATTGAGATATAAAAGGGCCTAAAATTGTCAGGTAATAGTCAGAGGTAAAATTTTATCGGCCAGAATAATAAGATTATTTCAAATTACAAAACAAGAAAATTTTGAATTTGGTGATAAACCACATAAACCCTTAGCACGCCAACTGAGAAACATAAAATACAATTACTAAAATTAAATCAGACAAAGGGGAATTACTAACACTACCTAAAGATATTAATAAAAAAATTTGCTCAATTTTATCAAAATTTATATACATCGAAAACCTTTGCAAATAATACTCAAATTACAAATTTGTTATTTCCAAAATTAAATATGGTGGAACAAGAGGGATTAGGAGCCCAGATTACACTACAGGAAATAGAAGAAACAATAAATTTGTTGAAGAATGGCAAAACGCCAGGACCAGATGGCTTTAGTAATGAATTCTATAAAAGATTCTACGAGATAATTTCACGTATAATTTATATACGATAATTTATATATACACGCTTTTAAAGAAAATAAACTACCAGAAACACTAACTGAGTCAACAATTACACTTATACGTAACAAGGATAAAGATCTAGAAGACCCAGGCTCATATAGAGCCATAGCACTCTTAAATACAGATAAAAAAATATTAGCAAAGACCCTAGCGAGAAGAATGAGTAAATATGTTAGCAAACTAATAAACCCAGACCAAACAGGGTTTATACCAAAGAGATACTCATTTAACAATCTTGTGGAATTTTTTGAGGATGTAACTAGTAGCGTGGATAGGGGAGAACCAGTGGATGTGATGTATCTGGATTTCTAGAAGGATTTCAACAAGGTCCCACATAAGAGATTAGTATACAAACTTAAAGCATATGGCATTGGGGGTTCAGTATTGATGTGGATAGAGAACTGGCTGGCAAACAGGAAGCAAAGAGTAGGAGTAAACAGGTCCTTTTCACAATGGCAGGCAGTGACTAGTGGGGTACCGCAAGGCTAAGTGCTGGGACCCCATCTATTTACAATATCTATTAATGATCTGGATGAGGGAATTGAAGGCAATATCTCCAAGTTTGCAGATGACACTAAGCTGGGGGGCAGTGTTAGCTGTGAGGAGGATGCTAGGAGACTGCAAGGTGACTTGGATAGGCTGGGTGAGTGGGCAAATGTTTGGCAGATGCAGTATAATGTGGATAAATGTGAGGTTATCCACTTTGGTGGCAAAAACAGGAAAGCAGACTATTATCTAAATGGTGGCCGATTAGGAAAAGGGGAGATGCAGTGTGACCTGGGTGTCATGGTACACCAGTCATTGAAAGTAGGCATGCAGGTGCAGCAGGCAGTGAAGAAAGTGAATGTTATGTTAGCTTCCATAGCAAAAGGATTTGAGTATAGGAGCAGGGAGGTTCTACTTCAGTTGTATAGGGTCTTGGTGAGACCACACCTGGAATATTGCATACAGTTCTCGTCTCCAAATCTGAGGAAGGATATTATTGCCATAGAGGGATTGCAGAGAAGGTTCACCAGACTGATTCCTGGGATGTCTGGACTGTCTTATGAAAAAAGACTGGATAGACTCGCTTTATACTCTTTAGAATATAGGAGGTTGAGAGGGGATCTTATAGAAACTTACAAAATTCTTAAGGGTTTGGACAGGCTAGATGCAGGAAGATTGTTCCCGATGTTGGGGAAGGGGTCACAGCTTAAGGATAAGGGGGAAATCCTTTAAAACCGAGATGAGAAAGACTTTTTTTCACACAGAGAGTGGTGAGTCTCTGGAACTCTCTGCCACAGAGGGTAGTTGAGGCCAGTTCATTGGCCATATTTAAGAGGGAGTTGGATGTGGCCCTTGTGGCTGAAGGGATCAGGGGGTATGGAGAAAAGGCAGGTACGGGATACTGAGTTGGATGATCAGCCATGATTATATTGAATGGCGGTGCAGGCTCGAAGGGCCGAATGGCTTACTCCTGCACCTAATTCCTATGTTTCTAATTATTTCATTGGATGCAGAAAAAGCTTTGATCAAGTAGATTGGCAATATTTATTCAAAGTATTGCAAAAACTTAACATGGGAGATAACTTTATCTCATGTGTAAAATTATTATACGATAAGCCGACGGCTAGAATACTGACTAATAATATATTATCCCCGAAATTCCAATTAGCAAGGGGCAATAGGCAGGGGTGCGCACTATCGCCCCTGCTATTTGCACTAGTGATAGAACCTTTAACAGAAAGTATAAGAAGTCATCCGAATATTCATGGATATAATAACAAACACTCAAATAATAGAATCTCATTATATGCAGACGACATATTATTATATATTACAAATTTGCAAATTAGCATACCAAATATACCAAATTTAATAGAGGAATTTGGTTCTTTTTCAGGATATAGAATAAACTGGAACAAAAGCGAAATTATGACGATAAAACCTCAAGAGCCGACACATCTGTTGAAATTCCCTTTTAGAATTGCAACAGAAAAATTTAAGTATTTGGGCATCCAAATTACTAGGAAATATAAATCACTACTCAATGCAAACTATATGCCTTTATTAACAAAATTAAAGGGGTTGATTAAATTTTTGAAAACACTGCCGATGTCCTTAATAGGCAGAATAAATGCGATAAAAATGATCTTCTTACCACAAATACTGTAGCTATTTCAATCAATACCAATATACTTACCAAAAAAATTATTTAAAAAACTAGATTCTGATATTATAAACTTCATATGGGATTATAAATCACACAGAATTCAAAGAAAACACTTGTGTAAATCTAAAGAATCAGGGGGACTGACACTCCCTAACTTATTGTATTATTATTGGGCAGTGAATATTAAAAATATAATCTACTAGTTGGACAGTTCTGGCCAACAGGTAGATTGGATAAGAATGGAGAAAGAGGATTGTTCCCCTTATAATATAGGAGTGATCCTTCTTTTCCCGATGAGACTGAATATAATATATAAGAAAAATCCAATTATTCACAGTATAATACGAATTTGGAAACAAATAACATTAACTTTAAAATCAAGAAAACTATCACTTCTTTCTCCAATTGCTAATAATCCCTCATTCAAACCATCTATTATTGATGAAACGTTTAATCAATGGGAAAGAATAGGAATTAAAATGATGGGAGATATGTATGAAATGGGAAAACTTTTATCATTCCAACAATTACAACTAAAATATAATTTGAAAAGTAATCAATATTTCAAATATCTTCAAATTCAAGATAATTCGAAAACATACATACAAGGATATCAAACTTTAACCCCAGATTTATTAGAGGAAGGAATAAATACAAAGGCAGAATCAAGCAATTTAATATCTTACTGTTATAATATAATTCTAAATATAGAAACACCAACGACAGAGGCAATTAGAAGGGACTGGGAACAAGAGTTATTGACAAAAATTCCGAACGATAGATGGGGAAAAAATCTATTATATGTAAATAAATGTTCAATTAATGTAAGACATAACCTAATTCAATTAAACATTTTACATAGATTATACTATTCGAAAACTAGACTGAATAAAATATTTTCAAATGTTTCCCCCATCTGTGATAAATGTCTAACTCAAAATGCCACTATAGCACATTCCTTTGTCTCTTGTACAAAACTGCATAAATTTTGGAATGAAATTTTACAAAACTAACACAAATTTGAACCCCAATACAGAACTGATTATCTTTGGATCAATGGAAGCGGGAAGTAAACTAACTATATTCCAAGAAGCTTTTCTTAATTACGGTTAAATAACAGCAAAAAAACGTATACTCAAATTTTGGAAAAACACAACCACGCCAACATTCAAAATGTGGATTTCAAATATGTCGGAAACGCTACATCTTGAAGAAATGAGATTCCTCCTACTAGACAAAGTAGACCAATTCTTAAAGACTTGGTCTCCTTTTATCAACTTTTTACAAGTAGATGGTGCAACATAACATAACCTTAGAAATTAAATGGTTTAGTGGTTAAATGGGTGACGGATGGGCAAAAATATGAAATAGGTAGATCTCTCCTAATCTCTTTCTCTACTTTCTCCCTTTTTTTCATTCTTTTTTTCAATCTTTTTAGCTTCTCATCTCTGTCCTTTATTTATTTTGTTATCTGTTTCTACTCGCTTGTCTATCTATTCTGACACTCTTTATTTCTTTTTTCTCTCTCACTGTTCTTTTATTATTAAATTAAAAATACGAACTTGTACAAGAATGGAAATATGTATTTAGGTGTTAGGTACTCAAGTACCACACTATTGTACTTACTTCTAACAAAAATAAACAAACAAAAAAAAGAAAGGAGATGAGGAAACACTTTTTCTTACAGAGAGTTGTGAGTCTGCGGAATTCTCTGCCTCAGAGGGAGGTGGAGGTCGGTTATCTGGATACTTTCAATAGAGAGCTAGATAGGGCTCTTAAAGATAGCATTGTCAGGTGATATGGGGAGAAGGCAGGAACGGGGTGCTGATTGTGGATGATCAGCCATGATCACATTAAATGGCAGTGCTATCTTGAAGGGCCAAATGGCCTACTCCTGCTCCTATTGTCTATTGTCTATTGTCTACTGAGATATAAAAGGGCCTGAAATTGTCAGTTAATAGTCACAATGTGAGGTGTTATCTCTTGACGGTGGACCTGCTTGGAAAAGTGTGGGAGGACAGAAAACCCGGAGAGGCAGCGAGATGGAGCGTTGAAGTGACGGGGAACTGGGAAACGGGGACTGAGTTTGGGGAAACAGCGTGTTCCGCAAGCACTCACACCCTCTTCCTCGCCACAGTGTGAGTGCTGAGTGCGGTTCACTGAGTGGAAAGATGTGGATGTAAAAGATGCGGCCTGGATAGAGTCCTTCAAACACTGGGTTGTGGGAAGGCAGGAGGTCAAAAGGCAGGCATTGCATCTGTTGCACTTGTGGGACACCTGCTGGGAGACGGGGAAAATAAGTGGACCGCTGAGGAATGGATCAAGTGCCTCTGTGGCAGGGAATTCCATAAATTCGCAACTCTCTGGGTGAAAATGTTTTTTCTCGCCTCAGTCTTAAATGACTCCCCCCCCTTTATTCTAAGACTGTGGCCCCTGGTTCTGGACTTGCCCAACATTGGGAACATTTTTCCTGCATCTAACTTGTCCAGTCCTTTTATAATTTTATATGTTTCTATTAGATCCCCCCTCATCCTTCTAAACTCCAGTGAATACAAGCCTAGTCTTTTCAATTTTCAATGTTGAAAAATTAGCGGCGACCAGAATGAAGCCGCCATGGATAGTAGCAAGAATTCTCGTGCCGTAGGTGCAGTGGTAGTGGGTTGCCAGGAGGTCAAAGGTTGTCATAGGTTGTCATAGGTTGTTGCCGGTGCTGAATGGTGAATTTCATTGGCTAATTGGGAAAAAAACATCAACAGTAGTTTTCAGAACCAAGGACCGACCGGTAACGTTAATGTCCGCCAAGCTTCACAGCCGTCTATCTCTGGCTTCTTAAAAGTTGTCTCCACTCCATCTCCCCCCTTCTCCCCTCTCTCCTCCCCCTCCCCTCCCCCCCCCCCTCCTACCCCTCTCCTCCCCCCCTCCTCCCCCCCTCCTCCCCCCTCCTCCCCCTCTCCTCCCCCTCTTCCCCCCCCCCTCCTCCCTCTCGTCATTGACAGACGTATAGGAGTCGCCGAAAGATTTTGAACATTTCAAAAACAAGCGGCGACAAAAAAAATGTTGCAACACTTGAGGAGACACTGCACGTCAATATGTCGTCAAGCCGCATCACGCCGAACTTTTTCGGTGACCTGATACGTCAGTCAATGACACCGACAGTCACTGAAGAATCGTCGAGTGGAACAGGCCTTTTAAGTGACCCTTCCCATACACTGTGCTTTCACCGTCTTAATTACAGCACCAACCTTCCTGTTCATCGTGGTGTGCGTTTGTATCACATTGGTTTGCACTGTGCAGAAGGTTAAGGGGGGACTTGATAGAGGTCTTTAAAATTATGAGAGGGATTTGAGAATTAGGGGACAAAGGTTTAGGAGTAACATGAGGGGGTACATCTTTACTCAGAGAGTGGTAGCTGTGTGGAATGAGCTTCCAGTGGAAGTGGTGGAGGCAGGTTCGATTTTATCATTTAAAAATTAATTGGATAGGTAAATGGATGGGAAAGGAATGGAAGGTTATGATCTGAGTGCAGGTAGATGAGACTAGGTGAGAGTAAAGGGCCTGTCCCACGAGCATGCGACTCCATGCGGCGAGCGCGATCTAACGTGATCACTTGAGCCGTACGGCCTCGCGGGTCCGGTCCCACTTCAATCGCCGGTGCCATATGGAGTTGTGCGGAGTGGTTCCGACATCGCGCAGCGCTCAGAAAAACTGACCATGTTCAAAAATTCCACGCGGCAACGGCCTGTCGGCCCACAACAGCCTCGACGCCATACGCAGCGTCTCTACGCCGTACGTCACGAACGAACGTCCCGAGGTCTTCGCTTGAACATCACGTCACTCACTCGACCTCCACGCTGCCCCCGCTTCCGGTTTGGTCGCGCTTGCCACATGCAGGTCGCATGCTCGTGGAGCAGGCCCTTAAGTGTTCAGCACGGACCAGAAGGGCCGAGATGGCCTGTTTCCGTGCTGTAATTGTTATATGGTGCGAATTTCACTCGGACACTCAAAAATACTTTATAAATGCATATTGCTATAGATCAGAACACATGAAATTGAATGATTTTAAGTTTATCATCAGATCCTGCTTGACTGAATTGTTTTCAATATACTACATTTAGATGTCTCTTTTTGTTTATTATGCTCATTTTGTTCTTTGTTTACTAATGGTTTGTGTTTGTGTGGTTTCAGCCTGAATGCGGAAAATATAATCTACCTACATGTTCATTTGCTGCAAAACCAGTTTGTGCAACTGATAACACCGTTTACTTTAATGAGTGCCTGTTGTGTGGAGCCAACCTGTGAGAAACCCTTTTGATTTAATTTCAATATTGTGATATGGGCTTTCTGGTGGAAGTGAGCAGCCATCTTCAACCACTGTCGTTCATGTGTGAAGAGGGACTTCCAGTGTAAAAAATCAGCAGCAAGGGAGAACTGGTGATGATCGTAATGCGGGATTGGAGGGATCCCCATGCATTGCCGTCCTTGTCCCTTTCACACATTTTGGTTACGTTGTTGAGGTGGGGTGAGAGCACATTATATCTAAAGAATCCATTAAGTGTATCATACGGAAGGCCATCAAAATGATTATTCCGCCTAATCCAACTTCCGAGTAACCAATTGCCGTGTAGTTTATACCATGTCACATACTCATCAAGTACCTTTAAATATCATGAAAACTATCTTTCAGGAAGCAGATTACAGAAATCCACCCTTTGAGTGATTATAAATTCATCTCAATTTTCCTGTAAACCTTCTCCCACTGAAAGCGTTCGACTCTGGTCAAGGACTTTTCTGCGCTGGGGAATGAAATCTTTTTACCCCATTCTGCTCAGGTTGCTTACAATGTAATGCATCTCAGTTGTCTCTCCCCTTAGCCTCTCTTGTTGCACAGAAAACGATCATACCATACGAAGGTAGACAAAAATGCCGTAGAAACTCAGCGGGTGAGGCAGCATCTATGGAGAGATGGAATAGGCAAAAAGAAGAGGCAGAGACAGTAGGCTTGGGGGAGAGCTGGGGAGGGGAAGGGCAGGAGGGAGAAAGCAAAGACCACCTGAAATTGGAGGTCAATGTTCATACCGCTGGGGTATAGACTACCCAAGTGAAATATGTGGTGCTGTTCCTCCAATTTACGCTGAACTTAACTCTAGCAATGGTGGAGGCTCAGGACAGAAAGGTCGGATTCGGAATGAGAGGGGGAGTTGAAGTGCTGAGCCACTGGGAGATCAGGATGCATATTGCGAACTGAGGGGAGGTGTTGGGCAAAGCGAATGCCAAGCCTGCACTTAGTCTCGCTGATGTAGAGAAGTTGACACCTGGAACAGTGGAAGCAGAGGAGTTGGGCGAAGGTATCATATCCAGACAGTTTCACAGGTAAAATGCTCCAGTTCTGGCAATTACCTGATAAATCTAACGTGGTCGCATCTTTTTTGTGCTTCATGTTGGTCTACCATGTGCTCAGTTGCAAGTAAACTGCGACTCAATACTCAACAAGGAATCATAAAATTTAAAGGGTACACAAATGCTGGAGAAACTCAGCGGGTGTAGCAGCATCTATGGAGCGAAGGAGCTAGGCAACGTTTTGGGCCAAAACCCTTCTTCAGACTGATGGGGGGGTGGGGGGAGGTGGGGGGAAGAAAGGAAAAAGGAGGAGGAGGAGCCCGAGGGCTGAGGGAGAGGTAGGAAGGGGAGGAGACAACAAGGGTTAACAGAATTTAGAGAATTCGATGTTCAAAATATCGATATCATAAAATTATATATTTTCAAGGTCACAATCCAAAACCACTTCCCCAAAATTGATTGTTATAGCTACCACTGCTTAAACCTGACAATCCCTCAAGCTCCTCGTTTCCATTTGTTCAGCTGAACTCTAAAGTTTTTCGAATCCGTGTTCTTAGAATGAAAATTAGCCCTGAGTCCAATGTGAGAACAAATGTTTAACGACTACAATGCCACTTGTCCACTACACTGCATTATCTCCTCAAGGTATGCCAGGCACGTGCTGTCAGGATAGGCAAGGTAGGCACTGCCTACCCTGACTAAAATTATGAAATGGCAATTATTAAATATAAATAGTAAAGGCATGGGAGAATTATGCCTATCTAAGAGATCGATCTCTTACGTAGGCATAATTCTCCGTGCCTTTCATCCGCAGCACTTGTAACACGCGAAGCTCTGTGCAGCCCACGTGCCGTCAGCGCTGCCTGAGCCATCCGTTTCAAAGGAAGCTGAAGGCAGCAGAACCTCTGCCTTTGCAGATACTGCGCATGCGTAGCAGCCTGATGCGCATGCGCAGCGCGAGTTTCTTGGCGGGATTTTCAAATATGGATTTCCGTGCTGTAATTGCTATATGGTTTTATTGTGGCTGGGGAGTGAATTAGCTTGGGTGGCTGCCGCAGCGCTCCGGGCACGGACAGCAGAACTGGCCGCCACTTCCGAGGAAGGAAGCAGCTCGGATGACTGACTTTGAGCGGCCGCCGGGACCCTGCCTCGTCAGCCACTTCAGCCCCTTCTGCTGGTCCCCACTCACCGCTGGCTGTGCTCTCCATCTGAATATCTCTCACCTGCCGCTCGACGGCCGGCTTCCCGCAAATCTTTAAATTCCAATCGCGCATTCACGGGACAAGTTGAGGTTACTTGGCTGTGGGAATTTAAGGATTTGAGGGATGCGGTTGACATGAGCGAAGCCGGCGAGCGGCAGGTGAGAGATGTTCAGACGAAGAGCACTGCCAGAGGTGATCAGAAGGTGCTGAAGGGCAGCCGGTTCTGGTGTCGACCCAAGCTGCTTCTATCCCCGGAGGTGGCGGCCGGTTCTGCTGTCCGTGCCCGGAGCGCTGCGGCAGTGGTGAGTGAGTTACTGATATGATCTTCGACCCTCTCCTTCTCAACACTTCTGCCTTCTCGCATCTTTAACCCCTGGCGCAGACTCTCCACACACTGTGGAAGGAACTCTCCCTCCAATTGGACCCTTGAATTAGTATTGTCATTCAATAAGATGACAACTGATTCAACGTCCCGGTGTGCTCCCATTTTTCCCACCATCTCTCCACCTGCCTTCATTCTCCGTCGCCCACCCATTCAGTAATTAAAAAATGAAGGAGATTGAGAAGCCTCGGGAAAATTGAATTGTTACTTATTTTTTATTTTTTACAAAGAGAACAATCTGCGCATGCGCAGTTTAAGATTTTTTTTAGAAAGCCGGCTGACAGCTTACCCTGAGTAATTATTCACGGCACGTGCCTGAGGTATGCCTACTTTGAAGAAGTTCTCCTCCTCCCTACGGAGACAGTTTCACAACCTCCTCTCTAACTGCCCCCCCTCTGTGATACCCCCTTCCCTCCAACTCTACGACCACATCCTTACCCAGACTCGATACCACATCCACATCTGCTTCCACGGGGCCTGCCTGTGCCTCCATCTCATACCTCGTGGTTTCCAGCTCCAATTCCCTGCCTCCCAGTTCAGACCCCAGCCGGACTATCGGTACCGACTGGCTATCTGCCACCACACTGTACAATTCTCCAACCGGGCACTAAGATCCACTCTGGTTGCAATGCGCCGGCACAAGCAGGACCTCGCATTGACTCTCCCGAATCTTCGGGCCTCACTCACCCAGACCTGCAACGGACCCCAACTACACTACATCCTCCGGAAGATCCACGCTTCAATCAACAACTCCTGTCCCACCTTAACTCCACCAAGTACCTGAAATTAGCCCGCCTCCAGGCCGTTCCAGCCACCGACAATCCCCGACTCGACCGCCCGCAGGCCCCAGGCCCCAACTCGGGCCCGAGCCACCGGCCTGAGTCCCCCAACGCCATCTTGGCCACGGGGAGCGCCTTCAGGACTCACCAGGACGCCGCCTTCACCGACCACGCCGATGCTGCCGCCGACCTCCACCTGCCTACCGAAGACGCCCAGCCTCGCTGCCTGCCCGGTAACTCTGTTTATCTCCCCCTCCCCGATTCCACCGCCCATCACCAGCACAACGTGACCGCCGAACCTCGCCGCCCCCCGGGACCACCTAACCTCATCGCCGCACCGGGCGCATCCAGCATCGCCGTTGTACTGGGCCCGCCGAAGATCACAGCAGCACCTGCCTCAACTTACATCACTGTCGGACCGGGCCTACCCGACACCGCCGCCGGACCGGGCCTACAGAGCATTGCCACCGGACTGGGGCTCCCCGAACATGGCCGCCGCACCGCACCCCACTCATCTCGCCACCACACCGGGCTGACCGAACTACGCCGCCCCACGGACCACCCACCCACCGGGACCTCCCAACATCGCCCGCCGACCCTGACTCTACTGCCCGTGGACTCCTACCTTCGGGTCCACCGACCCACGACACTCCACCGCCCTTCAGCAGCCCGCAGCCGTCGCCTCACCTGCAGACTGGACTCTGCAGCGGGCCTGAAGCCTCCACGTTGCTAACCCACAACTCGGGTTTTGAAGGCACTGGGACCTAGTGCCCGTCTCCCGAACCCTGGTAACCTCAGTGGCTATTCCACTGGGTCTACCCCATCACCCCCCCTACTATGTAACCCCTGCTCTTCCCCACCCACACCACAGCCCTCATACCCCCCACCCCTGACCACCCCCACCCCCCCCACCACACAACGCTTCGTTCTCAGTCCACTCACCTGCCTTCCTCCGGCCACAACCCTTATCCTTGCCACGTGTTCACCATCCCCCCGGACCTCCCCCTCTCCGACACCGAAAGGTCGGTCCTCAGCAGAGGTCTCACGTTTGTCCCCCTCCGTCCCCACCTCAATGAGTTCCGCGCCCACCACGACTTGGAGCTCTTCTACCGTCGCCTCCACCTCACAGTGTTCTTCCACGGGAAGAAGTCCTCGCCCCCCAACTGATGATCCCTTTTCCTGTCTCCAACGAACCCCCTCCTCGTGGACCCCCCCTCGTGGCCCTCCGGCTTTAGAACTCTTTATCCAGAACTGCCGTCGGAACATCAACCGCCTCGACTTCTTCACCCCCCTGTCTCACTCCAATCTCTCCAGCCCGAACGTTACTGCCATCGACTCACTCCGTAACAACCCAGACTGGGTTATCAAACCCGCCGCCGACAAGGGAGGTGCCGCGTTAGTCTGGCGCGTTGATCTCTACAAAGCGGAGGCCGCGCGCCAACTCTCGGACACCTCCTCCTACTTACCCCTGGACCATGACCCCACTGACGAGCACCAGGCCACCATCTCGAGCACCATAACCGACTTCATCAGCTCCGGCTCCCTGCACCCCCGAGCCTCCAACCTCATCGTTTCCCAGCCCCGCACGGCCTGATTTTACCTTCTCCCCAAAATCCACAAACCCGACTGCCCTGGCAGACCCATTGTCTCTGCCTGTTCGTGCCCCACCGAACACATTTCCACATACCTTGACTCCATCCTATCCCCCTTGGTTAAATCCCTCCCCACCTATGTTCAAGACACCTCAGATACCCTCCGTCGGCTCCGCGCATTCCATTCTCCAGGCCCCCATCATCTCATCTTCACCATGGACGTCCAGTCACTCTACACCTCCATCCCCCACCAGGATAGTCTCAAAGCCCTTTGGTTCTTTCTCGATCAGAGGAGCAACCCATACCCATCCACTGACACCCTCCTCCGCCTAGCAGAGTTGGTCCTTACCCTCAATAACTTCTCTTTTGACTCCTCCCATTTCCTCCAAACACAAGGCGTAGCTATGGGCACACGCATGGACCCCAGCTACGCTTGCCTCTTTGTCGGGTACATCGAACAATCCTTGTTCTTGGCGTACCAGGGCCCCATCCCCGACCTCTACCTCCGTTACATCAACGACTGCTTTGGAGTCACCTCCTGCACCCACATACAACTGATTGACTTCATCCATTTCACCACCAACTTCCATCCGGCACTCAAATGCACTTGGACCATCTCCGACACTTCCCTACCATTCCTTGACCTCACCATCTCTATTGCAGGTGATACACTCCTGACCGACATCCACTACAAACCAACTGACTCCAACAGCTACCTGGTCTACTCTTCTTCCCACCCTGCTTCCTGTAAGGACTCCATCCCCTATTCCCAATTCCTCCGTCCACGCCGCATCTGCTCCCAGGATGAGGTGTTCCACACCAGGTAATCACAAAAGTCCTCATTCTTCAGAGAACGAGGATTCCCCTCCCCCACTATAGATGAGGCTCGCACCAGGGTCTCCTCCATACCCCGCAACACTGCCCTCTCTCCCCATTCCCCCACTCGCAACAAAGGCAGAGTCCCCCTGGTCCTCATCTTTCACCCCACCAGCCGGCACATATAAGACAACACATATAGTCCTCCGCCAGTTTCGCCACCTCCAACGTGACCCCACCACTCGCCACATCTTCCCATCTCCCCTCCTGTCTGCCTTCCATAAAGACAGCTCCCTCCGCAACTCCCTTGTCAATTCTTCCCTTCCCTCCCGCTCCACCCCTTCCCCGGGCACTTTCCCTTGCAACCGCAAGAGATGCTACACTTGTCCCTTCACCTCCCCCCTCCACTCCTTTCAGGGACCCAAGCAGTCCTTCCAGGTCCGACAGAGGTTCACCTGCACTTCCTCCAACCTCATCTACTGCATCCGCTGCTCTAGATGCCAGCTGATCTATATAGGTGAGACCAAGCGGAGGCTTGGCGATCGTTTCGCCGAACACCTCCGCTCGGTCCTTTTTTTTATTTTTTTATTTCAAAATATACTTTATTCAAATGATAAATATATACAATACATGAACCTTGCGGAAAATCCATCCGACATTTTCGGAGGCTATACAAATTGATGAATACAGTTTAGACATTTTCTTTTCCCCAAATTTCCACAAATCAGTCCCCCACTCGTGTCACTCATGTGGCACAATGGCGTGGGATACCTTCCCTTATATTGAGGGGCTTCTCCACCATACCGTGCCCCCCATGTCCAGCAGCGGAAGGACCTTAGACTGTGGCCCTCCCCCACCGAGCCTTGGCGTTGGCTGCACCGAGCTTCAGTGCGTCCCTCAGCACATACTCCTGCAGTCTGCAGCGGGCCAGTCTGGCAACATTCCCTGACAACATCTCGCTCTGCTGGGTGGTGAAAAATGCTCGGGCAGACCAATGGGCGTCTTTTTTACCGAGTTGATGGACCCTCCAGCAACACTCGATGTGAGCCACTGAATGTGTCCTGGGAACAGTCGTAAATCACCGAGTCCTCTGTGAACGGAGCTGTTTGGGATAAAGCGTACCAGGGACTCTTGCATTTTTCTCCAGACTCTTTTAGCAAAACCACACTCTGTAAAGGGGGTGGGCAACCGTCTCCTCTCCATAGCAGCCGTTCCCGAGAAGGCAGCGAGCGCTGGGCAGTGAAGTTCCGACGGTGCTGGAAGGATCTGACTTGGAGGGGCTAAGCCTCACCGCCAGCCAAGCCAGGTCTTGGTGCTTGTTGGTGAGCTTGGCGATGAGGCATTTTGCCAGACAAGCTGGGCAGTCTGCTCAGGAACCACGCCACGGGTCATAGAGTCCTTTCCCTGCAGTGCCTGCAGGACATTCTGTGCTGACCACTGCCCAATGGACATGTGGTCAAAGGTGTTGGTCCAGAAGAACGCTTCACAGACGACAGAGATGGGGCGCAATGTCCAGCTGACTGGCACATTGCGTTGGCACCCGGCGCCAGGCCCATCCTTCTCAACACCGGGGACAAGTAGAACCTCAGCAGGTAGTGACACTTGGTGCCCACGTGCCTTGGCTCTACACTCCGCCTGATTGCAGCCACACACGAAGGGTGGCCATCAGAAATGAGGGCGACGTTGGGCACGCTTTTACCCCCGTTGTCTGCTGATTGTACATTGTGGCCGGTCGCACTCGGTCCAACCCTCGGCCCCCAGATGAACTAGGAAGATGGCCCGGGTGATCCCTGTGGCATAGGAGGGAGGGACAGGCCACACTTGTGCCAAGTACAGCAGCCCGAGAGCACCTCACACTGATGACGCAAATTCTTTCCCGTTATGGAGAGGGAGCGTGCTGCCTCCACAGCTCCAGCTTCCTCCCCACCCTGGCTATCCGCTCCAGCCAATTTTTGTTACATGCCTCAGCCCCCCCCGAACCAGATCCCCAGCACCTTCAAGAAGTCAGGCTTGATGGTGAAGGGGACGGAAGATCTGTCGGGCCAGTTGCCAAAGAGCATGGCCTCGCTCTTCCTGCGGTTCACCCTGGCTCCCGTGGCGACTCAAACTGCTCACAGATACTAATCAGTCTGCGGACCGACCCTGGATCCGAGCAGAAGACAGCGACATCGTCCATGTAACAGGGAGGTCTTTACTTGAATGCCCACTGCCTGGCAATGTCACTCCTCTTATGCTCGCATCTCTTCCTGATGGATTCGGACAAAGGGTTCAATACAGCAGACAAACAAGACAGGGAGAGAGGGCAACCTGCCTAAACTCCAGACTTACAGGGAAACTGTCTGATTCCCACCCATTGATTTGGACTGCACTACGGATGTTGGTGTAGAGCAGTTTGATCCCAATTCCTGATCTCCCTCCCCAAAAACCATTTTGGAGAGCACGTCCCTCATGTAACGTGTGAGAAATCTGTCGAAGGCCTTCTCCTGGTCCAAGCTGACTAGGCAGGCAATCCACCCGTCTGTCCTGCATGTAGGGCGATGCTATCTCTCAGCAGCGCTAGGCTGTCTGGAGATTTTCCTGCCAGGTACAGCACAGGTTTGGTCCGGGTGGATCACCTGTCCCAGAGCAGACTTGACCCGGTTGGCGATGGCCTTAGGCAGGATCTTGTAGTCTACATTCAAGAGTGTTATGGGTCTCCAATTCTTTATGTCCTTCATCTCCCCTTCTGCTTGTAGATTAGGGTGATGTTGCCCTTCCTCATGGAGTCTGACATGCTACCAGCTAGAAGCATGTCGTTGTACACTTCTAGCAGGTCCGAGCTCATCCAGTCCCACAGAGCCGAATACAACTCAGCCGGTAAGCCATCGTTTCCGGGAGTTTTATTCGAGTCAAAGGAATGGATGGATGGAGCCAGTCAGCTCCTCTAGGGTCAGTGGTTGGTCCAGACTCTCCCGCTTGCTGTCCTCCAAGACCTCCGTGATCGAGGACAGGAAGTTCTGGGAGGAGGTACTGTCTGTGGTCTTTTGGTCATACAAATCTATGTAAAAGGATTTGCAGATCCTCAGCATGTCTGTCTGTGAGGATGCCAACACCTCCGCTCGGTCCGCAATAACCAACCCGACCTCCCGGTGGCTGAGCACTTCAACTCCCCCTCCCATTCCGTATCTGACCTCTCTGTCCTGGGCCTCCTCCACGGCCAGAGTGAGCAACATCGCAAGTTGGAGGATCAGCACCTCATATTCCGCTTGGGGAGTCTGCATCCCCTGGGCTTGAACATTGAATTTTCTCAATTCTGTTAACCCTTGCTGTCACCTCCCCTTCCCACCTCTCCCTCAGCCCCTCGGGCTCCTCCTCCTTTTTCCTTCTCCCTGCCTTCCCCACCTCCCATCAGTCTGAAGAAGGGTTTCGGCTGAAACGTGCATATCTCCTTCGCTCATTAGATACTGCTGCACCCGCTGAGTTTCTCCAGCCTTTTGTGTACCCACTGATCTCTATATTGTTTATAGTGCAAAAAACTTGGACTTGGAACTTGAAACTTGCAGCAGACAAACAAGCCCTTGAACCCACTGTGATGGTGCCAAACATGATACCAAGTTTAGCTAATCTCCATCTGCCTGCACAAGATCTTCATCCCGCCATTCCCTGCATATCCAGGTGCCTATCTAAAAGCCTCTTAAATGCCACCATCATATCTGCCTCCACCACCACCCCTGGAAGCATGTTCCGAGCACCCATCACTCTCTGTGTAAAAAAAAACTTGCTCTGCAAATCCCCCTTAAACTCTGCCCATTCTACCTTACAGCAATGCTTTTCAGTTTAAAACGAATTTATTTGTCTTTATGCAAAGTTGTGTCATCGTTTTATGCCAGCAAATATTTCCAGTTATCGTTTCAAGATCATTGTCTAAGCTGAATCAGTCCTTCCATCCCTGACCATTGAAAGGTTTTTTACTTTAATTTTTTTATTTTCCTTGGGTTTCCTCAGTTTGAATAACCAAAATATTCAAATTGTGAAGGATGGACCCTGTGAAGGTGACGATGCAGGAGTCAGAAGGGCACTGGAGAACTTTGAGTTATCACATGAAGATTGATGCCGTTTAGTTGATGGGCAACAGTCTACCAACTCTATCCCTTTAGCACGATGAGCTTCTCTTCAGAACAGGTGGATTTGCTGACCAGGTGCTCACGGAGAATTGATCAAGAAAGTAGATTGTCCTCATGCTCTACCTGATCAAGGAATAAACCCTCATACACCTGCAAAGATTGATCACATGTTTCAATAAATAATATTAAAAACACTTAATTAGTGTGAATTAATACTTCCTTCAATTTTAATGTAATCAAATGGGAGGTAGTGGCTCTGTGTCCCTCCACACAATTCTTCTTTTCCTTCTTCAGAATTACAGACAGGTTAAAACCTGGAAGGAGGCCATTTGGCCCATTGAGAGTATAGCAGCAGCTCATCCCACATCCCTGCGTCCGGCAGAGTCTGGCAATCTTTTCCTTTCAAGTCTTTATCCATCAGCCTTTGAATACTTTAATCAAGCCAGTCTTCACTGCGTGAACATGAACATAGACCACCACAGTGTAGGAATAGGCTCTTCAGTCCATGACGTCTGCGGTGAACATGATGCCAAGTTAAATTAATCCCTTGTCCCCTTTTGACTTCTTCCCATCTCTGGCCTTTGTTCACCCTTCTGCCAACCAAAAGCCCCCTCACCTGCATACAGTCTACATATTTCCATATTCTTCCATTTGCTGCATTTTCAAGTATTTATGTGAAAGCCTCTAAAATACCATGATCATATCTGCTTCCAACAGCACATTCCAAACACCCATGACCGTCTGTATAAAAAAAAGCCTCGCAAATCTCCTTTATGTTTTCCCCCTCTGACTTTAATGCTATGCCCTCTACTTTTTTACATTTCTACCCTGGGAAAAGATTCTGACTGTCCGCTATGCCCGTCATCTCTATATAACTAAAAGTCTTTGCCTTGCTTGTGCCCACGATGTGTCTCTGTGTCAATCTGGTTTTCCTATCTTCTTCCAAATGCTAGGCCACAGCTTTCCCCTTTTCACACAGCCTACTCACATTTTTCCCATGGTGGCAATAAACATCTTCCCATCGCATTTCCATCTATATTTCCCAAGTTACAGCGTTTTAAAAATATCCAAAACCAAGTTTTTAAACAGAAAATCTTTCAACCTGCTTCCAAAGTGACATCACAATGCCTTGCAATGGGGGGGTGGGTGGGCAAAAGCTTTGAGTGACGTCAGGTGAAGGGCCGCATTTAAATAGGGGGTTGCACGGAAAGGTCATAAGATCAAAGGGCGTGACGTACAGAGTCGCTCAAGCCTTCTGCTGTGCCACACACGCAACACGTACGTTCTTACCTGGTAAAAACAACCAACATCACTGCTGCTCATGGAAAGAGACAAGATACAAACGTTTTTCATCACTGACTTACGAAAGAGCAGCGTGCCGGCGGATTGAAAGCAAGTCCAGGTCCACGACTGCCCGCGGCTGGAGGTTGACTGAGCAATCTGAACCCGAGCATCAAGGGACACTCAGACACCCAGTGTAAGCGGCCAAAGGAGCGGATCCCTCTGGACAGCCCCTACTCTCCCCCCAGGGTCAGCGCTGACTGCCCACGGCCACCCTCCGCCCCGTCTCCTCGCAATGGGGGGGTGGTCGGGCACCAGCTTCGAGTCCCCGTCAGCTGCAGCAGAGTTGGGGACAGCCTTGTCCCTCCGCCCACCCAGAGTCACTGACCATGCTCGCTGCACCAGCACCCGACCCCAACACCCACACCGGGTTATTCACCTCCCTGGCTCCCGACCCGGACTCTGACCCGCACGCTGTAATGATATTTTTTCCCCCCACCCCGACTCCAATCGAACACGGGGTGAATCACCCCCCCCCGACCCTCAGACCCGACCCACATACAGGGTGATTCACCCACTCCCAGACCTCGACACCTGTATTATATCACTAGTGCTGAGGATTAGAGGGGGGAAAGGTAGGGAGGGGAGGAGAGGGGGGAGAGGAGATGGGGGATAGAGAAGAAAGTGTGGAAATATTGCATTTGGGGGAATGGGTTTGCGTTGGGGGAACAGGAGTGAGTGATGGACTATTGAGTTGGGCAATGTTATGTTTGGTGACCATGTGGGTGAGAGGACCCATTGCTGCTCTTGCTCCTCCTTGTCAGCAGATGGAGCTGCACAGGACAAAGGATTGTTTTTGTACATATCTGACTGCTCACTCACACACTGTGTTACGGTCTCATACGCAAAGATATGCCGTGCCTAAGTTCTCAAACCGAGACCATTCCGTTCCAGTTTGGATGGACGCGTCGACAGGAACTGGCGTCTGAAAGAAATTGGAATTATCACCCAGGAGGACCATTTAGAAGGCCACAAACCCCTTAGTTGTTCAGAAGCCTTGCGGCAAGGTCGCATCTGAGCCGACGACTACAAAGTGACTGTAAATCCTCATAGCACATTGACCAACACCCCATACCAAGAGTGGACGAGCTGTTAGTCAAGCTGCAAGGAGGACAGTACTTGTCAAAATTGGACATGCCCGACGTGTATCTCCAAGTGGAACTGGACGATGAGACAAAACACCTGCTCATGATCAACACGCACAAGGGACTGTTCAGATACAACTGATTGTCATTTGGATTGGCACCGGCACCAGCCATCTTCCAGAAACTGGTCGACAATCTGGTTGTCGGGATTCTGTACGTAGCCATCTTCCTGGATGATATAATTGTCACCGGCCGGACAGAGGAAGAAACAACCACCTGCAAATCTCAAACAGTTCCACGCACTGAACAACTATGCATAAGTTAAGCATGGACAAGTGCGCATTCTTCTGACAACAGGTCATATAACACGGACATGTGATCTCGGCAAGTGGTCTGAAGCCATCAGAAGAAAGAGTGGACGCCATTTGAAATTGCCGATGCCCCGAAAATGTGAAGCAGCTTGAAAGCTTCATTGGCAAGGTGAACTACTATGGCAAGTTCATACCGGCACTTTCGACTTTGTGCAACCTGCGAAAACAGTAGTTCAAATGGCACTGGTCCAATGCGTGTGACCATGCATTCACCAGGTTGAAGGAGATGCTCGTCCAGAAGAAACGTATGGTCCACTATGACCCATCAAAGCCGATCACGCTGGTCACGATGCATCGCAGTATGGTCTTGGAACTGTAATATAACAAACTGCGCCGAACGGCAAGGAAGAACCAATCGCATTTGCATTCAAACACTGACGACCGCCGCGAAAAACGACAGTCAAGTGGAGAAAGCACTGGCGATCGTGTTTGGTGTCCGAAGGTTCCACCAATATTTGAGTGGGCGACATTTCCTGCTCATCGCCGACCGCAAGCCGCAGCTAACTATTTTTAGTCCGGAGAAAATTTTGCCTGTCATGACGTTGCAACGTCTACAACGTTGGGCCCTGATCATGATGGGATATGATTACCACATCATTTACCGACGATCCTGCCGAGCATGCCAATGCTGATGCACTGCTCGTCTACCGATTGGACCCACCCCCACAGCTGAGTTCGATAAAGAGAAGAGCAATTATGGAAAATGAGATGGCATGAACCTTGCCAAGAATCGAGTCATCGCCGATTTCCCCGTCACCGATAGCAAGGACGGTCGCAACTACACGAGCACAGGCCCCCATTATAGTCAAAGATACAAACAGTGTGGGGGTGCACTCAGGGTGGCAGAACAGTCCCAAGCTGGACAAGGAATTCCGCTCATTCCAGAATGCGCAAACAGAAATCTCCTCAAAGAGTGGCATTCTGCTCCACGATTGTCGAGTGATCTTTCCGATGGTACTGCGATTGCAAGTTCTGAAAAATTTGCACAAGACACACATTGAAATTGTGCGAATGAAGGCGTTCACCCGCATGCATGTGTGCTGGCTGAATATCGAGACCGATATAGCTGACCACTGCGAGGACTGCACACCATGTTCGGAAACAGCGCCAAATCCGTCGGAAAACATCTCCGCATGGCCCGTCCCTGACCAACCATGGCAGCGAATCCACATAGATTTTGCGGACCGTCCTGAGACGTGTGGGTAGATGTCATGGACAGCCATTTCAAAATGGCCACATGTTTTTCCAAATATCCGAACCACTGAAACAACCACGTCCTGCGCTCGACGATTTGTTCACCATTTGGGGATTGACCTAACATCGTACGTGACAATGGACCCCAATTCCTCGCAAATAGAAATAACATGCTGTACGAATTGAAAATAAAAATTGAACGATGGCTTGCGCAATTTCTTACAGCCCTAATCGAACCATTTGAAACTGCACACCCCGCACTCCGCGGAGATGAGCTCGGAATTTAAAAACACGTTCGCTCTCCTAACAGTTTTCAACCCGACCTAACTCTTATACAGTGCGCACTCGGCCCAACGAAGTTATGAACAAGTCAAAAATTTTGAAATGGTGCCTACGTATAGTACGATAATTTTTGTGGCCAAAACAAAGCAAATGGTGCGCTGGGGGGCAAGCATGCTCACATTGGAACCATATGTGCACGTCCAAGACAAGAAACAATGCCGCGGATGGTGACCAATTAAGAGCCAGGGTTTTCCTCCAGCGAAGACTGCCAGGAACTGATCCGACCAAGCAGTCGACACCCCGGTGCTGAAACGTGGGGTACTGAATGGCCTGACTTTGATGAAGTACCGCCAGACGAACTCCACACCAATTTTTTTGTTGTTGCTGCCTGTGTCCTCGTCGATCGACACGTTGCAATCGTGGTATCCCCCAGGCGAATCATTCTAGAATAGAGGGACAGTCAAACTGAAAGGGGGAGGGTTATGGTTTGGGACGGTTTGGAGGTGGGAGGACCGTTGCTCCTCCCGTGCGCAGGCGTGCTGACAGGACAAAAAAGTTTCGGGGGGTGTATATAGTTATCTCTGTCTGGCAGACAATCGTGGGTTGGCAGCATTTTTCAGTTGACTTGCTACCACATTAGTAAATGTAATAAAGACTCTGTTGTTCAGAATAAGTGAGTCTTTGCAGGTCACAGTTGCAAATTTAGGTCAACCTTCCTGAGGGTGAACCCAGGGAAAGCAACTTGCCCGTCATAGTCCTGCCCTTGAGCCCGTCCGTAGAAGTGCATGGATCAACTAATGGGAGTCGTATACCGGCGGACACTCATCGGCGTAATCACCTCCCCGGACTCCGCAAATTCTGAAGTCTACACAGACGACTTCGACGCTTAAGATGACCACTAACATCCTAATGCAAAGAAAAGGCCTTAGACATCCCACCAACCTGAGTCCTCTTGAGAGGAGGCTGTAACTACGGGCACACATTAAATCAAGCCTGATACCACTGCCATATTGATTACTGCCACTATAAAGAAACGTCTACAGTTAGACTATCTCCCTGGCCCAACACTCATCCCTGGAACACTTGGATAAGAAGAATGCCTACGTCAGACTTCTATGCATTCAGTTCAGCTTTTGATACCATTATAGCAACTGAACTCATATCCAGACATCATCCTCTATGATCCTCAACACTGGTGCCACATAAGGGTGTGTTCTCAACCCCCTACAATACTCCTTATGCACTCATGACTGTGCGAGCAAATACCAAACAACACAATTTACAAGTTCACAGATGACACCACCATAGTGGGCTGAATGTCAAATAATGAAGAGATGGAGCACAGGAAGGAAATTGGGATCCTCATAACCTGGTGCCAGGAGCAACAACCTGTCCCAGCAATGTCAGCAAAGCCAAAGGATATTGTGAGGTAGCTTTGTTGTAGTACATCAGCCACATAGAAGCAATGGCCAAGAAATCACACCCATGCCTCTACTTCCTTAAGGGCCTGTCCCACTGCGAGTTACACTTCATGTTGCCTCGGCAAGGCCACGAGCATAATCAAGGACCAGTTCTCACTCCCAGCCTCACTCCTCTTCTCCTGAAGGGCTACTCTATCAGCCAGAGTACAGCAGATTGCAACATGTAGCTCCAGATTGAGTGACAGTTTCTTCCCAGCTTTTATCAGGCAACTGAATGTGGTCCTCAAGTCCCATCTCCCCCATTGGAGACCTTTGACCTATCTTTTAAAATATCGGACTTTAAAATCAGCCTTTATCTTTGTGTACGTAATTAAATTCCCTTTACCACAGTTGTACACATTGGCGGCTGATGTCATCACGGGACGATCCACCATCACAGAAGTCTTCAAACACCTCCTCACTGTGAAGTTATTTGAGGGCGAGAACAGTTCTTGATTCTTCTCCCGATGTTAAAGCTCCAGGTGGGCGATGGTAAGTCCCGCGCCATTAAAGTCTCGACTGGGCGATGTAAGTAACCCGTCGCTCCGGGTCTTTTTCGACCGCGATTCAGTTGGGAGAATTTCAGTTTGCGGAGCTCCGAAAAGCGGTCCCCACCAGGGACCGCGAGTTCCCATCTCACCGCGCCACTGACCTCCCCGAAGCGGGTTGCAGCCGCGCGCCACAGCAGCTCCCACAACTCCCCAAGTCGGGCCAGCTCTGCGATGGCGAGTCCGCAGGGCTCTACGACGGAGCCCCAGGTCTATTCCGGCTGGTACCGCTCCACGGTGCTAGACCCAACAACAACTGATTGGAACCCGACAGGGGAAAGGTCGGGTCACGGTAACAGGGAAGAGATTTAAGTTTCCTCCCCCCCTCCCCCCCCAGCGAGCCCCCCCCACCACACACCCACCTATACACAACTGAAACTAATAATAAACTACAACCAAACATGAACACCAAGTCCAAGAAGAGAAAAAAAGACAGACGGACTGCAGAGGCCCTGACCGAGGCGCGCCATCTTCCAGTCCTCACACCGAGACTTTCACGCGTGCTGTTCACATCCAGCCAACACGTGATAGTATACCAGCCTTTGCACGGCCCTTCCCCTCCCCACCACGCCTTAAGGGCCTGTCCCACCGTGTACGACTAATTGCCGACACTCCTGCAGTTTTGCCCTTAGACTCTACTCGCATCATGGTCGCCACGAGGTTGAAGAGTCGCGAGAACTTCATTAACATATTTCCTACAAAGCTCATGAGTGGTGACTCATGGTTCCATGCTACTCGAGGCGCTCAAGATAGGCTGTGCGTATACATGCCAGACGCATTTGTATTCAATCTGGCAGGCTCAGAAACGGAGGATGTACGCATCGAATTAAAAATTAAAGGTCCGGCATGGCCGGCCATGTGGACATGGTCATACCAGGCCGACAAGGGGTCTGTCGCCTGCATGATGCCTGGGAGCTGTGGCAGGTGTCCCTGCAGGATAATACAAATAAACAATAGACAATAGATATAGGTGCAGACGGCCTTTGCCCCTTCGAGCCAGCTCCGTCATTCAATGTGATCATGGCTGACATCATATCATTACCGTTTCCGCCTTCTCCCCTACTCCACTATCTTTATGAGCCCATCTAGCGCTCGCGTGGGAATTAATGCCAGAGAACCGGCCTACACAGCCCCTCTGAGGGCAAGAGAATTCCACTGTACGCTCTATCAGCGGGGGGGGTGAAAAAGTGTTTTCACGTAGTTGGCATGACGAATGTCACATGGCTCCTAAATCGGAATGATTCATTAGCATGACTCAGGGGGGGGCAGAAGGGTAAAACCATATGGTTGTCAGGTGACATAAGTCGAGGTAACAAAAAACAAAGCGATGAAAAATAAATGTGGTGACCTTGCTAGCAAGATCGTTGAAGGATTAAGGACTTATGTGCACAACGCAGTTGCGTCAAATACTGATATGGTGGATATATGGGACGACAGGTACTGGGGGCGGTGAGGTGAGACCCAAGGGCAGCTGTGTTGGATAAACTTGAAGTGGTTTTAAAATAACCTCGGTAAGTATCGGTAGGGCCTCAATGTACTGAAAATAGCGTCGATCGTAAAAGCACAACATCAAATAGGGACCACAAGGGAACCATAGTACAATATACAGTGGATCATAATAAAACTTCAATTTTAAAACGATAAAGAAAGGATAAGATCTGAACCATCGCTTCGGAGAACAACATTTGGAGCAGGGGCAAGAAAAGTGAATAGGAGTAATTATAGTTGCAGCCATAGTGAAGAAGCAACAACAAAAATGTAACAGGACACAGAGGGACGGGGCACAGGACAAGGAACATAAGAACACTAAGTGGGAGAATGGGTGTGGCTGTGGCGGACAATATTGGGGAAGTGAAACAATGGTATACAGATATGAGAACAATAGATATGGTATGATGAGGATTATGGATATTAAAATCTACAAATACAGACTATGAGAACCCTGTAGACAGCCTCAATAAGAATCAGATTCTTTAAATTTGGGCGCGACTTTAAGAGGAATGGATAGAATCAGTATTCTAATGGGGTATTGTATCAGTGTAAGGGGGAGATGAGTGCCAGGGCAGTTTACTGTTCCTTGATGCCAGATTGGGAGGGTCCATGCAGCCAATACGCTCCAACATCCACATCTGCGCCAGTGCAACAGATGGCGCTCCAAATGGACCGTATTCGTACCTGAGCAGCAGCTCGATGACCTCCACGGGTCAGGGAGAGTGAGAGC
Source organism: Okamejei kenojei (assembly GCA_035221665.1). Lineage (NCBI taxonomy): Eukaryota > Metazoa > Chordata > Chondrichthyes > Rajiformes > Rajidae > Okamejei > Okamejei kenojei. Next base: position 85,914,645 of record CM069133.1, read on the forward strand.
CAAGAGAGGAGCTACAGAACAGGCAGTCACTCCAAAACCACATGAGAAGAAAAGTGGGTTCACGGTTAGGAGAGGCAAGGGCAAGTATGGGCCAGGGACTAGAAGAGTACCCCCGGTGGCTGACACCTTGCAATAAGTACTCCTGTTTGAGTACTGTTGGGGGGCACAGCCTACCTGGGTACAACAGCGACCGGGCCTCCGGTACAAAGACCGGCCCTGTTTGCTCAGAAGGGTAAAGGAAAAGAAGAGGAGGAGCAGTAATAAGGGGATTCTATAGTTAGGGGTCAATTATTGGAGGATAATGATTTCCAGAGGGTAGTGTGCCTCCCTGTTGCCAGGGTTCCAGGAATGTGATTGAACGTGTCCAGGAAATCTTGAAATGGGAAGGAGAGGAGCCTGAGGGCGAGTACAGAAGTACCAATGGACTAGGTAGAAATAAAAGCCGGAAAGAGAATTAGGGAGTTGTACTAGGGGAAAGGAGAAGGACCGCAAAGGTAAAACTCAGGATACTGCCTGTACCAACACGACATGAAAGTAGAATGGAGCAAGGTGGAGGATCAATGCTGGCTAAAGATTGGTGCAGACGAGAGATTCAATTTTCTGATCAATGTACGCGTTTGGGAAGTGTGACCTGTCAAAAAGGAACGGGTTTGCACTTGAACCCAGGGAGCCAAGATCCTGGCGGGAGATTTTCAAGGCTACTGGGAGACTTTAAACTAGATCGATTGGGGAGGGACTCAAATAGAGAAGGCCAGTAGTCCATTTTGAGCAGGAGGCAGAGAAGAAGCATCAGACGCAACACTTATATATTTTTTTTTTTTATTAATTTGTTTTGTGTGGGAGGTATGGGTAATAATATGTGGGAAAATAATAGACAATAGTAGCAAGTGAAAAGTGCAGGAAATCAAATCCAGTGCAAAAATCTAAAAGGCCACTTTTCAAACATAATTGTAAAAGGCCTAGAATGTTTTAAAAACTAGCCTGAACCTTTGTGTCTCTATGCAGAGCATTCGTATGAAGGAGTGGGTTGGCAGATGCTATTAATATTATGATATAGTGGATCACAACAGGCTCCAGGTGACCAAGCTGGCTTGTAAATCCAGATATTCAATATGCCAGCGAATCAGACAGAAAAGAGTGTGAGCGGCTTAGAGCGAGATTAATGCAATAGAAAGGAAGTAGGAAGGTAGTAATCGTATGGTGGACGCGAAACACAACATAAAGAGAGGTTTGTGTACATCCCCTAACATATAGTGAGTTGGATACATCAAACAGAAATTAAATCGTGCAAGAATTATAACCGTATAAGGGTGACTTCAATCTACATATAGATTGGTAGCATGGGGATTGCTGAGTATTGGGCGTTGTGCGATAGTTTTCTAAACCAACATGTGGGAACCAACAAGAGAGCAGGCGATTCTATAAAACTGATATTGAGTAATGAGAAGGTTAGTTAGCACCTTGTTGTACGTGCCCCTTGGCAAGAGTGACCATAATATTGTGATCTTCATTGGATGAGATGACTTGTTAATTCAGAACACGGGTCCGACGGTAATGTTGTTAGGGAGGGTTGACTGAATTGCCAGATCGACTGCAATTGATTCTGAAGGGTTGAACTGGTATCAATGGAAGCATTTAAAGACTGCATGGATGAACTACAACAATTTTCATCCCTGTATGCAAAAGAATAAATCAAGCTCACGTGATAACGAGGGAAATCTGAGATTGTATCAAACAAAAGATAAGCGTACAAATACCAGAAAAAGCAGCCTACCAGAGACTGAGAAATTCAGAAACCAAAATGTTATTAAGAAGGTTAGAAGGGAAAATGAGTATGAAAAAAACTGCAAAACAGTAAAACGACGCAAAAGTTTTTATCGATATGTGAAGCGCAAAAATTATTAAAACAATGTAATCCCTGCATCAGAAACGGTGAATTGATCATGGGAACAAGGACATGCAGACAATTGAATAACTACTTGTTCTGTTCTTCACAAGGATGACATAAATAATTTTGCGAAGTACAGATCGCGCATAGGAGATGAGATATGAAAAATCCAGTTGCCGAAAAGTTGTGTTAGGAAATTGAAGGTTAAAGGCCGATAAATCCCAGGGCCAGATAGCTGCACCCAGGGTACTTAAGAAGTACCCAGAAATAGCAATGCCTTAGTATAATTTTGTGTCATTTCGCTTTAATTACTGGAGTATTCCTGAGGATTGGAGGTAGCTAATGAACCCACGGTGGATAAAGAAGAAAAACGGAATTCAGACCATATCTAACATCAGTAGTGTAAACTGCTAGAGTCAAGTATTAAAGATGGATTAGCAGCGCATTGGGGGGAAAGTGGTGGAAATCAATGAACAAAGTCAGCATGGATTTACAAAGTATTCAGTCTGACGAATCTATTGAATTTTTGAGATGTAACAGTAGAGTGATATAGGGAAACAGTGATGGGAGGTGATATCGTGGACTTTCAAGAGGCTTTTCGACCAAAGTCGTCCCACACAAGAGAATTGGTATTACAAATCTTAAGAGCTACGTTACAGGAAATGGTGGTCAGTATTGATGTGGATAGAGAACTGGCTGCAGACAGGAAGCAAAGAGTAGAGTGAACGGTCCCTTTTCAGGATGGCAGACAGTCGCTTTGTGGGTTTGCCGCAAAGCTCAGTGCTGTTCCCCAGCTATTACAAATTACATTTAATGATTTGACTAGGGAAATAAAAGCACCAACCTCGCGAGTTTGCGGATACACGAACTGGGGCATTGTGTAAGCTGTAAGAGGGGCTAGGAGCTGCAAAATGACCTGATAACTGTGAGTCAAATCATGGCAGAGGCAGTAGAATGTGGCTAAATTGAGGTTATCCAATTTGGTGGCCAAAAACAGAAGTAGACTATTTATTGAATGGTGACCGATTAAGAAAAGGGGAGATGCGCGAGAACCTGGGGTCATGGTACTCGTCATTGAAAAGTAGGCCAGTCAGGTGCAGCAGGCTGTGAAGAAAGCGAATGGTATGTTCCATTCCATAGCACAAGGATTTGAGAACAAAGCAGGAGGTTCTACTGCAGTTGTAAGGCTGGTGAGGCCACACCTGGAGTATTGCATACAGTTTGGTCTCCTAATCTGAAGAAAGACTTCTGCCATAGAGGAGTACAGGAGAGGTTCACCCTACTGAGTCCTGGATGGCACGACTTCCATATGAGAAATACTGGAGAGACACGCTTGACTCACTGGAATTTAAGAAGATAGAGGGGTGACCTCATAGAGACCTTACAAAAATCTTAGAAAGGGTTTGGACCAAGGGAAAGGCAAGTATGCAGGAAGATTGTTCCCGAGTTGGGGAAGTCCAGGACACGGGGTCACAGTTTAATGGATCAGGGGACGCTTGAAAGGACCCGCGCGCGATGAGAAAAATGTTTTTTATTTTTTTTATCATTTTTTTTTGTTTTTCACTAAATTTTCACACTAGAGAGTGGTGAATCTGTGGAATTTTCCTCCTGCCAGAAGGAGTTGAAAGGCCAGTTCGTTTGGCCATATATAAGAGGGAGTTTGGATGTGGGCCCTTGTGGCTGAAGGGATCAGATAGGGTATTGGCGAGGAAGCAGTACAGGATATTGAGTTGCGAAGAATCTGCCAAGAACATATAGAATGGTCGTTGCATTTCGAAGGCCCGAATGGCCTGCTCCCCTGCACCATAATTTTCCTATGTTTCTATGTTGCAATTTTTTGGGATATGTTTGCAGATAACAGGCTTAGGAATCACCAGTATGTGTGATAATAAGGGAATTGAAGGAAAAGATACCAGAGGACGTGTGTTTTAAATTGTGGAAAGCCAAGTCACTCGTGGCAAGGGTAATCAATGTAGGCCAACTCCGCAGCACCAAATGAAAACCAGGAATTTATCTCACAATTTCTACATGCAAATGGTGAATTGGCTATGTGAAGCGAAATAGTCTGAGTTGATGTGGGATTTTAATATTTTTTCGAGTATTGCATAACAATTCTTCCAGCAATTCTGGTCCACCAGAACCTCTATGCTTAAATGTTCCTTAATTCGATGGTTGTGCTTGAAAGTATTTGAAGAGGTTGTTAATCTTTCTCCTTCATGACTATGTATTTGATGTTTCTATTAGGTGATACGCTGATTATTTTTCTTTGTTTTCTTTCAGTTACAAAGGTTTAACAAAACGGGATGTGCAAGTGTGCTGTTTTGTTTTGTCTCATCTGTTTTCTAATTGGCTTTGTTTTTTTAAATCCTTTCCTTCTGAATTGATTTCAAAGAGAGGCTCGGATTCCACAATGGCCATGTGTTAGAAATGTGACTCTCTATTCTGGATAGGAGATGCCAACATTTCAGAAAGAAATAAGATATTGCTGCAGAGTTACGGATTACTGGTTTAATCATGGTAATAGTCTTGTCAAATGAATATGATGGGTTCCATGTTATACTGCACTAATTGATTATGTCAGGCCATATTTTACCAAAAGGGGGTTTGAGGAACTCACGAGGGGAGGAAAACAGTTGAGGGAGAAAGTAGACTGAGGGAATACAAATCTGGACATTTATCAAAATCCAGCAAGCCCTGACCTCCTCCCCACGACGACTCCAGAATTGAACTAAACCATCCATTGTACTGTGTTAAAGTAATATTAAACGAGAATTTACCAGTTCGAAGTATTTGATCGTTATTTTATGAGATAACAATGAGGGATTACCATGAAAATCCCGCCTGGCGCTTTGAACGGCATACTTCAAGCAGGCGCAAGAAAAACACAGAACATAAAATAGCCGGAGGTAAGATAGTAAGGCTCAACTAGATTTAGAACTACCAATGATCATTTAATTTTATGAAGGGTCGGGATGTGAAGGGCACGTAATCCTCATCGTTACTCCTCATAAAAAAACGATCAAACCTTCGCACTGGTAAGTTCTCGTTTAATCTTACTAATTTACTTCGTAGTCTCGTGAGTGATACTGAAAGATTTTTTTTGTGAATATTTTTATATAGAAACACTTTTATGAAAATTAACAATGTATTTAACATAAACGAAAATACATAATTATATACTTTCGTAATATTAATAATATTGAATTATTACTAATATAGAACTTTAGACTGTATGCTTCTATACGCTTTTTTAATTATTTTTTATAAAGTAAGAAAAGATAGAGAAAAATAATGAAGAAAATAATGAAAAGCAATGAGTAGTATCATTAATCCGTCATTGGAGAAATAGGCATGATTTATTACTATCATTCTTCATCCCTTCTAATATCAGTCCTCAGTTCAAGCCCTCGTACCGAGCCGTTATGACTCGTAAATATTTCAATGTATGGAGACCCATATCCCTCAGAAGAGATCTAACCTGTCCATTAGGAACAAGCTCAACTCTCCAGAGAAGAGTCTCCGACATTTCTGTATTCCACATTTTGATTGTAGAAGGAAGTAGGCCTTTTCCACAAATTTTAATATTAAGTTTTTTCCCAATTAATAACCCATAATCATAAAAATTCTTTGGTTTGTTGTTACTAAATTTCTGTTTCCAGAATTCCTAGTATTATTAGCTTTGAATCGGGTGTCAAAATTATATTAAACCATTCGAAATTATCCTGAATATTTCAATCCAGATTTTTGTAATTTTAAATACAGTTTGAAAATGAGAGACGAAAATTGCTTCTAAATGAGACATTTATAACAAATAGGAGATACTTTTGGGACATATTATGTAATTGATTTTGAATAATATAGTCTTGTAATATTTTAAACTGTATAAGAGAGTGTTGCATTTAGCGAACAATGATATATATGTTTTAAACATAACATCCCCAAATTTCTGTCTAAATATTTTGAAACATAATTCATTTTCCTAAGATTGTCTATTGTATTTCCTGTGATGGAACCTCACCTTCCAATAAGATGTTATAATAAATATGAAATCATTTTTTCTGTATTCGGATGTTTATTTCAAACATTCATCTAATATTTCGTCTTTTATTTCTGAGTTTCTTGCGTATTGCTTTAACATAATCTCTAATTTGTAAAAATCTAAAGAATCTTTAGAGTGTAGTCCATAAATTTGTTGTACATCTTGAAATTGGAAAGGAAGGGTTTTCCCTATAAGATCACCATCTAATAATTAACATTATTTTCCATTGTAAAAAAGCATTATCCATCAATATGAGGTTTAAACGTACATTATTTACAATGCTAAGAAGATAGTGGTATAGATTTTAATTTTAATGTTTTCTTTCTTTCTTCCAAATATGTATTCCACTTCCTATTATTGGGGTTATCACTATAAGTTTTCTTAGCTAGATTAATATTACGAATATTATAGAAACTAATTCAAAACGGAAACAGTACCCTTCTTTTCGCATATTTAACCAATTGTTTGGTTATCTATTTCTTCTAACCAAAAATTCAATTTTAATGTGAACGGCCCAAGAAAAAACATAAATTTGGTTAGATCTAGACCTCCGTTATTTTGATTTACATAAATGTTTTTTTGTTTTTATACTCTGGCAACTTAAATCCAAATGAAAGTTAGTGACTAAGGAGTCCACCTTTTTTAAAGAAATGTTTAGGATATATATCGGATTGAATAGGAAAGGTATAATAATTGTGGAATGAAACACCATTTTTATTATATTAATTTTGGCTATCATCGAAAAGGTAAAGTTTTCCAATATATAAATATTCTTATTTAATTTGTTCAATAATAGTGGAATTAAGCTTTAAATAAAGAGTCAATCTTTTTGTTACGAAGATTCAAGATATTTAAATTTTTCAATTTGTTATCTAAAAGGGAATTGTTGTAATATGTGTAAATTGTTTTACCGTTATGGCATAAGTTCACTTTATCCAGTTCAGACATATCCTGAATAGGAATCCAAATTCATATTATTTTAACAAATTACGAATAACTGTTTTCTGGTTTTGTGATGTAAAGTAGCACATCATCCGCATATTAAAGAAATTTATTTTTAGTGTCACTAGTATCGATCCATATATTCCGATGTGATCCACCTTCAGATAGCTAGCGGTTCTATTGCCAATGCAAACAATAAAGGGATAAAGGACAACTACTTCAACCTCGAGATAAATTGAATTTAGGTGATAACAAGTGATTTGTTATAATTCTAGCGTCGATTTGTATATAGCAATTTGAGTCCACAATAAACCTTTCTCCCCAATTTTATAAGCTCCCATTACCGAGAACAGTAAGGCGCATTTCCTTGATTCAAAGGCTTCTTTCTCTGCATCTAACAAAATAACTACGAGTATCTTTTATAATATCTCTTTTCGAGTATATAATGTTGAATTACCGACCTCAAATTAATGAAGAGTATCGTTTTGGTATACTCCTGTTTGATCAGGGTGAACCGAATTTATTGAACAACTAAACCATAACCCCTTTGTGCAATATTTTAAGATAATATCTTTTGATCGAATATAGCAACTATTGCTCAAAAATGACCCCCTTGGGCATCCAGGTCTTTGTTTATTTTAGGTACAAGTGTTTAAGTAGATTCATTTAATGTCTGGTATTTTTGCTGTAATCAATAATATGTTCAGAAAGTAATTTCAAACGTGGTACAATCTGATCAAAAAAATTTATAAAATCCGGAGCCCAATGCCGTCCTGAGGTCCGGGTTTTAACCCTTTTTTAGTGATCTGATAGAGTCTTCTGATTTTTTTTATCCATGTATGCAGCATTCATAAAACTCTATATTTTTGTGTATCCAATCCTTTCAAGTTACTTTTTTTTTTTAAGATGCTTCAATTCCTATTTTATTATCTGTTGTCTTCGCAGTGTATAAGTTTTTTATAATATTGCATAAATCTTTCATTAATGTCTTTAGGCCGTGAAGATTTTGAAGCTTCTGTGTTTTTTTATGTCGTAGAGTCATTCCATACGACAGTCCGGCTAGGTCAACACATAAATGAGTAAATAACCTTTTACCAAATCAGTTTTAGTTTATTTTCATAAATCTTTTAATGATAAAAGAACAAATAATAACCCCTTTTTTACATCTGTGGAAAATCACTACAAAGTGATAAAAGACATAAGTGATAACATAATCGATAATATAAATCGATAGTGAAATAAGCATGTGTTTATAGTGAACCCACAACCGCGTGTCCAAAGCCTGGCATTGTGAGAACAGGTTTATCGTAGAACTTTGAAAAAAGTTTCTTCTTTACACCACCTGCGGCTTCTAAATGTGTTCGAGCGGTACGTCCTGTAACTTCGCCGCGGACGTAGCTGCTGCCCTGGTGGAGTGAGATTTTAAACACATCAGTGTCTACTCGCTAAAAGTAAACACCTGTTTTAAAAAACATCTTGAATGGTCTGTACTGATGCTTTTGTGTGTGGTTTCTTATGCATAATCATTAACGCTTTTTCATCACCTCGAAGACTCTTGGTAACTTTTATATATTCAGTCAAGTGTCTAACTACACACAACGTTGGATCAATAGGGTAAGCTTGAAACATTAACTTAGCTCCAGTTCTCCCTGGTCTGCTTTGTTTGATGAGATCATAAACGTAAAACACAATGTTATCTGAAGCCACATGCATACAATCTAAATGTAGCATTTGCAATCTTTGTGCTGATACCAACGCCATTAACATTACTAATTTAAATGTTAACCTTTCCAATGACATAACTGTGATTGGAGTCCATTTCCTAAGCAAAGTAAGTACAATGCTGACATCCCAAATTTATGTATATGTTTGCCTGGGCGGATTTTTGTTAAAATTTCATAAATCTAGATATTAATGGATGAGATCCAATTGATTCATGGTCAGAAATTGGTCCTAAATAGGACGATAAAGCACTACGCGCACTATTAATGGCACTATTACTCAAGTGCTGGTCAAAATACAACTCAGCAAGGAACTCCAATATGTTTGCAATGTTCACAGTATGATAAGATATATTTGATTTTCTACAAAAAACTTCCCATTTCTTTATATGTGTCATTTATTGGCTCTGAGTGCTATCTCGCCATGATGAAACTATAACATCCATGGTTCTATCCGACAATCCAAGCCCTTGTAGTGTTCTGGTGAAAACCTGCAGATTAACAAATTCATATAAACATGTTATGGATGAATTTCTTTTGTTACTGGTTTTATTAACAAATCACTGCAGCTAGGAATTGACATATATGGTTCCTTAATCATATTTAACATCAACGGGAACCATGGTTGTGTGGCCAATTTGGAATCACCAACAGTCCTGTGGCAGAATCTTGTTCTATTTTCTTCAGACATTGCCTAACCAGAGCAAATGAGGGAAAGCATAAAAGAACATATTTCCCCAATGTACTAGCGAAAAAGCATCTACTGCTACTGCATCTGGATCGGGTGTTCCCAAGACACATATTTAGGCAATTGATGATTTAATCTTGATGAAACAGATCAATGTCTGGTAACCCATACCGAATCACAATTTTACTAAAAACTTCTGGGTTCAACATCCATTCTGTGTTGTCTTTAAACACCCTTGATCTGTTGTCTGCCACCACATTGTCTTTACCTGGGATATAACTTGCTGAAATCCAAATTTGGTGCTTAATACATGATTGCCATATCTGATTGACCAGACATCACATGATACGATCTTACTCCACCATGTGATTAATATATGCAACAGCTGTACATATTGTCTAATTGTATTTGTATATGCATTCTTTTTTGTAGAACAATAGGCTTTTTAATCCATAAAATGCCCCCAATAACTCCAAAATAATTAATACCATATGTTTGGAGAAACAATTCCTCTTAGACAGTCCACCTGCCCCCCACAGCTGGTAAATGTATCTGTCGCCCCCATCCGAGAGCACTTGCATCTGTTTGTAAAAAATACTTCAGGCTGCTGTAAAATGTTTTTAGCAGCATTTGGAACATTTTCAATCCACCATTGCAATTCCAATAAAGCTTCTTTTGTTAATTGCATAGGCCTATCAAAATGGTCCTGCTCGCTTTTTTTAAAGCTCGTATTTGTCCCTTTGAAGGTTTTGGTAATGTAATGGACCAAATCCACTGCAGGAAATGTTGCTACTAGTTTACCGATAAAAAGAAAATAACCTTCGCTACTTCTCGATGGAGGGATAAGGTTTGGAATGAGGCCCCAACATACCGTTGAAATATCAACAATCTTGTCGTGTGGCAAAGTTTACTAACAGAGTAACTGAATTAATCACAAACCCTAAATAGTTAATTGTCTGTGCTGGCTGCAGCTTGCACTTAATTGATGAATCAAGAACCCTAACTTTTCAAATTAAAGTTTTAGTTGCTGAAACTGATTTTCCAAGCTGATTCCTGATTATCACTGACAATTAAAATGTCATCCAGATAAGCCATAATGATGTGCTTTTTGTGCTCTTAATTGCGCTAAGGCTGGTTTCAACAGTTTTGTGAAGAGCCTGGGAGCTGAACTTAAGCCATTAGGTAATGCTTTAAATTGCCACAAGCTGTCCCAGCCAATTAAATTTTAAATACCTTCGAAAAAAAATTGATGTATTGGTACTGAATAGTACGCATCCTTTAAATCAATTGTAGCCATATAACAACCTGCTGATATCAAATGTCTTGCAGTGTTGAACGTTTCCATCTTGAAATGTTTATACTGGACAAATGTATTAAAGTTTGTAAGGTCCAGAATAATTCTACAACCACCATCGTTTACTTCTTGGAAAGATATTTGACACAAATTGGTGTGGATGCTCAACAGTTTTTTCAATAACACCTTTTTTTTTAAACAATTTGTCAATTTCCACATTAATTTCTGCTTCCTCAATAGCAGAGAACATGAAACCATAAGTAGGTTTATTTTGTACCGGAGAATCCACACCTTCTTTAAATGTTATTGTAGCTCCTGAAACTGTTTGTAAAATAAACCGGTCAGATGTGATGGAAAGCCATTCATCATAGAACATTTGTAACCTCCCACCAATAAGAACAGAATAAAGTTTTTGTACCTCTCCATATGAACGTGGTGGTCTCCTTCTCCCCGTATATGGGTGAACATTAGGCTGTGTTGGATGGTAATATTTTCTTATCATATTCCTGCCTCTGTTTCCAAAATCAAATCCCCTTCTTGATGTATAGTACCTTTTTTGTCCAAAAACGAAAGGTCTCATGTAGCTAATAGATTTAGCCTCTTCATCCATCTCTCTTATTTGTTTAGGCAGGTTTTTCTCCGAATAGATAACCAGGAGATTGAACACCACTTGATCGACACAGACCTGCAAATCTAGGATGAAATATGGGCCGAATCGCAATTTTCCTCATGCAATTAATTTCATAAAAGGAATTGCACAATAAGCCCAATGGTATCTCTTGGATTTTGATCATTTCTGACCTTTCCATTTTGCTTTCCAAAAGCAGTAATTTGCAGCTGAAATCAGTTTGAGGATTCTTTGAAACCTATTTCTTTGTCCTCTCATGACTGATGTCATAGGTGTCCATATAGACGGATTAACCGTAGGTACCTTCAATGAGGTGCAATTTTTCTGGTGTTTTATATAATTCTGCTGTTTCAGCCATCACAGAATCTTGAAGTTGGTGAGATACCATATTAATTAATACTGGCAGCTAGGATTTCTTCCATAGCCTCACCACTTTCCTTCAGGTATCGCAAAAATTCTTGCCATATCAGGCACATATGGCCTTTTCTTTTTTATTTGTGGTGTGCACTCATAATCCACATCACCACTTTCAGGGTCTGACTTTTTTGCAGCCCTGATACTCCTGGAACTTCATCAAATGAGACTTCTTCCACCCTTAATCCTGGAGTCTGGAGTTTCAAATTCCCAATTTGGCACATAGCCATATTTTGGATATCCTTCAGACCTCAGGGTTTGTTTGGAAAGTTCTGGGTACTTTGACGCCTTGGGTCTCATAAAATTTTGGAGTACTCTCTCCATATGTTCCATTTTAAGCCATAAGCTTTATTATCCCCGGAGGACTTTTCATTATCAGAGTCATCATCAGAAACCACGGGCCTCACGGATTTCTTTTTACTTTTCTTAGGAACATTTTCCTCCATGGTTTTTGTTTCTGGAGAAATTATAGTCTCACTAACGGGTGAATCAACGGCCACCGGTATCGGAACCAGCTCCGCACTAGTCTCTTGTCCCGACTCTTTAGCTTCTCCCCGGGACGATCTTTTTACCCGCGAAATCTTTCTCTGAGACTTCTCCATTTTTAATTTTTTATTATCCATGCTGGATCAGTACGCCAGCGTGACTCTGATTTTTTTATATTTTATTTTATTTTTTTAATTTTTTAGTTTCATTTTTGCTGGTTCTACATGCCACTGTAACGTCTTTTTTAGAACGTCCCCTAAAAATTCATTGCACTTACCTGCGGGCCCGTTCTTACCGCTGAGAGGAGCTGCGCTCTGCAGCTCTTGCTTCTGCCGTCAGCGTCGACGTAATGCCATTCAAGCGCCAGGGCGGGGTGCGGGGGCCGGGGGGGCTTCTTCACGTAGTCACTCACGTGACTCCGAAGTAAAATGGGAGCGGGTACTACACAGCAGTCTTAACACAAAAGCACAGAGACAGAATGAGTCCAGTTGCATGCAATTGAACCAGGCAAAGTCTAGTTGTAGCTGGGCTGCACTGATCTACTCAAGCACTTGACTGCGTGACATAGGCAGTGGAAATCTCAGAACGCATCTCACTGAGGGAGATTATAGTTTTACACTCTCCTTATAGTACACTTAGAGATAAGTAAATTAAGGGCAGTATCAGATAGTTGACATGTTAAATGGGAGTGTGTATTGCCTGCTGACCAATATATACAAATATATTTCACAATTCCTTTGCCCTGGTCTCAAAATAAAATATACTGTTTAGTACTGATTGACCACTTTAACCACTAGAGTTCACAGGGATGGTGATGAAGGAAGTTGTGCCTTGCTAGGAGTGAAACAGTGATTTCACATTCCTAACCATCCAAAGAGTTTTGGATTGGTGGAGTCACTGAACAGGACACTTATGAATAGTCTATCTAAAGACTTGACCAAGACCAGACAGGAATGGTTTCAGGAACTCCCAGCAATTCTGATGGAGTTCAGAACAATCCCTCTTAGAGGAACAGGGTTAATATCCTGTCAGCTGATTACAGGATGAGCTATGAACCTTCCAGAAGATGTGATAACTGGAGGAACAAAGGTATGTACTCTGGTAGGGAAAGCTTTTTCAGGTACACCTGGCAGTTAACAAAGTGATTGCATGAACATTAGGATAATGTAATGATCAGCAGAGTATCAAGGATTGGGAAAAGGAAGACGTATTGAAGCTAAAATACCAAATGACGGAGATTAGGTAGTGGTAAAAATCCTCCCAGAATAGGTTGGTCTTCAGTCCGAGTAGACATAAGTTATAATCCAAGCATAATGTTATATAGTGGAAGGAGAAATATGTGTCCTAGTGGACATGAGGGGGGTTTCTAGGAGGAAATATTGGGCTTAGTTAAAGCAGTATAAACCATAAAGGAGAAATTTAATAAATACTGCCATCAGTTGGCTGCATTTGTTACTGTTTCTTTGCAGGTTTCTAACATGCACGTATCAGGCTGGAATTATGAGCCCTCTAACAAGACCACATTTATTCATCAGATGCACAAATTGGAATAAGGAACAAAACCTGTGGACTGGATACATTTGTAAATGGTGGTACAAATACAATGACCTGCCCCAATGGAAGTACACTAATAGGACAAGCAGTGCAGTGTGAAGGGAGAAATATTACTTGGATATTTGGAATTGAAGTGATTGGTTCTCCAAAGATCAAAAGGTGGAGGCACAAATGCAGTTTATTATGCCTCATAATAGGAAACTTCATTATAGTAATATGTGGAGATAAATGTTCAGGTGATGCTTAACTTTACAGGGTTGGACATTCCAATATTTGTTAAGGAGCAGTTACAGGGAAAATGAACAAAAGCCATAGAACCCGATAACGACTTGTGGAGATAATGGGAGCAGGGAAATCCTTAGTTAATATGAAAGATATTGCAGAACCTAGGTAATAAGTAAAATCACTGAGAGTGATCATACAGGCAGCAATGATATTTAAATACAGTAATGTAGGGAAGCAGCAAAGGTATTTCTGAAGGAAGTTAAAATACTGAAGCCATACAAGGTGACAATAGATTGATAGACAGAGTGAATAATAGTTTCCAGGAAGAGCAGAGGTAACAGGTGCGTGGTATTAATCCCAACTGGTTAACGTCCCAGGTTCAGGGTGACTTTCTACAATTAGCCAACCACCAAGTCCCCGATTGGATATCGATTCAACAATTAGAGCAGTGATGTCAGGATATGAAACCTGACTGTCACCTAAGGTCGCTGACTATAGCTAGTCAAGTGGTTCAAGTATGCCAGGATGCTCAGAGAACATACAGGAATTGTTCTCCTTGTTCCACTACAGCAGAAGAAGAGGACTTTTTTTCTATATCACTTGCATAATATTGGACAATGTAGACTTGGAGCTTGGACAATGCTTCTGACTATGCTGTAACAATTGTTGATGAAATGAGGGATATCAGATTAGATAGAGGTCATCAAAGGGAATGACTGGGTGTGAACACTAAATTCTCCCATATTACGTAATATCCCACCTCATCTCTCTTCACCCCAGCTTGGTGAACATACATTTCTGCCATCGTGCCCACCAGCCTAGTCACCCCCTTGGAAAATAGGTGTGAAATCGGTGATTTGGTTGTGGCCTGATTGCAGTGTGGAAAAAGGCATTCTTAAGTCTGCATTTCAGAACCTACTAGTTCCTGTATCATCCCCCAGAAGGTAGAAGAGAGGAAAGGGAAAGGACAGGTCGGCATCCTTAACATTAGGTTCCGGCCTTCGTGATGCAACATAACTTGGAGGCATTGGATAAAAGAGAGTAACAAGACTTTGATGGACTGGGCTGTGTTCATCACTCTCTGCTGGTTCAGGCAGTCATGAGCAGAGTTGTTGCCATACCGAGATGATGTGCATCCTGTCAGAATATAGCGCATCTGGAGAAGTTCGAGAGCTATGATGGCGCAGGACAGGAGGCATGGGTGGGCCAGGTGCATGTAGACAGCAGGCTGCCTTCTCTTGTTATTGGGGCAATGAGGCACAGGCTGCATCCTCCAATACTCAGTAGACACAGTAAAAGCAGAGATGTATGGATGCATTTCTTTGATACGTATTAACAAAGTTCCCCTCCAAAATCCAGATGTTTTACAGTCACCTCTTAGTGACAGCGGCATTTGGCTTTTTGACGTTTTGAAGTGAAAATAAATTCTGTTGTGGAATACAAATACATGTTTATTACCTAATGACTAAAATATCATGAAGCCTGATCAAAAGGAAAGATGTACCAGCCCTACCGCTGGTTTGAATCAATCCTCCTACTGCCATGTCATCCAGTCTTTTAAGGGGATTATTTGCATGTTATTGTGTCTTAGAAGAGCACAGCGACAGACCCTTCAGCCCATGTAATCCACGTTGATCAAGTCATCCCATCTTGACTACTTCAATTTCTGCGTATTTTACCTATAATCCTCTAAACCTTCCCTATCCATGTGCATATCCAAAAGTCCTTTTAACGTTGTTATTGTGACTGCATCAACTGCTTAACTGGCAGTTCATTCCATATACCCATTAACTTCCCAGGTTCCCATTAAGCTCTTTAAAATCAGACACTCAGTCTCCTACGCTCGCGTGAATAAAGTCCCAGCCTATCAGTGAGCAAAACAGAACACAATATTGGATTGTGTTCAGTTGACAAATGTAGCATAACGTCCCGACTTCTTTACTCAGGTCCTGATCCATTAATGCCAAAAAAACCTCTTCACCATCCTATCTACCTGCAACACCAATTTCAGGGAACTTGTACTTCTGGATCATTCTGCTTCAAAGTACTCCCCAGTTCACTGTTATGGTCCTGGTTTGATTAAATTAATTAAACTCCATTTGATATTCTTTGGCCCACTTGCTCAGCTGATGTAAGCCCAGATATAATTCTTGAAAACCATCTTCACTATCTACGATGCCATCTTCTTCAGGGTTTTCTGCAAACTTGCTGATCAACTAAATACATTCTCATCAAGTCTCTGCTGTTAAATGATGAATGAAAATTCAAAACATGATCTTCATTAAATAAAACTATGATGTTTGTTTATTTACCAAACATAGCTTTCCATGAAGATAGATGAAACATTATGAAGTCTCACCGATGTTTCTTCTCACTGCACTGCGCATTTTTGTCACTGGCAAGTATGGTCAATATGTGCATAAAATTCTTGTGTGTGAATATGAGCCTGTGCAGTAACTAGGACCATGATCACAACAGCAAAATGTAGGTCTCACAAGAGTACATGATTGAGGTAGGGGGGGGGTGGGGGGGTGACGTTCAGGAAATAAACCTTTATTCATATAGAAAGCTAACATATACAGATATTGATATGTATCGTACTGGATGTTCAACATCCATGTTAATATTTTTATGATTAGTAATACGTCTGTGGAATTCTATGCCTTAGAGGGCGATGGAGGCAGGTTCTCTGGATGCTTTCAAGAGAGAGCTAGATAGGGCTCTTAAAAATAGTGGATTCAGGGGATATGGAGAGAAGGCAGGAATGGGGAACTGATTGCGGATGATCAGCCATGATCACATTGAATGGCGGTGCTGGCTCAAAGGGCCGAATGGCCTACTCCTGCACCTATTGTCTATTGTCTACGATTCATTACCTGACATTACTACATCAGGAATGATTATCCACTTACAATTTTATAGTCAATAGATTATGGGGTTTCAACAATTTCTATTCACTTGTGTGTGATGGCAGGCTGCGTTTCTCTATGGTGCCTCTCTCCTTGGAGCCCTGACAGACTTAATTTAAATAATAACTTTATTTACAAGATTCACAACAGCTTTGGATTAAGATGCCATCCTCAATGTCCAGAATGCACTACGGTCCCTGCAGAGCCAACGAGTCGTGGAAGACCTCCAACGAGCCAGAGACAAGGCGCACTCCCTCTCCATGGACATCCAAACACATGAACATCCGCAGGAGAGGGGCAGTCAGTCAGCTCAGGTGGACTACTCAACAGCCTAGGGGGATCCACCTTGGCCATACCCAGGACCAGAACCATAATCAAGTCCCCCGATAGATTGGGTGACCAATCTCACGCCCACGGAACATACTCCATGACCAATCCAAATATTGTTAATAACACCGGCAACAAGAGAGATGCTGCTGTAGTCAGGGATTCTGACCTTTACCCTGCTGAAGCAATGTGCCAGCTCTCAGACACATGTGACAATAAAGTATCATAAATTATCATTCATTCATTCACATCCTCATAGCTATTCCGTGATAGAATGGACCTTGGTATTCATCACCAAATAATGCTGTTTCCAGAAACTTTTCCTCCTTAGTTGAGTTCAGCAATTTCAGATTCCCAGTTATTACAGCTTGTACCAGTAACACTCAAGCAGATGTTCTATCTCTCTCATAGACGCTAACTGTGTTATGACCAATAATCACCACCTGTGTTATGACCAATAATGGTGGCGTCTTTGGCAAATGTATAGATGGCTGACAATTGATTAGCGTAAAGGGAGTTGGATGGAATATACATATATATATGGATGGAAGTATAAGAAGTAAAGTAGTCGAGCTTGAGGCTCAGTTAGAGGTTGGTAGATATGACATTGTGGGGATTACTGAGATGTGGCTGCAGGAGGATCGACTCTGGGAACATTCAGGGATATACATCCTATAGAAAGGACAGGCAGGTGGGCAGAGGAGAGGGGGTAGCTCTGCTGGTGAGGGATGGAATTCAGTCCCTTGCGAGGGAAGACATAGGGATTGACGAGGTAGAGTCACTGTGGGTTGAGTTGAAGAATTGAAGAAAAAGGCAAGAAGACACCAATTGGTGCTATCTACAGACCCCCAAATAGTAGTCCGAATGTAGGGTTAAGTTGCAGCAGGAGTTAAAACTGGCATGTATCAAAGGTAATGCTACTGTGGTGATGGGGGATTTCAATATGCAGGTAGACTGGGAAAATCAGCTTGGTTCAGGAGCCCAAGAAAGAGAGTTTGTAGAATGCCTCCGAGATGGATTCTTAGAGCAACTTGTAATGGAGCCGACCAGAGAAAAGGCAATTCTGGATTTAGTGTTGTCCAATGAACCAGATATGATAAGAGAACTCGAGGTAAAGGAACCGCTTGGAGGTAGTGATCATAATATGATTAGTTTTAATCTGCAATTTGAGAAGGAGAAGTGATTAGTTTTAATCTGCAGTTTGAGAAGGAAAATCTGAAGTGGCAGTGATGCAGTTGAACAAAGGGGACTATGAAGGGAGGGGAGCTGGCCAAGGTAGACTGGAAAGGGATCCTAGCAGGAATGATGGTGGAACAACAATGGCGGGAATTTCTGGGCATAATCCGGAAGATGCAGGATCATTTAATTCCAAAAAGGAAGAAAGATTCTAAGGGGAGGAGGAGGCAACCGTGGCTGGCAAGAGAAGTTAGGGAGAGAATAAAACTAAGAGAAAAGATGTATAACACAGCAAAGAGTAGCCGGAAGCCAGAGGGTACGGAAACTTTCATAGGACAACATAAGGAAACAAAACGGGCAATACGGGCTGAAAAAATGAAGTACGAAGGGAAGCTGGCCAAGAATATAAAGAAGGACAGGAAAAGCTTATTTAGATATGTTAAGGGAAAAACAGTAGCAAAGTCAAATGTGGTCCCTTGAAGGCAGACACGGGTGAAATTATTTATGGGCAAACAGGAATGGCAGAAGAGTTGAATAGGTTCTTTGGATCTGTCTTCACTAAGGAAGACACAAACAATCTCCCAGACATACTGGAGGACAGAGGATCTAAGGGGGTCGAGGAACTGAAAGAAATTTTCATTAGGCGAGAAATAGTATTGGGTAGGCTAATGGGACAAGGTTGATAAATCCCCTGGGCCTGATGGTCTGCATCCCAGGGTCCTCAGGGTGGTGGCTCTAGAAATAGTGGACACATTGGTAATCATTTTCCAATGTTCAATAGATTCAGGATCAGTTCCTGCGGATTGTAGGATAGCTAATGTTATCGCACTTTTCATGAAAGGAGCGAGAGAGAAAACAGGGAATTACAGACCAGTTTAGCCTGACATCGGTGGTGGGAAAGATGCTGGTGTCAGGTGTCAATTATTAGAGATGTAACAACGGGTCATTTGGATAGCAGTAAAAGGATTGGTCCAAGTCAACGTGGATTTATGAAAGGGAAATCATGCTTAATTAATCTTCTGGAATTTTTTGAGGATGTGACAAGTAAAATGGATGAAGGGGTGCCAGTGGATGTAGTGTAATCTAGACTTTCAGAAAGCCTTTGATAAGGTCCCGCACGGGAGACTGGTGACTAAAATTAGAGCACATGGTATTGGGGGTATGGTGTTGACATGATAGAAAATTGGTTGGCAGACCGGAAGCAAAGAGTAGGAGTGAACGGGTCGTTTTCAGAAACGGCAGGCAGTGGCGAGTGGAGTGCCGCAAGGCTTGGTGTTGGGGCCGCAACTGTTTACCATATCTATAAATGATTTGGAAGAGGGAATTGGGAGCAACACTAGAAAGTTTTGCGGATGACACAAAGCTGGTGGCAGTGAGAACTGTGAAGAGGATGTTAGGAGGTTGCAGGGGGACCTGGACAGGTTGAGTGAGTGGGCAGATGCAGTATAAAATAAATAAATATGAGGTTTATCCACTTTGGCGGCAAAAAACAAACGGGCAGATTATTATCTCAATGGGGTTAGGTTAGGTAAGGGGGTGGTGCAGCGAGACCTTGGCGTCCATGTACACCGGTCACAGAAAGTTGGCTTACAGGTACAGCAGGCAGTGAAGAATGCTAATGGAATGTTGGCCTTCATAACAAGAGGATTTCAGTATAGGAGTAAAGAGGTTCTTCTGCAGTTGTATAGTGCTCTGGTGAGACCACATCTGGAGTATTGTGTACAGTTTTTGGTCTCCTAATTTGAGGAAGGACATCCTTGTGATTGAGGCAGTGCAGCGTAGGTTCACGAGATGATCCCTGAGATGGCGGGACTGTCATATGAGGAAAGATTGAAAAGACTAGGCTTGTATTCACTGGCGTTTAGAAGGATGAGGGGGGATCTTATAGAAACATAAATTTATAAAGGACTGCACAAGCTAGATGCAGGAAAGATGTTCCCAATGTTGGGCGAGTCCATAACCAGGGGCCACAGTCTTAGAATAAAGGGGAGGTCATTTAAGACTGAGGTGAGAATAAACTTTTTCACCCAGAGAGTTGAGAATTTATGGGAATTCCCGGCCAGAGAGGGCAGTGGTGGCCAAGTCACTGGATGGATTTTAAGAAGGAGTTGGATAGAGCTCTAGGGCTAGTGGAGTCAAGGGATATGGTTATTGATAGAGGATGGGTTATTGATAGAGGACAATCAGCCGTGATCACAGTGAATGGCGGTGCTGGCTCGAAGGGCTGAATGGCTTCCTCCTGCACCTATTTTCTATGTTTCTATGTTTCTATAATAAAGGGTATATCTGTTATACGGTGGAGCCAACAGGGACCGAGTGACACGAGTGTTGCTGATGAGAGAGAGGTAATGGTTTTGTTAATCACAGTTGATTGGTCTGAAGGGAAAGTGAATAAGAGATGAAAAATAAGGGAGAAGAGAAGAACTGCTGGAACCATGAGGTACAGAATAACAACAGCTGCTGGAACTTAAAGAGAATGCTGTAAATAATTTGTCGAGCAGCATCCACAGAAAGAGAAAAATTGATCAATGTACAGTTAATGATTTCTCAGAACAACTGACCAGTTTTGATACAGATTTATGGTTTGAGAGGAAATATTTAATGGGATCTTCGGCCAGATTTTCACAGCAAACTTGGTAGGTACATGGAACGAGCTGCCAGAGTTAAGTAGTTGAGGCAGTCACGATAACGCCATTAAAAAATACTTTTTGTAAAGGCACATGGATAGGGGAGGTTTAGTGGGATATGGGCCATACAAGGGGAAATTGGATTACCCTAGATGGGACGTCTTGATCAGCATGGATTAGATGGACCGAATGACCTATTTCTGTGCTCTAACGACTCTATGACTTGTAAGCATTGCCCCTTAGAAGACTAGATGAAAATGCAGCGGGAGGCTTGATTCAGACCAGCTAGTACATCTCACATTTTGATCAGTCTGGTTATGGTATTTTAGTCAAGAGCTAAAAAACAGATATTGCAAGACAGATGTTTCAGACTACTGCTAAAAGATGATTGTAAAGCACCTACTGTAGATTTTGGAGAGGAACCTTTATAACACATATCATACATCCATACATGTATGTTTTTACTGAGTATTGGAGGATGTTGTCTGTGCCTCACTGCCCCTACCCGCACATACAGCCCAGTATCAAGAGGCGGCAGCCTGCTATCCAAGTTCACCAGGCCCACCCATGCCTCCTGTCCTGCACCATCATGGCTCTCGAACCTCTCCAGATATATTATATTCTGACAGGATGATATCATCTTGGTATGGCAACTATTCTGCCCATGACTGCCTGAACCTGCAGGTAGTGGTGAACACAGCCCAGTCCATCACCAACTTGTCACTCTCTTCCATCCAACGCATCTTCAAGTTGTGCTGCATGGAAGACTGGAACCTATTGTCAAAGATGCCGGACATCCTGTCCATCTTGTTCTGCTGGTGTCCTTCACTGAGTTAATTGTCTTCCGGAGGCACTTGATTTCCATCTTCAAATGTGTTCCTCAGAACAGACTGTAAATCAGAGAGTACACTGTTATGGAGCTGTTTGGGATGAACATTGACAAGGACTCTTGCAGCATTTTCCAACTCTCTTCGCAAATTCCCACTCTGTGAAAATAGTTAGGAACTAGGAAATCCAGCTGGTCATGGTGGACCAAGAGCAAGTGTTGGTAAAACAGTTCATCTCATAGAACAGTGGTGAGTTTTTCAAGCAAATCAGTTTATTCAAAGCCTCAATAGCGCACACTGAGATCCCTGAGAGACCCCAAAGTGTTTCAAAGATTCGCTGCGCCACAGCATTTTTTATAAACCCACAGCACAATAGTTACATGTGGATTTTACATCTTTGAAACTATTTCCCACTTGTAGCGGCACCATACATGGTGAATAAAGGTGAAACGTCAGGCAGGCAAAGTGTTGTTTATTCAGTGGTGACACGTTAAGTTGGTGCGCTAACCATATTACAATGTTGCTGTTGCTGAGCGAGGTTGTACTCTCGGGCTCAGCTACCTGTTGACTGCTCTAGGTCTCGAGGTAAGAGACCTTAAGTACCAGGACACTCCCTCTAGCCCCATGACGTCACGTGCCCACCCTCATATCTCTTGATGAGGGTTTCGAGCATAAGTGGCCCGTGTTTAGGCTGATGCCACAGGACCCCCCCAGAACTGGAGGAAGGAATAGCATGGTCGAGGGCGGCTCCTGCATGTGGGTCTGGGACACCACGGGCGTGGGTCGGGACGGAGGGCTCCACGGGTGCAGTGACGCTTTGCGTGGGCGATCCCAAGGTACCAAGGGTTGTGAGGAGAGAGATGCAGAGGCTGCCAGATGGAAGGGGTCTGGGACACCCCTGGCATGGGTCGGGACGGAGCTCTCCACGGGCGCAGTGACGCTCTGTGTGCGAGATCCAGAGGTACCGAGGGGTCCGAGGAGACCGATGCAGAAGCCACCGGACGGAAGAGACATGGTCACATCTCTTTGACCAGCTAAGGGAGAGTGTCCTGTGAAATACGGCCCCCAGCAATGATGAGGGGAAAAAACTAAATAAAATAAACAAACTAATTTCTGAACCGTGCGTGGAAATGCAGTGAACACAAAAATGAACAGTAAAAAGACAAATTACAGTGCAATCAGTGTCCAAAGTTCAAACTGTCCAGTGTTCATAGTGCAGGATAGGAAAGCTGTGTTGCAGTGACAGCCTCCGGCCTGAATGAGGCGCTGTTGCCGGTGGTCAGGCTGCAGGAACTGCATCCAGCTGGAAGGTGGCGCTGTGGACGGCGGTGAGGCTGCAGTGACGGCAGCCGCTCTGACGGTGGCGCTGTTGCCGGTGGTCAGGGTGTAGGGACGACATCCGGCCGGAAGGTGGCGCTGTGGATGGTAAGTTCGAGCTTCTCTTACGGCCAGCCGTGGCGGCCATTTTTGTAGTCGGGTCGGCCGCTTGTTCTAGGAGGATTCAGCGGCCATTTTGCCGGCCGGCTGAGGCGGCGTTCACCAGCGATTCAAGACCGGTGAGGTGCAGAAGGGCGTATTCGGCAAGCGCCCCAGGTAAGCCCGCCCTATCGGGTGGCTAGGCCCTGGGCAGCGGCCAAAGGTCCAGGCGTGGTGCAGGGCAGGGCGCGGAGCCATGGCGAGTCTGGAACAGTGCCGGGCCTGGAGCGGTGGGGCCCTGTGCACTGCGGGTGAGGTGAGGCCGGTGCCAGGCCTGGAGCAGTGGGGCCCGGTGCAATGCAGGGTCTGGAGCCCGTGTTCGCGGTGCGAGGCCGGGTCCATTGTCAGGAGTGGGAAGAGCCACAGGTACTCTCTCTCTGCTCTCAGGGCCGTCGGGCATGCGTCGGCGTTGCTGTGGGCAGGAGGCTGCTACTCTCGCAAACTCCTGCAAGCAGCTAGTGGGGCAGCGGCGGCTGCTAAAACCTCTCCACTCCGGTGGTCGGCTCCTGGCAGGTCATGTAGGGGAGCTCGGCAGCCGTCACACAAGGCCTGGAGCAGTTTGGGGTTTGGAAGCGGGGCCTGCCCCGTTGTCGGGAGCGGGAGAGCGCCGGCAGCCGCGGCTTCTCAGCTCCGGTGAGCAGTAGCTGGTGCGGAAGAGGCGGCATACCTCACTGCAGGGCCTGGTTGGCGGGAAGCGTAGTTCTGCAGGGCTGGGCAGCCGGCTGCAGACATCAGGTCTCCTGAGGCTGCTTGCTTCAGGTGAGTCCAAATTTCAATTCGGACAGTCAGGGGTCACCAATGTAGCGGCACCATACGTGGTGAATAAAGGTGAGATGTCAGGCAGGTTCAAAGTGTTTGTTTATTCAGTGGTGACACGTTAAGTTGGTGCGCTAACCATATTACAATGTTGCTGTAGCTGCGAGGTTGTACTCTCGGGCTCAGCTACCTGTTGATTGCTCTAGGTCTCGAGCTAAGAGACCTTAGGTACCAGGACACTCCCCCTAGCCCATGACGTCACGTGCCCGCCCTCATATCTCCTGACGAGGGTTCGAGCATAAGTGGCCCGTGTTTAGGCTGAAGCCACACACTGATCAATGTTTGATCAATTGACCATTGAAACCTTCTATTTTCCCATTATCAGAAAAAAAATCTCCATTTATCTATCAAATGGATGCAATAAAGGACACCATTATTTTTCTTGTTGCAAGTGGAATTTAAACCAGGTAAATTATTTTTTCATTTTTCCTAACATCCTAAATTTCCCTCAAGGGACTGTGTCCTACTGAGGCCGCGGCTTCAGTTAGGCCTTGTTCCTGTTCAGCCATTTTTTTAAAAAATCGGAGTTTGGGTCTCTCCGGTGGTGGGCTGCGCGGTGTTGACATTACGGTCGCAGGGCTGATGACGTCACACACGGCAGCCGGTGCAGAAGCAGCAGATGCAGAAACAGCAGAAGCAGCAGGTAGGATTTTTTCAGCGTTTTCTCCCCGGTTTTTTTCCCGTTTCTTCACGGAGGTGGCTGGCGTTGCCTTCTACTCCTCCATAGCGCCACCGAAGTGTAGTTAGACTACTTGACGTAAATAATTACAGGCTCAAGTATAACATCCAAAGATATAGAACTTATTTTGTCAGGTAGCTACCAAGGAATAACATTGTAGTCGACGCATTGAAGTAGAGGGAAAAAAAAACTTTAAAACAAATTACCAGCATAAGGGCAAAGGTGTTTGATGCTTCAGTGGCTTAAAGTTGCATATACCCTAGGGACTAATGCAATTTATCCCTGACTGTCACATTGGGAAATTGAGGAGATTGTTGGACACAAGTAGTTTCATATTTTCTGGCCAGAGGTGGCTAAAAGAAGAAAACATGGTACTTGTATTCAATAAAGACACCAGGAATATATTAGGTAATTACAAGCCTGTGAGTCTAACATAAATAATTGTGAAAAATTCTGAAGTTTAATCTGCACATTGGAGAGGCAGGGGTTGATCGCGAATGATCAGCATGTGACTATAAAGGCAAAATTTCTATCAATTTAGTATAATTTACTTTTTTGAGCAGTTGATTGAATGTGGATGAAGGTAGTGCAGGTTAGTAATCTATATGGCCTGCAGTGAGGTTGTTGAGAGATGATCCAGGGTGTAAGAGTCCATGAACTAGAGGACAATTTGGCCAATTGAAGATGACATTGGCTTGCTGATAGGAGGCAGTGGGTGATGTCACGGATTGCCTTGGCCATTACCAGTGGTGTGCTGCAGTGATCAATACTGGGACCCTTGCAGAGAGAGAAGGACCCTTACAGAGAGAGATAATTAAGATTTTACGTCGGAGGCACGTGAGTGACTACATGAAGACCCCACCAGCACGCAATGCGCGACATATCGTCTACCACATTGCACATCGACAGGCTGTGGAAGCGCTGCTCCACCAGCGGTAAGTTTGAAACCTGAAGGTAAGTTTTTCAACTTAACTCCAGGTCTGCTTTTTCTCCTTGCAGGAAGCTCTGACAGAGTTCCTGCTGGAGATATCGCGGATTCCCCTACACCGCGGGGAAACCCCGGCTGCGAGAATCGCGGGGATGCCCGGCTGGGGGGGGGGGGGATCCCCACCACAGACTTCGCGGGGAATCCCATCTCCAGGGACCGCGAGGGAATCCCGGCTGTGGCAAACCGCGGACTGGAATCCGCGGGGAACCGGGAACGAGAAGAATCTGGCCGCGGGGTGAACACGGCTGGGGGGAAAACGCGGCCGTGGGGACCGCGGGAAGATTCTCCATGGGATGAAACCCGGCTGGGGCGGAAAGCCCGGCCGTGGGGACCTTGGGGAGAAGCCAAACCACGGGGTGAACCCGGCTCGGGGAAACCCGGCTGTGGGGACAGCGGGAAGGCGAACCACGGGGTGAAACCCGGCTGGGGGGAAATCCGACTGCAGGGACCGCGTGGAAAAACACAAGCTGCGGGATGAACCCCCCTCGAGGAAACCCGGCTGCGGGGACCGCGGGAAGGCAAACCGCGGGATGAACCCGGCTCGGGGAAACGAGGCCGCAGAGACTGCGTGAGGGGACCGAGTGAAGTCACGGCTGTGGACCGCAGAAGTGCGGATAGCCGGCGGCATTTTTTCAGACTCCAGTGGCAATAGAGTCTGAAAGGCCTGGGCAGGCCAGGAGGGTCCCCTCCAACATGGGAACGTCCACGGCCGTTTACCCATGAGGAGCATGGATAGCGTCAGAGAGTGCTCATCCCACTAATGCTCCCTCCTGATATGATCCATGAATGGCATATCATTAGAGATATACCGCCGACGGTAAGCCCAGAGACCTGGCAGGGTCCGGGCTGCGAATATACCGCCGGCGGATGAGCCCGTAGACTCGGATGATCCGGGCTCTAAGATTCACCGCCTGCGGAGGAATTTCCCACTGACGGATAACCCCAGAGACTCAGCAGGGTCCGGGCTGGAAGGCCACAGCCTACATATCCCGCATGAAGCGGAAGACTCGGAAGTATGTCTAGGGAACATAGTGGAGTACAAGCGTGTGGTTCCAGAAAATTCTGGCATGGCATCAAAACTTCGCTAATGAAGAAACCTGAAGGCCAGAGTTCCCTCATGAAGGAGCAGCCACCTCACGCCACATCATTACTAGACAGATGCCGGTGGTGGGATACCATGCATCTGCAAAATTGATCCTGAAAGGACCGGCAGTGAACAACACTATGTGGGGGTACAATGCACACTTCAAAATGAACTGCTTCCAGAAGAACGCCATCGGACCCTTCTTAAATTCAAAATCTGCAGGTTCAACTGGGGCCAGCAATGTCTAGCCGCCGAATCCTCTCTTCAGGAACCTGCCCAAACAGGTACGACCCGGATGAAGAGTTAAAGCTGTACGTCTTCTCAAGGTACCACGGCAACACACCCCACGCCGCTACCGACAGCAAGCGTTTCACTGAAGCTGGTGGCAGCTTCAAAACTGGGCGCGGGCCTTTCAGGCCAAGGCCCAAACCGGTCCTCAGGGAATTGGGTCCACGCACCACAGCAATCCTCAGCTGGAACGGAATTAGAACCCGCACCAAGGGCCTTTGGGCTTACCACAAGACCACCAATAACCATGAAGGTAGGTGGGTCTGGTTCTTTCCGAAATATGAGGTATGTGGACCATTTACAAGTTGGTAAATTTACACTTGTTTTATGCAAGACAGAGTTGCCTTTCAAGACAGGCCGCAGTTACGGGCCGCTTATTGTCACAATGAAAGGTACCGATTCAACGCATATTCAGTATAGACTTGCAAAATGGGCAAACCTCAGCCCCGAGGCTATCTACCAAATTACTAAAACCAGTGCTCGGCAGATCAGAACAAAAGCTATTATTATGGGCTATCTGGATGATGTTCTAAAATGCTGTATTTTGCCAAATCAGTGGTATCAGCAACAAACTATCATGCAGAAATTAGATTCTCATCCATCCAGTTAAAGTTAAGTTGATGCCAACTTAAATTATTGAGTATTAGGATTAGCTTTAACTCTATTAAATTGTCTGGGATTGGTAATATATTGGGTTCAGCTGTGCTATTTGCGCCTTTTGCACCATCAGAGCTATACGGCGTGCAAAGGAGCAAGCTCACAGGTACCATGTAGGTCATTACTACCAGACCTATGTTATTTCCAGCTGCAACTATCAAAGTCACCATGGTGGACAAACAGTATTCAGCATTGCCCCACTAACCTTCATCAGTACTCGTCAGTTAATTACTAACTGATCCTATTGCTTAAAGATGGATAATTACTAAATACCATCTTTAGTTACGGAGGCGGATAGGGTTTGCATGAGTTACCAATTATTCAGTTATATGGTATTAACATACCTATTCACATTAGGTGCATTCTGTGGATTAAATGTTTGTGCGAATATGCATAATCTGCATGCTCAAGTCTAACTTGATACTCTCTGGTGCTGTTATATGTTAATCACATGAGTGCAATCAAGTCAAAATATCAGATAATAGTTTACCTAACTACATTGGCATTGGCGTATCATCAGGTAAACGCAATGACAACACAGAATGGGTGTGGAATCGCAAGTATTCAAGGACATTGTGGGCTTGATGGAAGACCTAAAGATCAAAATGTTGCATCCAGGCTCAATCAGCAGTTGCGTAATACTTGGCATATTAGTGGCGATGGATGAATTCTCGCTTCAATGGGGAAGAATGCTCATTGTGTCCCTCCATTTTACCTTACCAGACGGGTCTTGCAAATTCAGCAATACCCGCTTCAGGCTTTTTCATAGTGCCTGACTGGCCTATGCAGAGATGATTCCCGCTGATGTTGGGAATGATGATAGAACCTTATATGGTTATTTCCAGGCACAAAATTGCTGGTTTGCCGTGACCGGGAAATCATCCTCTGCATACATAAATCAATTCATTGACTTGCAGACTGGGAAGACCGTTTCCTGCGGCTAAGAATTGTCAAACCAAACTATGGATGTGCTCACTGCAATTGCAGGGATAGCACCAAACAAACAGAACTTCCCTCATAGAGATGGGAAGTATATTGTTAACATATAAGTGACACGGACGACTGACGTCTTGAAGTTCAGTTCTATATGGGGTTTGACAATCATTAAAAGAGTGCCATTACTGTGCTGCACGTGCCTTCTCAGCATATTGGCTGCGAGGAGCTGAATCCACTCTGTCGGGCCACCTTCTGATATCTAGATTATGAAGGGTATCTTCAACTCGACACCCCCCAGGCCAGGTACGCAGAGATTGGGATGTTAACATTGGAACATCCCTGTCCTTGGCTCACTAACCAAGTGGTTATGCTCATGGCGCTGAATCAGCACAACGGGTCCAGTTTTGCATAGCAGTGACTATTTTGCAGGGAAATTACATTTATGTTATCACTTAATCAGCAGAATACACCAGGGACATTAGGTCTCAAAGTAGAATTGTTGGCATATCTTATGGACCTTCAGTTGTATGTGGCCACACAGCTACACCAGTATATTAAGGTCACTAGCGCCTTAGGGACTCTAAACTAGCAATGATTGTTAGTCACATGAAGCCTCATAAGAAAATATCACTATAGACCATCGCCCGGTGGTTAATATGGGTTCTGGGATACAGGAGTGAACACTGACATACAAGTCTCATTCCACCCAGGCTGCAACTATATCAGCAGCAGGGGATGGACGTTTCGTGGGACCACATCCTGGCGGCTGCAGGATAGTCAAACGAATGATTTCCAAACATTTTAGAAATACCCTTTGCCAGACCAGGGGTATTTTCCAACTCTTTTTAGGTCTGTGTTATAGTTCCTCCCGGTTGAAGGAGGTTATTATTATCACTATGTGTCCATTAATAGCATCAACATGTCTATACCTAGGTCATGTCTGAATGCATTATTAAAATTAGCTCTTCACTGATGCAGTGTATGATGCATGGACTCGTCTCCAGGGCATGAAATCACAGAGCTTTGAAATCTTCACGTAGTCACTCACGTGACTCCGAAGTAAAATAGTAAGATTAAATGAGAACTTACCAGTTTGAAGCTTGATCTTTATTTTATGAGGAGTTACGATGCGGGATTACGTGCCCTCTGCTCCCAACCATCTATATAAAGGTCGACTGGTATTTTAGTTCTCTTATCTTACTATACATTCAGTCAACTTCTGTTATCTGTGATTTCACACCGCTGCTTTGAAGAATGTCGAGCATGCGTGCTGGCAGGGTCTTCACGTAATCCCTCATCGTAACTCCTCATAAAATAAAGATTAAACTTCAAACAGGTAAGTTCACATTTAATCTTACTATTATAGTTGACGAGAACCAATAAATTAAGTAGTTAATACCTTGATCAGCAGGAATTCTTCTCTTGCGCGCATTAGAGAGTCAGTCGGCTGTGCTGGTGAAGGGCAGCTACCCAGTCAGTGGGACGTGTTCCAGGGATTGATCTAGATGAGTGTTGGGTCTCCATCTCTCCCTGCCAGGGTGTGAGGGGAGAGTGAGGCAACTCCTCTAAACCCACTTCTCCCTTTCATGAACTGCTGCTGAATGGTGGCTGATCACTTATGAAGTACAGCATCTGCTTCTTCAAGTGTTAGGAGGTACAAAATGTTTTTACAAAATATTAAAATGCCTCACTGAAATATAAAAATGCTACACCTACCTATTAATTATTGAAAAATTACTGCTATTTAAAAAAAATATTATTTGTCACAATGTTTTCCTCTTTTAACCACGTCAACTGCTAATTGTTTGAGTTTCAACTATGGCTGAAGGCCTTGATATTTCAAATCTGTAAAAGTGAAATAACAGGTAACACTCTCAGCCCTGTCTCAAGGGTTCAATCTTCTCCTTTGAGTCTGGAGCACATGATACAACCTGACAGTTTATTTCAGGACTGAGAATACACTGCACCCACTGCAGTCACAGAGTCCCACAGCTCAGAAATAGACCCCAAGACCCAGCTCATTCAATCAAGTTGTCGATCTGAGCTAGTGAATCCCACGTAACTGCAATTGACCCATATCCCTTTGTACCTTTCCTATCCATGCACCATCCAAACATCTTTTAGACATTACAATTATTACCGCCTCTCACCCTTCCTCTGGCTGTTCCATATCCCCACCATCCTCATTTTTTTACCTCAGGTATGTCAGAACAGCTTATGGCTCCACTCAGGGTCGATTTATTACATATTTTACTATTGTAAAGTAGATATTTCAGCATTTACATTCGGGAGACCATGCTGCTAAAAACTGGCCACCAAATTTCCTGCAGTTCCCATTTCAAGCTTTTTGGTGAAGCACTTTGGAACGATTTGAGATTGGGGAAAGTGATCTGTAAATTACAGCCCAGTTAATCATTGCCACTTTACTTAGGCCAAGTCAAATGAACCGGAGCGGGACAAGAAAGTTTGCTATGATCTTTGCAATGCCATCAGGAATGCCAAGAGATAATACCAGGACAAATTAGAGTCCCTGTACAATCATTCGATCACCCACTGATCTTGTGGCAAGGTCGGAAAACTATAATTGGCTGCAAAACAAAGTCAGGCAGAGTCGCTGCCTTTTATCAGGGTCACTGTTGCATAATTTAGATCGGGCTTCCTGAGGGGGAACCCATGGAAAACAACTTGCCCAGTCATAGTCCCTGACCATGTCCTTAAAAGCTGCATGGACCAACTAATGGGAGCATTCACGGACATCTTGTTGTCAATGCCTTCTATGTTCTGTGCTGAAGCAAAGCAAGAATTTCATTGTCTTATCAGGGACACATGACAATAAACTCACTTGAACACTTGAACACTTGAACATCTTTAATCACCTCCAGAGTCAAGAGTCAAGAGTCAAGAGAGTGTCCCAGATAGGACAATGAAATTCTTGCATTGATGCAGCACAACAGGATATTGTAGTCATAAATACAGATCAGATCAGTATATCCATATAGCATAATAAATATATATACACACATCAGTAAACAGATAAAGTGCAATAGGCTGTTACAGTTCATTGTTTGTTTGAAGTGTTTAATAGCCTGATGGCTGTGGGGAAGAAGCTGTTCCTGAATCTGGATGTTGCAGATTTTAGGCTCCTGTACCTTCTACCTGATGGCAGCAGAGAGATGAGTGTGCGGCCAGGATGGTGTGTGGCCAGGATGGTATGTGGCAGCATTTTTGAGGTAACGACTGCCATAGATCCCCTCGATGGTTGGGAGGTCAGAAGCGATGATGGACTGGGCAGGGTTGCAACTTTTTGCAGCCTGTCCTGCTCCTGGACGCTCAGGTTGCTGTATCAAGCCACGATGCAACCAATCAGCATGCTCTCTACTGTGCACTTGTAGAAGTTCGAGAGTCCTCCTTGACATATCAACTCTCCGTAATCTTCTCAGGAAAAAGAGGCGTTTATGTGCTTTCTTTATGATTGCATCAGTGTTCTGGGACCAAGAGAGATCTTCGGAAATATGGATGCCCAGGAATTTGAAGTTCTTGACCCTTTCCACCTTTGACCCATAGATATAAATGGGACTGTGGGACCCTTCCGAAGTCCACAATGAGTTTGTTGGTTTTGCTGGTGTTGTGAGACAGGTTATTGTGCTGCCACCATTTTGTCAATCGATCGATCTCACTTCTATACCCCATCAGTGATACGTCCCACAACAGTGGTGTCGTCGGCAAACTTGAAGATGGAGTTCGCACTATGTCCGGCTACGCAGTTATGAGTATAGAGTGAGTACAGCAGGGGGCTGAGCACGCAGCCTTGAGGTGCTCCCGTGCTGATTGTTATCGAGGATGACCCATTTCCACCAATATGGACAGACTGTGGTCTGTGAATGAGAACGTCGAGGATCCAATCGGAGAGGGATGCACAAAGACCCAGATCTGAGAGCTTTGTAACCAGCTTGGAGGGGATAATAGTGGTCCAGAGCGGAGTGGAGAGCCAGTGAGATTGCATCCACCGTCGATCTGTTGTGGCGGTAAGCGAACTGCAGTGGGTCCAGGTTTTTGTCGAGGTATGAGTTTTCTCAGGTGGGTACTCCATTCCGAAGTACGCACTTGATTCAAGATGACCACAAACATATCAATTCCAAAGAAAATACCTTGACATCCATCAACATGAAATGCTTTGAGAGGGTGGTTATGGCACACATTAAATCTAGCCTTGATCCACTGCAGTTTGATTACAGCCACAACAGGTCTACAGTTGATGCCATCTCCCTGGCCCTACACTCATCCCTGAAACACTTGGATAAGAAGAATACCTACGTCACACTTCTAGGCATTGACTACAGTTCAATTTTCGATACTATTATCGCAAGCAAGCTCATATCCAAACCCATGGAACTTGGAGTCAGCGCTCTGCTCTGCAACTAGATCCTCGACTTCCTGACCAACCGACCACAATCAGTGAGAATAGGTGACAAATCCAACCCAACACAATTCATAAGTTTCAAATAATGACAAGATGGAGTACAGGAACAAAAGTCAGATCTTCCTAACCTGGTGCCATAACAACAACCTTTCCCTCAAGACAAAGGAGATTGTGATTGACTTCAGAAAGCAAAGTAGTACAATAGCTACATCAAAGCAATGGCCAAGAAATCACACCCATGCCTCTACTTCATTAGAATGCTTAGGCAGTTCAGCATATCCACAACAGCCTTCACTATCTTCTACAGATGTGCCATAGAAAGAATTTTAATGGGATGCAACTCCGCTCGTTTGAGAACTCCTTCATCCAAGACCACAAGAAATGACAGAGAGTTGTGGATGTAGCCTAGATCATCATGCAAACGAACCTTGGCAAGACCACCAGCATAATCAAGGACCAGCTCACTCCCTCTTCTCCCCTTTTAAACAGCACCCCACTTACCGTTAGCAGTGTCCGACGTCACAATGGCATCTCATTTACATAAACTGCACGTTCATTTACAAAAAAAATCAAGATTTTCATGGGGGGGGGGGGGGTTCGGGTGGGGGTGTGGGATGGGGGGAGGTGAGCCACAATGGGATCTTATTCACATTAAAAAAACTTGCTGTCCCCGATAAAGCATGCTGCTCACAGACAGGGCCCAGAGCCGCGCTCCTCCCTCCCCCTACCGCGGCTCAAGACGGCAGACTCAAAAACTCACTGACTGACTTTCAGTTATTTAAAATGCCCTGTGTGCAGAGCCACGGTGGGGGACAGGGAGGGAGAGGGAGAGGGAGATGGAGAGGGAGAGGGATAGGCAATCAGTCATGTGAGGGGGGAGGGAGATGGAGAGGGAGGGGGGAGAGATAGGGAGAAACATTCCCGCCGGGCCGCCCGCACTGATTCAAACCACAGCCCAGGGCCCTGAGAGCGGCTGGACAAAGACACGGACACGGGCTGGATCCGGAGCCGCACTCCCCCCTCCCCCCGCTCCAGACAGGAACATTGTATTGGGGAAACGAGGCCCAATGGGTCCCACTTGGGGTAGGGAGGGGAGAGGGGTGATGGACAATGTTAACAAAGACAGTCCAATGAGAGATTTGTAACTCAGTCCAATGAGAGATTTGTAACATTGTTGTAAGGGGAGGGAAGGAGGATATGATTGTAGTTTATTGTTATTTAAACAGATAGAGGGAGAGGAGGGGGTAGGAGTTATGGAGGGAGGGGGCGAGTGACTGAGGGTAGCGGAAAGGAGAGGGAGGGAGAGGTGAGGGAAAGAGTGGGGAGGGGAGGAGGAGAGGGGTAAAATGACAGGGTGAAGAGGAGGGGGAGGGAGTGCTGGGGATGAGGGGAAATGAGTCGCACCTGTGCAGTTAAGGGCTATGTGTGAGTGGTGGAATATTGTGTTGAGGGAACGGTTTACGTTGGTGGAACGGGTGAGTGATGGAATATTGTACGGGGGAACAGGGCCCAACGGTCCCACTTGGCTGTGTATATTACTAAAATCATCTTGTTTGTTTCTATATTTGTTTGTTTCTATGTTGGTTTGCACCTATATTTGTGCAAAAACAGTACATGATAGCATTATAATGTTTGCACCACCTTGCTCACCATTGTCCTGTGATGTCAATTAAACAGGTTTTGTTCACATTGATGGTATATTTTACAAGTTATTGACATTTTAAACTTAAAAAAAAACTGTTTTCCACTTGCCCTGCCATCCGCAGTATTCCACCTCTCAATGACATCACAATGGGATCTCAGCAGCGTTCCACCATGACATCACAATGGGATCTTGTTTACATTTAAATAAACACTGTTATAAAAAACACAGCAGCATTCCACCTCACAATGACGTCAAGGGAGGTAGGGAGGGGAGAGGGATTATGGAGGGAGGGAGGGTGGGAGTGACTGAGGCTAGAGGGAAAGAGAGGGAGAGAGAGGTGAGGGAGGGAGTGGGGGAGGGGAGGAGAATAGGGGGAAAAAGTGCTCACACCCTCTTCCTCGCCACAGTGTAAGTGCTGAGTGCGGTTCAGAGTGGAAAGATGTGGATGTAAAAGATGCGGCCTGGATAGAGTCCTTGAAACACTGGGTTGTGGGAAGGCCGGGGGTCAGAAGGCAGGTGTTGCATCTGCTGCACTTGTGGGACAAGTGCTGGGAGACGGGGAAAAGAAGTGGATCGCTGAGGAATGTGCCACAAGTGCCGGGGTGAGAAAACTTTCCTTCTGAATAAAGAAAGGGACGGGGAAAGTTTGGTTGGTGGCGGCATTGAACTAAATACTGGAAATGTTGGAGTCCTTGCAGAATCTGGTAGAATGAAATACCAGGCCAGACAAATGTAGCAAAAAGAGGAGGAAAGAGAAAGGGAGCGTGGGGGACAGGGCACCAAACCCTCAGCATTGGGGTGGGGAGCACTTCCCTTCCATGAATTTAATTGAAGCCAAAGTTTGAGGTTTCTTCCCTTCACAGTCACTGAGCCGGTAGCCATCATGATTCCATTAGACTTTATGGGCCTGTCCCACTTAGGCGACCTTTTAGGCGACTACAGGAGACTATGCGGTCGCTACATGGTCGCCACATGTTCGTGGGTGGTTGCCGTGGAGTCGCCTTCCTGGTCGTAAGGAGTTCCCGCATTCTGGGAACTAGTCGTGACTTCATTCTGGTCAGCCATAATATTTCAACATCTTGAAAAATTTGCGGCGACAAGAATGAAGCCGCCATGGAGAGTAGCGAGAATTCTCGTGCCGTAGGTGCAGTGGTAGTGGGTTGCCAGGAGGTCTAAGGTTGTCATAGGTTGTTGCCGGTGCTGACCGGTGAATTTCATTGGGTCATTGGGAAAAAAAAACCTAAACAGTAGTTTTCAGAACCAAGGACCAACCGGTAATGTTAATGTCCGCCGAGCTTTACAGCCGAGTATCTCTGGCTTCTTAAAAGTTGTCTCCACTCGTTCTGCCCCCTTTTGCCCCCTCTACCCCCTATATAAGGAACAAGACATACTAATTACCAGAGATTGCTTCCAACCTGCTCTCCATCATTGGCCTGCTTTATTTAACAATCTGTAGGTGTTTCATTCCCTCAGCGTGGGGCAGTTTGCAGTAATGACAATGCAACGTGAAGGTCGCTGCCCCATTTCCTGGAGCACACCTGGCTCCTACATCGTTGCTTCTTTGACTGTATCTTTGTCCACCTGTCTGAGTATTTCCGTGACAATGTCTGCAAAGCATCTTGGTATATTCTTGCGTTAAAAATACTTTATAAATGCATGTTGCTACTGATCTGAACACATGAGATTTAATGATTTTAAGTTTATTGTCAGATGCTGCTTGACTGAATTGTTTTCAATATACTACATTTAGATGTCTCTTTTTGTTTATTATGCTCATTTTGTTCTTTATTTACTAATGGTTTGAGTTTGTGTGGTTTCAGCCTGATTGCAGAAAATATGATTTACCTACATGTCCAGCTGTTCCGAAACCAATTTGTGCAACTGATAACACCGTTTACTTTAATGAGTGCCTGTTGTGTGGAGCTAACCAGTGAGAAACCATTTTGATTTAAATTCAATATTGTGATATGGGCTTTCAGGTGGAAGTGAGCTGCCTTCTTCAACCACTGTCGTTCATGTGCGAAGAGGGACTTCCAGTTTAAAAAATCAGCAGCAAGGGAGAACTGGTGATGATCGTAATGCGGGATTGGAGGGATCCCCATGCATTGCCGTCCTTGTCCCTTTCACATGTTTCGGTTACGTTGTTGGAGGTGGGGTGAGAGCACATTATATCTAAAGAATCCATTAAGTGTATCATACGGAAGGCCGTCAAAATGATTATTCCAGCCTAATCCAACTTCCGAGGAACCAATTGCCGTGTCGTTTACACCATGTCACATACTCAAGTACCTTTAAATATCGTGAAAACTTATCTTTCAGGAAGCAGATTACAGAAATCCACCCTTTGAGTGATTATAAATTAATCTCAATTTTCCTGTAAACCTTCTCCCACTGAAAGTGTCCGACTCTGGTCAAGGACTTTTCTGCGGTGGGGAATGAGGTCATTCTACCCCATTCTGCTCAGGTTGCTTTCAATGTAATGCATCTCAGTTGTCTCTCCCCTTAGCCTCTCTTGTTGCACAGAAAACGATCATACCATACGAAGGTAGACAAAAATGCCGTAGAAACTCAGCGGGTGAGGCAGCATCTTTGGAGAGAAGTAGGCGAAAAGAAGAGGCGGAGACAGTAGGCTTGGGGGAGAGCTGGGAAGGGGAGGGGCAGGAGGGAGAAAGCAAAGACTACCTGAAATTGGAGGTCAATGTTCATACCGCTGGGGTATAGACTACCCAAGTGAAATATGAGGTGCTGTTCCTCCAATTTACGTTGGACTTAACTCTAGCAATGGTGGAGGCTCAGGACAGAAAGGTTGGATTTGGAATGAGAGGGGGAGATGAAGTGCTGAGCCACCGGGAGATCAGGTTGGATATTGCGAACTAAGGGGAGGTGTTGGGCGAAATGACGAGCAGGACTGCGCTTAGTCTCGCTGATGTAGAGAAGTTGACACCTGGAACAGTGGAAGCAGAGGAGTTGGGCGAAGGTATCATATCCAGACTGTTTCAAAGGTAAAATGCTCCAGTTCTGGCAATTACCTGATAAATCTGGTCGCATCTTTTTTGTGCTTCATGTTGGTCTACCATGTGCTCAGTTTATTTGCATTCTACGCCTCAATACTCAACAAGGAATCATAAAATTATATATTTTCAAGGTCACAAACCAAAACACACTTACCCAAAAATGAATTTTATAGGTGCCTGACAATCCCTCAAGCTCCTCTTTTCCATTTGTTCTGCAGAAATCTAAGGTTTTTAGAATCCGTCTTCGTAGAATGAAAATTAGCCCCGAGTCTAATGTGAGAACAAATGTGAGAACGACTGCAATGCCATTGATCTCTATATTGGTTATAGTCCAAAAACTTGGAACATGCTGCACTGTGCAGCAGACAAACAAGCCCTTGAACCCACTGTGATGGTGCCAAACTTGATACCAAGTTTAGCTAATCTCCATCTGCCTGCACAAGATCTTCATCCCTCCATTCCCTGCATATCCAGGTGTCTATCTTAAAGCCTCTTAAATGCCACCATCATATCTGTCTCCACCACTACCACTGGAAGCATGTTCCGAGCACCCACCACTTTCTGTGTAAAAAAAAACTTGCTCTGCAAATCCCCCTTAAACTTTGCCCATTCTACCTTAAAGCAATGCTTTTCAGTGTCAAACTAATTTATTTGTCTTAATGCAAAGTTGTGTCATAAATTTATGCCAGCAAATATTTCCAGTTATCGTTTCAAGATCATTGTCTAAGCTGAATCAGTCCTTTCATCCCAGACCATTGAAAGGTTTTTCACTTTAAATTTCCTCAGTATGCTTAAACAAAATGTTCAAATTGTAAAGTATGGACCCTGTGAAGGTGATGATGCAGGAGTCAGAAGGAAACTGGAGAACTTTGAGTTATCACATGAAGATTGATGCCGTTTAGTTGATGGGCAACAGTCTACCAACTCTATCCCTTTAGCACGATGAGCTTCTCTTCAGAACAGGTGGATTTGCTGACCAGGGGCTCACGGAGAATTAATCAAAAAAGTAGTTGTCCTCATGTTCTACTTGATCAGGGAATAAACCCTCATACAACTTCTGTACCTGAGCACCAAGGGACACTCAGACACCCAGTGTAAGCGGCCAAAGGAGCAGATCCCTCCGGACAGCCCCCACTCTGCCCCCGGGGTCAGCGCTGACTGCCCACGGCCACTCTCCGCCCCGTCTCCTCCTTGTGGCCGCACTGTAACAGGCTGTGGGTTGGCAACGCCGTCACACAGGGCCGGGTGGAGAGGGGACGCGGCTCCGGGCAGCGGATACACGGGGGACACAAACCCGGCAATGTCCCCGTTAGCTGCAGCAAGAGTTGGGGACAGCCTGGTCCCTCCGCCCACCCAGAGTCACTGACCATGCGTGCTGCACCGGCACCGGTCCCCAACACCCACACTGGGGTGATTCACCTCCCCGCCCCCGGACGCGGACCCTGACCCTCACACTGGGATGATTCACCCCCGACCCCCAATCGCACACGGGGTGAATCGCCCCCCCCACCCCCCTGGACCCTCAGACCCCAACCCACACACAGGGTGATTCACCCACTCCCAGACCTCGACGCCCGTATTATTTCACTGTGCTGAGGATTGGAGGGGGGGAGAGGAGATGGGGGGATAGGAGAGAGAAAGTGGTGGAATATTGCATTGGGGGGAATGGGTTGCGATGGGGGAACAGGTGAGTGATGGAATATTACGTCGGGGGAGTGTGATGTTTGGTGGACCATGTGGGGTGAGAGGACCCATTGCTCCTCCCTTGCAGCAGAAAGAGCTGCACAGGACAAAGGGAGTTGTTTTGTACATATCTGACTGCACACTCACACACTGTGTACGGCTCATACTCAAAGATGATGCCGTCCCTAAGTTCTTCAAACCAAGACCAGTTCCATTCAATTGGATGGACGTCGTCGACAAGGAACTCTGTCGTCTTGAAAAAATGGGAATTATCTCCCATGTGGACCATTCAGAATGGGCCACACCCATAGTTGTTGTTCAGAAGCCTTGCGGCAAGGTGCGCATCTGTGGCGACTACAAAGTGACTGTAAACCCTCAATTGCACATTGACCAACACCCCATACCAAGAGTGGACGAGCTGTTAGTCAAGCTGCAAGGAGGACAGTACTTGTCAAAATTGGACATGCCCGACGTGTATCTCCAAGTGGAACTGGACGATGAGACAAAACACCTGCTCGTGATCAACACGCAAAAGGGACGTTTGGATTGGCACCGGCACCAGCCATCTTCCAGAATCTGGTCGACAATCTGGCTGTTGGGATTCTGCACGTAGCCATCTCATGGCTAAAGCTCATAAAGCTCATCGCTTTACAAACTTAAAGCATACGGCATTAGGGGTTCAGTATTGATGTGGATAGAGAACTGGCTGGCAAACAGGAAGCAAAGAGTAGGAGTAAACGGGTCCTTTTCACAATGGCAGGCAGTGACTAGTGGGGTACCGCAGGGCACAGTGCTGGGGACCCCAGCTATTTACAATATATATTAATGATCTGGATGAGGGAATTGAAGGCAATATCTCCAAGTTTGCGGATGACACTAAGCTGGGGGGCAGTGTTAGCTGTGAGGAGGATGCTAGGAGACTGCAAGGTGACTTGGATAGGCTGGGTGAGTGGGCAAATGTTTGGCAGATGCAGTATAATGTGGATAAATGTGAGGTTATCCACTTTGGTGGCAAAAACAGGAAAGCAGACTATTATTTAAATGGTGGCCGATTATGAAAAGGGGAGATGCAGCGAGACCTGGGTGTCATGGTACACCAGTCATTGAAAGTAGGCATGCAGGTGCAGCAGGCAGTGAAAAAAGCGAATGGTATGTTAACTTTCATAGCAAAAGGATTTGAGTATAGAAGCAGGGAGGTTCTACTTCAGTTGTACAGGGTCTTAGTGAGACCACACCTGTAGTATTTCGTTCAGTTTTGGTCTCCAAATCTGAGGAAGGACATTATTGCCATAGAGGGAGTGCAGAGAAGGTTCACCAGACTGATTCCTGGGATGTCAGTACTGTCTTATGAAGAAAGACTGGATAGACTCGGTTTATACTCTCTGGAATTTAGGAGATTGGGAGGGGATCTTATAGAAACTTACAAAATTCTTAAGGGGTTGGACAGGCTAGATGCAGGAAGATTGTTCCCGATGTTGGGGAAGTCCAGGACAAGGGGTCACAGCTTAAGGATAAGGGATAAATCCTTTAAGACCGAGATGAGAAAGACTTTTTTCACACAGAGAGTGGTGAGTCTCTGGAACTCTCTGCCACAGAGGGTAGTTCAAGCCAGTTCATTGGCTATATTCAAGAGGGAGTTAGATGTGGCCCTTGTGGCTAAGGGGATCAGAGGGTATGGAGAGAAGGCAGGTACGGGATACTGAGTTGGATGATCAGCCATGATCATATTGAATGGCGGTGCAGGCTCAAAGGGCCGAGTGGCCTACTCCTGCACCTAATTTCTATGTTTCTATGTTTCTACCTGGATGATATAATTGTCACCGGCCGGACAGAGGTAGAACACCTACAGAACCTAAAACAGGTCCTCACGGCACTGAACAACTAC
The DNA here is from genome assembly GCA_035221665.1 of Okamejei kenojei. Lineage (NCBI taxonomy): Eukaryota > Metazoa > Chordata > Chondrichthyes > Rajiformes > Rajidae > Okamejei > Okamejei kenojei. The sequence goes on from CM069133.1 coordinate 85,955,961, forward strand.
GGCATGAAGTTAAGCATGGACAAGTGCGCATTCTTCTGACAACAGGTCATATAACTCGGACATATGATCTCGGTAAGTGGTCTGAAGCCATCAGAAGAAAGAGTGGGCGTCATTCGTGAAATTGCCGATGCCCGAAATTGTGAAGCAGCTTGAAAGCTTCATTGGAAAGGTGAACTGCTATGGAAAGTTCATACCGGCACTTTTGACTTTGTGAAACCTGCGAAAACAGGATGTTAAATGGCACTGATCCAAAGCGTGTGACCATGCATTCACCAGGTTGAAGGAGATGCTCGCCCAGAAGAAGCATATGGTCCACTATGACCCATCAAAGCCGATCTCGCTGGTCACCGATGCATCACAGTATAGTCTTGGAACTGTAATATCACAAACTGCGCCGAACGGCAAGAACCAATTGCGTTTGCATTCAAAACGCTGACGACCGCTGAGAAAAACGACAGTCAAGTGGAGAAAGAAGCACTGGCGATCGTGTTTGGTGTTCGGAAGTTCCACCAATGTTTGAGAGGGCGACATTGCCTGCTCATCGCCGACCACAAGCCGCTGCTGACTATTTATATTTTTATTTATTTATTTTTATTAGAAGTATTGTACATTACAGTAGTAAAAGCCAAAAATAACATAATACATTTCATGTACCACTTCTTGTTTTAAACTTTAAGAAGAAGAAAAATAGAGAAAGTTAGATAAGATAGTAAATGCGTGAAAAAGTGAAAAGGAAGAACCTGTAGAGACGTAGAACACGAGAAAGAATTAAAAAAAATTTTTTTAAAGGAAAAAGAAAAATAGAAAAAAGAAAATATAAGAAAATAAGATAAGAGAAAAGGGATGTACCTACTTCGTATCTTTATACACCCCTCACCAGGTCCTGAAACCGTTTATTTTCAAAGTTATGTTGCACCCTATGCTTGTAATAAGTCGATAAATGGAGACCAAATCTTTTGGAATTGGTCTGATTTGCCTGCTAGGACGAATCTCATATCTCCAAGGTGTAACATTTCGGATATAATTGAAATCCATATTTTTACCGTTGGTGTGGGACTGTTTTTCCAGAATTTAAGTATGAGTTTCTTTGCCATTATTAAGCCATAATTAAGGAAACTCGTTTGGAACGAAGTCAGCTCAAAGCCGACTTCCATTGTTCCAAAAATTATCAATTCTGCGTTCGGTTTCAGTTTTATTTTAAATAATTTTGTAAATATTTCAAAGATTTAATTCCAAAATTTTTGGATTTTTATGCAAAAAACAAATGAATGTTCCTTCTTGAGATAGACATTTATCACAAATGGGGGAAACATTTGGAAAGATTTTACTTATTTTAGTTTTCAAATAATATAATCTGTGTAGGGTTTTAAATTGGATTAGAATATGTCTTACATTGATCGAGCATTTATGCACATATACAAGTGTTTATCCCAACTCTCTTAGCTAGTTCTTGTTCCCAATCTCTTCTAATTCTATCGGATGATGGTATTTCGATATTTAGGATGATATTATACAAGTATGATATTAAATTTGTTGAGTCCGCCTTTCTATTCATAGCTTCGTCTAATAGGTCTGGAGTCCAATTTTTGTATTCTTGTGTATATTTTTTCAAATAATCACGGATTTGAAAATATTTAAAATATTGATTACTTCTCAGATTGTATTTCAGTTATAGTTGTTGGAATGATAAAAAAATTCCATTTTCATACATGTCTCCAAACGTTTTAATTCCTATTCTTTCCCAATGTGTAAATTATTTATCAATAGTGGATGGTTTAAGCATGATTATTAACCATGGGAGAGAGAAGCGATAGATTTCTTAATTTAAGGGTTAATTTTATTTGTTTCCAAATTCTAATAGTACTAGGAAGAATTGGATTTTTACTGTATATTGTATTATTCAGTTTTATTGGTGAGAGAAGGATCGCTCCTATATTAAAAGGGGAGCAATCCTCTCTCTCCATTACTATCCAATCCACCCATTGTCCACATTTTTGACATTTGCTGCCCAATAATAATACAAAAAATTAGGGAGTGTTAATCCGCCAAATTCTTTAGGTTTGCACAAATGTCTTCTTTGAAATCTATGGGATTTATAGTCCCCATATAAAATTTGTGATATCAGAATCCAGTTTCTTTTAAAACCTTTTAGGTAAGTATATTGGTATTGATTGGAATAAATATAAAACTTCTGGTAGGAAGATCATTTTTATAGCATTTATTCGGCCTATTAAAGACATTGGAAGAGTTTTCCAAAATTTAATCAGGGCGTTTAATTTAGTAAGTAGGGGCATATAATTTGCATTAAAAAAAGATTTATATTTTTTGGTGATTTCGATTCCCAAGTATTTAAATTTTTCTGTAGCAATTTTAAAAGGGAATTTTAACAAGTATGTCGTGTCTTGAGGTTTTATCGCCATAATTTCACTTTTATTCCAATTCATTCTATATCCTGAAAAGGATCCAAATTCCTCAATTAGATTTAATATATTTGGTATACTGATTTGCGATTTTGTAATATACAGTAGTATATCATCTGCGTATAATGATATTTTGTTATTTGAGTATTTTGTATTATAACCATGGATATTTGGATGTGTTCTAGTGCTTCTTCTATTTCCTTAATTGAGACCTGCGCTCCTAATTCCTCTTGTTCGAGCAGATTAGGTTTTGGGAGATTACAGTTATCCAAAAACTCTATAACTTTAGTACTATCTGCTGACGTTTTAGATGTATAGAAATTTTGATAAAATTGAGCAAATCTTTTATTAATATCATTGGGTAATGTTAACAATTCACCTTTATCTGATTTAATCTTTAAAATCGTATGATCTTTTTCCCGTTTTTTCACTTGACGTGCCAAACGTTTATGTGGTTTATCACCGAATTCAAAATTTTCCTGTTTTGTAATTTGAAATATTCTAATAACTTTTGCTGATAATATTCTGTTTAATTTAAATTTCAGTATTTTTATTTTATTATGTTTGTCTATAGTTGGCTCTTTAGCATTATCTAGGTCCAATTGTCTAATTCGTTCTTCTAACTGCATTTGTTCATTCTTGTTCTTTTTATTTTGAAAAGCTTGGTATGAAATTATAGATCCTCTGATAAATGCTTTAAAAGATTCCCATAGTAAAGCGGGTGAAATATCTGGGGTGTCGTTGGTCTCAAAAAAAAGTTCCATCTGTTGTTTAAGATATATACCACCTTGTGGATCGTTTAGGATTTGAGGATTAAACCTCCAAAACGATTTTTTATTGGGCATTCCTTATAGTTTAAAAAAAAGTTAACGGGGAGTGATCAGAGATGATGCTGTTGTGATATTTTGGGTTCATTATGTAAGGAATTAATTTTGTGTCCACTAAAAAGTAGTCGATACGTGAATAAGTTTTGTACCATTGAGTAAAATGAGTATTCCCACACAGAAGAAGGGTATGGTCCACTATGACCCATCAAAGCCGATCACGCTGGTCACGATGCATCGCAGTATGGTCTTAGAACTGTAATATAACAAACTGCGCCGAACGGCAAGGAAGAACCAATCGCGTTTGCATTCAAAACGCTGACGACCACTGAGAAAAACGACAGTCAAGTGGAGAAAGATGCACTGGCGATCGTGTTTGGTGTCCGGAGGTTCCACCAATATTTGAGTGGGCGACATTTGATGCTCATCGCCGACCGCAAGCCGCAGCTAACTATTTTTAGTGCGGAGAAAATTTTGCCTGTTATGACGTAGCAGCGTCTACAACGTTGGGCCCTGATCATGATGGGATATGTTTACCACATCATTTACCGACAGTCTGCCGAGCATGCCGATGCCGATGCACTGTCTCGTCTACCAATTGGACCCGACCTGACGTTCGATAAAGAGAAGGAAATTATGGAAATTGAGACGGACATGAACTTGCTCAACACGCGAGTCATCACCAATTTCCCCGTCCCCGCAAGGACAGTCGCAAACTACACGAGCACAGGCCCCATTTTGTCGAAGGTACGACATTTTGTCAATCAGGGGTGGCTGAACAGTCCCAAGCAGGACAAGGAATTCCGCTCAGTCCAGAATGCGCAAACGGAAAACTCCTCAAAGAGTGGCATTCTGCTCCACGATTGTCGAGTGATCTTTCCGACGGAACTGCGATCGCAAATTCTGAACATTTTACACCAGACACACATTGAAATTGTGCGAATAACTGACTCTAGCATTTTCCCCACTACCGATGTTAGACTAATTGGTCTGTAATTCCCCGTTTTCTCTCTCCCTCCCTTTTTAAAAAGTGGGGTTACATTAGCTACCCTCCAACCCTTAGATTCTGGAGTAGTTCCTGAGGATTGGAGGGTAGGTAATGTAACCCCACTTTTGCTCCTAATTCCCTCTTCCAAATCATTAATATATATGGTAAACAGTTGCGGCCCCAACACCAAGCCTTGCAGCTCTCCACCCGCCACTGCCTGCCATTCTCAGAAGGACCCATTCACCCCTCTTTGCTTCCTGTCTGCCAACCAATTTTCTATCCATGTCATCTTCCTACCCCCAATACCATGTGCTCTAATTTTAGTCACCAGTCTCCCGTGCGGGACTTTATCAAAGGCTTTCTGAAAGTCTAGATATACTACATCCATTGGCAGCCCTTCATCCTTTTTACTTGTCACATCCTCAAAAAATTCCAGAAGATTAGTCAAGCATGATAAGCATGATTCCCTTTCATAAATCCATGTTGACTTGGACTAATCTTTTTACTGTTATCCAAATGCCCCATTATTACCTCTTTAATAATTGACCAGCATATTTCCCACCACCGAAGTCAGGCTAACTGGTCTGTAATTCCCCGTTTTCTCTCTCGCTCATTTCTTGAAAAGTGGGATAACGTTAGCTATCCTCCAATCCACAGGAATTGACCCTGAATCGATCCAACATTGGAAAATAATCACCAATGCGTCTATTATCTACTATTTCTAGAGCCACCTCCCTGGGGACCCTGGGATGCAGACCATCAGGCGCAGGGGATTTATCATCCTTCAGTCCCTTAGCCTATCCAAAACTATTTCTCGCCTAATGAAAAATTATTAGGTGGATAGGTATATGGACGTGAAGGGAATGGAGGGGTATGGTCTGAGTGCAGGTAGATGGGACTAGGGGAAAACAAATGGTCGGCACGGACTGGAAGGGCCTAGAGGGCCTGTCTCCGTGCTGTAATTGTTATATGGTTATATGGTTATTATATTTCACTTCCTCTACCCCCTTAGATCCTCTGTCATCCAGTACATCTGGGAGATTGTTTGTGTCTTCCTTAGTGAAGACAGATCCGAAGTACCTGTTCAACTCTTCTGCCATTTCCTTGTTACCCATAATAATTTCACCCATGTCTGCCTTCAAGGGACCCACATTTGACTTTGCTACTCTTTTTTCCTTAACATATCTAAAGAAGCTTTTAGTTTCCTTCTTTATATTCCTGGCCAGCTTCCCCTCGTACTTCATCTTTTCACCCGGTATTGCCCGTTTTGTTTCCTTCTGTTATCCAATGAAAGTTTCCCAATCTTCTGGCTTCTGGCTACTCTTTGCTGTGTTATACATCTTTTCTTTTAGTTTTATTCTATCCCTAACTTCTCTTGTCAGCCACAGTTGCCTCCTACTCCCCTTAGAATCTTTCTTCCTTTTTGGAATGAAATGATCCTGCCTCTTCTGGATTATGCCCAGAAATTCCTGCCATTGCTGTTCCACCATCATTCCTGCTAGGATCCCTTTCCAGTCTACCCTGGTCATCTCCTCTCTCATGCCTTCATAATCCCCTTTGTTCAACTTCCCCTTCCCTTCCCAGCTACTAAGCCTGTAGACGTCATGATTCCCTTTAACTATTAATCTTCAAGTTATTACAGGACACAGCCAGAGGCATATCTCAGTTTGAGATCTTTTATACAGGAAACATCATCAGAGCTCCTTTTCAGCAGAATTATTTGAGCAACAAAACACCACACCACAAATTACCAGAGATTGCTTACAATCCATCATTGGCCTGGTATCTTTAACAATCTGTAGGTGTTTAATTCCCTCAGCGTGGGGCAGTTTGCAGTAATGACAATGCAACATGAAGGTCGCTGCCCTAGTTCCTGGAGCACACCTGGCTCCTGCATCTTTCCCTCTTTGACTGGATCGTTGTGCACCTATCCGAATATTTCCGTGACAATACCTGATTGTCTGCAAAGTATCTTAGGATTTTGTTGCGTTAAATGTACTTTATAAATACATGTTGCTCTTGATCTGAAGGCATGATATTGAATGATTTTTAGTTTATTGTCAGATGCTTTGACTAAATTTTTTTAAATATACTACATTTTGGTGACTTCTTTATGATGCTCACTTTGATCTTTTTTACTAACGTGGCTTACGTCGCTGTGGTTTCATGCTGAATGCGGGAAATATTCTCTACCTTCATCCAGCATCCAGTCTGTGGAACTAATTAGTACAATTAGTTCCAGTCTGGAACTAATTGCATGGTTTTCTGCAATGAGCATGGGCGGAAATCCTGGGGGCGGGGGGACGTCTCCTCCATGATTTTGAGAGGTGGGGGACAATCCCCCCCATGTTTTGTCATCCGAATTTTGAAATTTGGTAAAAAAAATCTATTAAAATCTTTGCTTTCCGCGAGACAGTAGGGGTGTCACTGTTAAGCGCTTGTTAATTGTCTCTATTAACGCCGTATTAATATGATGTGTCATCAATTGTGTTTTGACCTTCCAAAGCTGTCTGATGTGGGTACAATTACCATTTGAACTAATTGGATGTATTGGTGGATGGGAAAGATTTCAATGGGTATTGGATTTAAACAGGTCAGGTCATTAAGGAATCCGGTTGAACGCGTTTCCTGGCTGGCTTGCTGGTAAGTCCCTCACTCATGTTATTTAGTATGTTTCTCCGATCTCTCTCTCCCTCTTCCAAGGTTGGTTCTTCTGTTTGCCTTTATTTGCTTCAGTTTTATTTGTTTAAGTGTTATTTATCACATTGTAGCTTTTGAAAGATTCAAGCGAGTATCAGACATTCTAAGGGCTGAATCAGCCCATTCGTGGGGCCTTTCATCGCCCGGCACGGCTTAAAATCAAACTGCTGCATCGAGGCGATCGAGGCTCCTGATGTTGAAGCCCCCACTGGCCAATTTTAAGTCGCGCCGGGTGATGAAAGGTCCGGCAAACGGGCCGATTCAAGCCCCACAATTCAAGGCGGACGAGGCTGCTGTTGCTGGAGTTCGGAGTCAGTCACCAACCAGGTCAGCAGCCAATATTACCGTCCACAGGGCCCACGGCCGAAGCCTCGTGTGAGTATGTGTGTGTGCGCCAAGAAATTGTGTCCCCCCCCCCTTGTTTTGATTGTGATTTCCGCCCCTGAATGAAAGCATGCTGTGCTTGCACAGCAGGTGAGAACCTCTTTTGTTTTAAATTCCATCTTTCAATATGTGCTTTCAGGTTGCTGTGAGCTGCCATCTTCAACCATTGTAGTTCATGTGGGGAAGATGGACTTCCAGTGTACAATCCAGCAGCAAGGAGGAACTGGTGATGATCGTGATGTGGGATCTGGAGGGATCCCCATGCATTGTCGTCCTTGTCCATTTCACACATTATATCTAGATAATTCATTACGTAAGGATTTTTCCAGCCTAATCCAACTTCCGAGCAACCAATCTTTGCCACGTGGTTACAGCATGTCAGGTACTCCTCAAGTACCTTTAAATGTCAGGGGGATTTATCGTTCAGGAAGCAAATTACAAAAATACACCTCCCTATGAGTGATTATAAATTAATCTTAACTTTCTTCTGATCCTTCTACCACTGGAAGTGTCCGACTCTGGTCAAGGAATTTTCTGCCAATTAAAATGGGTCTTGTCTACCCCATTCTACTCAGGTTGCTCATAATGTAATGCATCTCAGTTGTCTCCCCCCTCAGCCTATCTTGTTGCACAGAAGACAATCACACACTCTCCAGTATTTTTAGAATTCTTGTCCTGATGAAAATCAGCCCTGAGTCCATCGTGAGACCAAAGTTTTAATGGCTGAAATGCCACTGATCTTCACATATATGTATATATATATGTATACATACATATTATGTTTACTGGGAAAAAACAAAGACTATGGCACTGTACAGCACAAGAACAGGCCCTTCGGTCCACAGTGTTGGTGCCAAACATGATGTGAAGTTAAACTAATGTCCTCTGCCTGCACAAGATCTACTATATCTTGCATATCCAGGTGCATGCGCAGTACAGGAAAGGCAGAATTTCAGCTGCCTTCAGCGCTCCTTGAAATTGATGGCTTCAAACAGCGCTGACGACACGTAGGTTGCACAGACCTTCGCGTGTTACAAGTGCTGCGGATGAAAGGCACGGAGAATTATGCCTACCTAAGAGATCGATCGCTTAGATAGGCATAATTCTCCCATGCCTTTACTATTTATATTTAGTAATAACCATGTTATAATTTTAGTCAGGGTAGGCAATGCTTACCTTGCCTACCCTGATGGCACGTGCCTGGTGCAGGAGATCATTCGGCCCCTCGAGCCAACACTGCCATTCAATGTGATCATGGCTGATCATCCACAATCAGTATCCCATTCCTGCCTTCTCCCCATATTCTTTGACTCCGTTATCTTTAAGAGCTCTGTCTAGCTCTCTCTTGAAAGCATCCAGAGAACCAGCCTCCACCTCCCTCTGAAGCAGTGAATTCCACAGACTCCCAACTCTCTGTGTGAAAATATTTTTCCTCATCTCCATTCTAAAAGGCTTACCCCTTATTCGGTGGCCTCTGATTCTGGACTCTCCCAACATCGGGAACGTTTCCTGCCTCAGCAAACCCTTAATAACCTTATATGTTTCAATGATCCCCTCTCATCCTTCTAAATTCCAGAGTATTCAAGCCCAGCCACTCCATTCTATCAACATATGACAGTCCCGCCATCCCGGGAAATAACCTGGTGAACCTACGCTGCACTATTCCTCAAAAGGAAGAATGTCCTTCCTCAAATTGGGGGACCAAAACTGCACACAATACTCCAGGTGTAGTCTCACAAGGGCCCTGTACAACTGCAGAAGGGTCTCTTTGCTGCTATACTCAACTCTTGTTATGAAGGCCAACATGCCATTAGCTTTCTTCACTGCCTGCTGTGCATGCATGCTTACTTTCAGTGACTGATGAACAGGGACCCCCAGATCTCGTTCTACTTCCCCATTTCCCAACTTGACATCATTCAGACAATAATCTTCCTTCCTGTTTTTGCCACCAAAGTGCATAGCCTCACATTTATTCACATTAAACTGCATCTGCCATGCATCTGCCCACTCCCCCAACCTGTCCAAGTCACCCTGCATCCTCATTGCATCCTCCTCACAGTTCGCACTGCCACCCAGCTTATTCTATTCAATTCAATTCAATTCAATTCAACTTTAATGTCATTGCACAGATACAAGTATGGGTACAATGAAATGCAGTTTAGTGTCAGTTCGTAGTAATAGCAATATATAAATAGATTTGAATAGCAGACAATGTGGACGGAGAGACTGGAGAAATCTATAGGCGGGACTCTGAGTTCAGCAGTGTGATGGTGTTGTTATAGAAGCTGTTCCTCACCCTACTAGTGTGGGACCTGAGGCTCCTTTACCGCCTCCCTGATGGTAGGAGGGCAAACAGTCCATGCTTAGGGTGGGAGGGGTCTTTGATGATCTTCCCGGCCCGTCTCAGACACCGTTTTCGGTGAAGGGCATCCATGGCAGGGAGCGGGGCACCGATGATGTACTGGGTGGTTTTCACCACCCGTTGTAGTGCCTTCCTATCTGCTACAGTGCAACTGCTCTACCATACCGTAAAGCAGGTGGTCAGGATGCTTTCGATGGTACAGCGGTAAAAGTTGGTCAGGATCTGGGGGGACAGGTGGGCTTTTTTGAGCCTCCTCAGGAAGTAAAGGCGCTGCTGCGCCTTTTTGATCAGCTTGGTTAGGTGTTGAGGGACCAGGACAGATCCTCCGAGATGTGTACCCCGAGGAATTTGTAGTTGGAGACCTGCTCCACCTCAGTCCCGTTTATATGGATGGGGGTGTGTCTGCCCCCTCTGTTCTTTCTAAAGTCAACAATGATTTCCTTCATCTTCTGGGAGTTGAGGACGAGGTTATTGTTGGCACACCAGGTTGTCAGGTGCTGGACCTCCTCCCTGTAGGCTGACTCGTCGTTGTCACTGATCAGTTCTACCACTGTGGTGTCGTCGGCAAATTTTATGATGGCGTTGGAGCCATGCTTAGGGATGCAGTCATGTGTGAAGAGGGAGTAGAGGAGAGGGCTGAGCACAAAGCCCTGTGGCACGCCGGTGTTCAGTGTTATAGTGGAGGAGGTGAGGTTGTTGACCCTAACAGACTGTGGTCTGTTAGTGAGGAAATCCAGTGTCCAATTGCAGAGGGAAGTGGAGATGCCAACACCGCCGAGTTTGGTGATGGGCAAAGTCATAGTGAATGTGCATTAAGGCGAGTGCAGACAGCCTGTCATTGCTCATGGAAGTCCTGGCGTAGTGATGCAGGCGACAGACACTCGTGTACACTGCAAATATTGCCATTTAGCCATAAATCATGTTTTCCAGTTACATTTTCCAAGAATGTAACTGCGCAAACCTAGTCACGGCTTTGTCCAAGTTATGGGCAAAATCATAGTGAATGTGGATTAAGGCAATTGCAGACAGCCTGTCATTGCTCATGGAAGTCCTGGTCTCTCCTTATTTGCGGATGTGAAAACGTGTTTGTCCTCGTTGGCTGGATCAAAGTAAGATGCCGAGCGAGATCGCGCCCACTGCAAGCATGCCGCCTGAGGCGAGCATCTCTCTGCCGCTCAGGCTCATGTCCAAGGGCCCCGGCTACCTCCGCAGTCAAATGGAGGGGGACAGGCGGGGTCGGCAGTGCACTGTGGAGAGACTGGCTGCCGACAAGGCCAAGAACTTGAAGAGCCAGACGGTGAGGGGGTGCAAAGTGGAGCCCAATGGTTTGGGCAGCTCTGCCTCCGAGGAAGGCATCGGCAGCGGGGCCAGCAGCAGCATGAAGGCTTACCTGGTCTCCAGCAGACCCCAGCAGAGCGGGCAGCTGGGGCTCCCGCCTGACATTGTGCGTCACTCCAGCTCCAAGAGGCAGCTCAGGCCCGACTCGCTGGTCATGTACCGGCAGAAGTGTGAGTTTGTGCTAGGAGCGCCAGCCACCAGCAACGCCCGCAGTTTCAAGGCAGCTGGCAGCCTGGTCCATTGGCTGCTGCCCGGATCTAGTGGCCGGGGTGCCAAGCAGCAGGGGCTGGCAACAGGAGCAGCAACGTCGGAAGGGGAGAATTAGCAGAGGGTACAGAAGCTGCAGCACCCCAGGGTGCACAAGTAACCACACCAGCAGCACTCCAGGATTCACAAGTAACCACACGAGCAGCACTCCAGGGTTCACAAGTAACCATACGAGCAGCACTCCAGGGAGAAACAGCAGCCTCGCCAGCAACACCCCAGGGTGCACAGGTCACTACACCAGCAGCACCCACGGGTGCACAAGTAACTATACCAGCAGCACCCAAATGTTGCACAAGTAACCACTCCAGCAGTGCCCCAGGAAGCACCAGTCGCCACGCCAGCAGCATCCCAAGGTGCACATGTAACCACGCCAGCAGCACCAAGAGAAGCAGCAGCAGGTCGCCTCAAGGAGCTGCTCAAGCGGCAGGTTGGTGAAGGCTGATTATGGCGCTCGCACTCCGACCTCAGCTGCCGCTTCTCCCGAGCCTGCTCAGGCTTGGACAGTTTCTTCGAGCACTGCGGACTCAAGCCTGAGGTGTTAGGGTTGGGGTTAAGGACCACAGATGGGCTGTAAAATATTCTTCCTTCAATGCATGGATTTTAACATTAATATATTAAAATTAATACAATAAAATCAATTGCGCAAATGAAAAGATGTCTGGCCAGTTTTATTTACAGATGTATTGTTCCGTTTCCAGATCCAATCACCATCTCTAACTTTTCACAGGGATGTATTCAGTGAGTGTAGACTGAACTCCCCTCTCCCCTCCACCCCCCACTTCCCTTATTCTATTATTTCTTTCCACTTCCAAACAAAAATGTGGTTGGATTATTCAGTTCATGATTAACCTGTGTCAATAAATGCTGGACCATGGTAACATATATGCTTAACCATGCACACTACACATTGATGCAAGGATGTTTTCTGTGAAGGACCGAAAATTATCAGGACATGGCCATAGCATGGGTCGTTATTGCTATTGGCACACAAACACTCTCGCTTCCCACATAATTTATCCACAACAGGTTGCAAGGAAATTTCTAAAGGCATTTTATGATAATAGCTGTTAAAACCGACTATACCCATCTGACAGGTTAAACATTACACTAAGTGGCAAGAGATGGCCAAAGGACATCAAATGCAGCAAATGTTCTTTTGGCAATATGTTAAAAGGTGTCAAATCGCCACATTACCAGACATTCAGATTAAATGAATGTGTTGTGAACAGCAATGAAGATACCCAGTTTGTACGCACCAGATTTTTTTTTTTAATAAACGCTGTTTCCATCATTCCCACTTCAGAATTATCATTAAAATTTCAACTGAAATATCTCCTGACCAAATTCGTGATGTATATGTCCGACTGTAGAAGTAAAACCTGGATAAATACAACGTATAGTTGTGAATGTTGCTCAATAAATAACTACAGTACTGATACTCCATATTAAGAGCATTGATTTGCCGTTAAAATAAATTCTATAATAACGTGTCAACAGTGGCAGTGACAATTGAACACTGCAGTTTTAATGTTTCACGTATTCACAATTTAATTAAAACAAATAATAACATTGGGAAATAAAACACATTTGACTGCATTCCATTATCAAACATTGTCAAAGTTTGCTCTGAAGACATTTCCAGTGCAGGAGGGTCGGGGGGGACTGGGTGAATCTGTGCGGGATGGATATATGGCGGGGGGGGGGGGGGGGGGGGGGGGGTTTGAGAAGGCAATCGGTGCGGAATGGATGGATTGAGGCAGGGGAATTAGTGTGTGTTGGTTGGAGTAGGTAAAATTGTGAGGGGAGGAGAGCGCGGGAGATGTCAGTGGGGGAATACGGGATGGATGGGAGGGAATCAGTACAGGATGAAAGGAGTGGAATCAGTACAGGATGAATGGGGGGGGATCAGTACAGGATGAATGGGAGTGGGTCAGTACAGTGTGGGTCGGGGGGGGGGGGGGGGGTGGTGGGTCTGTGCTGGATGAATGGGTGGTTCAGTACACGATGAATGGGTAGGGGGTCAGTACAGGATGAATTGGGGACGAAGTGGTAGATGGGAAGGGGAGCACAGGGGATGTCAGTGAAGACTGAATAGAGGGGGGAATGGGGATTAGTGCGGGGTGGAGAGGAGAGGTCCCAAGATAAGGGGGGCGTACAAGAGAGAGAGAGAGGGGGGGAGGGGGCAGAGGAGGTGGTGAGGAACGAAGGTCAGCGTTCCTCGGACAACACCGGCATCATCGCCCCGCAGCCTTGGCCGTCCCAGTCCACTGCCAAGTGCCACCGCCAAAAGGGGGTCAGTTGGGAACTCCTCACCACCATCGCCACTGCTGCTGCTGCTGTGCGGGGCGCGTCGTTCACTCCGACCCTCCGTCACCCCGCACTACAGCCGACGCCGCCGACCAGAAACGATTGTGGGGGGGGGGTTGGTGCGAGAGCCCGCGGCGTGGGATGGGAAAGGCGAGGGCGGGGGGCGAGGGGCGAGGGGCCGGCGGGTGATGTGGACTCGACCTGAGCAGCGCCTGGTGTCACGGCCGCTGCCAGGACTGGTTTCAGATTTAGTCCTTCCGGCTTCCCGCCCGGCGACGGGAGAACGGTCTCCCGGACCGACAGGCAGCAGCGGACGGGACCTGCTGGCGAGGCTCCGACGGCGCGGATGGAGCCGATGGACCGGGCGGGCAGACACCGCACCCCCCCCCCCCCCCCCCCCGGGAGAAACGGGAACTCCTTTTTTTCCCCAAACCATCCCACGGGTCGGATTGGACCCTTCGCGAGTAGTTTAACACCCCAGATATAAAACAAACAGATTCCCCCTCTCCGCAACGCAATATTTCACGGTCGGTCTCACTCACACAAACTAGGCCCGGAGCATCGAGGCGATGCATTGAAAATGGCGGTGATCTGATCCCGCCCACTGCGCACGCGTGGAGAGACGGCGACATTTTGCGTCGCGTCTGCGTCTTTGGTCACCAGCTTCTCCCCACTGCGCCGGCGCGGATGCTCGCAATTTTTTTTAAATTTCCTCTGGAAAAAAAGGGGGGTGCGGTCGCACCGAACGCACTCCCCCTTCGGACGGCCATGGTAATGCACAGTCCGCCGCCCTTGGTCTTACCGGAGTCCTCCGCCGTTCTATCGGCCCTGAAGACAGTGCGCCCCTCCAGCTCGATGGCGTTGTCCGGAATGTTGTCGGTGAGCCATGTTTCGGGAGGCATTTGACCCATTGGGAGTATAGCAGCTCATCTCTCATCCCTGCCCTGTCCAATAATCTATTCCTTTCAAGTTGTTATCCGTCAGCCTTTGAATACTATAATCAAACCAGTCTGCACTGTGAAAACATGAACATAGAGCAGCACAGCGCAGGAACAGGATGTCTGCGGTGAACACAAAGCCAAGTTAAATTAATCCTTTGACACCTTTTGACTTTTTCCCATCTCTGGCCTTTGTCCATCCATCTGCAAATCAAAAACCCCTCACCTGCATCCACCTATCACTTGCCAAGTTTTGTTGTGCCTCCGCCTCCCTTCCCCTTTACTCCCCTCCACTGCAATCAGTCTGAAGAAGGGACCCAACTTATGAGGGATCATTTGCATATTTTGAGGAAGATAACTCAAATGACCCTGTGGCCAAATATTGTCACAAGAAATTAACAAACATCACATACAAAGTAGCCTTACAGATTTTAAATTATGTCTTTAAAGAACTGGCTGCATTGTGCATGATTCTGCAAAGGAGTAACTTGACACCAATTGATGCATTTCATTTTGCATGAGGCAAAATAAACAAGATCAGAAAGCAGTATCTGGGAAGCAGTGCTTCGTGGAGTGACAAAGTTAAAGTTTTGTTAGACCAACAACATCAAGAAAATGTAACAGTAGATACAAGTTTGCTGTTGACTTTTATAAATTGTCTTTGTGCTCATTTAGAAGAAGAATGGTCAGCTATTGATTGCTCCTCATTTGCAAAATTGTGACTTCACATTTGCCACTGAACAAGTTAATGCCTTATGTTTAAAATATCATGATTTTCTAGCTGATAATACAGTAATAGTTAAACAGTTCAATGATTTCAAATTTTCCGTGCAAGAGAAAATTAAATCCAAACTGATTTCAATCTTTACTCAAATGGTGGTATTTGCACTTCAAAACAAACAGTTTCATGACCTTGCAAAATTGATGGACATTGGGGGATCCTTCCTTGCATCTATTTAGGACTGTGAGCGAGGTTTTAGCCTAATGGATCAACTCTAAAACAAGCAGAGAAACCATTTAGGTGAATGTCATTTGGATATGCTAATGAAAATTAAAATCTACCAATTGGATGGAAGTTCTATTAGTATGGATAGTGTTTACAAAGAATGGGTAAATGCCAAAGACAGGAGAGAGAAAAAAATAAATGATTATGTATTTTAATGTTGTTATTCTGTGCAGTTTTATGTTAAATATTGTTTCATTTGTAGACCTACATAAACTGTGCTATGTGTTAATATCTTCACATTAAGCATCTACATAGCCTAGTTTGTCAGCTATCCTTGCGTTTGTTGAGTTTTGATTTTCCCATTTTCTGCAAATTTAAATAAAAAACCTATGAATTGATGGATGTTATTGTTAATTTTATTTCGACATTGTATCACATAAAAATAACAAATATTAATATTTATTTAATGGAACAATAAACTGAACAAAGTAGTTCAAGCTTCAAAGTATAGGATAAAATCTTAACTGAACACATAACTTGATAAATTGCATAAATATTTCTACAAATATGATATTTGTATTATATTAAAACATGGCAATACAGTTTTATTAGCCATGAGAGAGAGGCTATGGCAAAAAATATCGTGAAACAAGTTCAGGTTTATATTTGCACAATAATTCAATGCGCACACACATTTGTAAAAGCATAAAAAAGATTTCTGCGCACACGAACTACAAAAAATTAGAGGGAAGATAGGAACCAATCCAAAATGCTATTTATCCATGTTCTTTGGAGATGCTGCCTCACATGCTGTTGATCCAGCACTTTGTCAAATTATTTCCTTCTCTCTACGCATAACCCATATTCTTCCATTTGCTGCATTTTCATGTATTTATGTAAGAGCCTCTTAAGCACCATGATCATATCTGCTCCCACCAGCACATTCCAGACACCCACCACAGTCGGTATAAAAAATAATAAGCCTCGCACATCTCTTTTATGCTTTCACCCTCTGACTTTAATGCTATGCCCTCTAGTTTTTGTTATTTCCACCCTGGCAAAAATATTCTGGCGGTCTATACTATCTATGCCCCTCATAATTACATACGTTCAATTAGGTCTCTACTTTGCCTCTGATGTTCCTGAGAAAACCATACCAAGATTATCACTTCAAGTAACCCTTACTTTCCCTCTCTCTCCATCCCCTCCCCTTCGCAGTTCTCCAACCAGTCTTCAACTACATTTTATCTGTGTTTGCTTTGTTGTTACCTTCTCCCAATGAACAATGATCTAGTCTACATTGTCCTTGATCTCTATTCCCTTTGTCCTGTTTTCATACCTTACAATTCTTTATATATACACATCCTTATCCATGTGCCGCCCACTCCCCTGACATCAGTTTGCAGAAGGGTCTCGACCCGAAACGTCACCCATTCATTCTCTCCAGAGATGCTAAAGTTACTTCAGCATTTTGTGCCTATCCAAGATTGTCCAACGTCTCCTTATAGCTAACACCCTCTAGTGTCCTGGTAAACCTCTTCAACAGCCTTTCCAAAGGCTGCACTTCCTTCTTGAAAGCGGTTACCAGAACCACACGCAATGCTCACCAGACTCCAGCCTAGTAGTAGGCCCCCCTCGGTCATGACTGACCATGGGTGATGCATCCTGGTCGGATGCAAGCCTGGACGAAGTCGTATGGAGGACAGGCTGTTGCCCATGCAGCAACACAGACTCCAGCCACACACTGGGTAAAATATGTTTTCTTACAACACTTCTACTTCTTTAGACAGTCATCTTTGTTTTTTGTCCTCTGGTCATTTATCTCATGAGAGTGATCAATGTTTAGACATTATTTAATTTAAGTGCTTCCGTCATGGTCCCTCTCACCCTGTACTATTTCTAGGAGACCAACCAACTTCTCAGTCTATCCATGTAACCAAGTCCTTCATAGAATAATTCAGCACGGAAACCCATCCTTTGGTCCAACCTGTCCATGCTGACCAAAATGCCCCATCTTCACTCGCTCCATCTGCCTGCATTTGGCCAATATCCCTCTAAATGCTTACTATCAATGTACCTGTCCATATGTCTTTTAAATGTTGTTAGTGTCTGCATCAACCAACTGCTCTGGCAGTTTGTTCCATATACACACCATCTTATGTGTGAAAAAATTGCCCGTCAGATCATTCCCCTCTCATTGTAACCCAGGTTTTACTCTGGTAAAAGACCCTGTGCCCCACCACATCTATTCCCTGCATGATTGTATACATGATCTACAGTATATAAGATCACCCCTCAACCACTATAAGTTCCTGGGAACCATCATCTCCAAGGACCTTAAGTGAGGGGCTACCATCGACTCCACAGTCAAAAAGGCACAACAGAGGATGTACTTCCTACAGCAGCTGAAGAAGCACAATCTGCCACCGGCAATGATGGTCCAATTCTATACGGCCAGTGTAGAGTCTGTTCTCCATCATGGTCTGGTTTGGCTCATCCACCAAGCACGACATCTGGAGGCTGCAGCGAATCGTCCAATCAGCAGAGAAGGTTATTAGCTGCAACCTTCCCTCCATACACTGCTAGGGCCAGGAAGCGAGCGGGCAAGATCATCTCTGACCCCTCTCACCCTGGCCATAAACTCTTTGAATCACTTCCCTCTGGAAGTCGACTCCGGATTGTCAAAGCTGCCACAGCCAGACATAAAAACAGTTTTTATCCACGAGTAGTTGCTCCACAGCCAAAAATCTGTAGCCTCCCTTTGATCTGGTATTTTGTTGGTTCACATGCTTGATCAATGGTGTTTTATCATTAATGTTTTATTATTATTAATGTTTAGTGTTTTCTGAGTCATTCGTAACTGTCACTGTATGTCATGTTGTTACTTGTGGGCGGAGCTCCAAGGCAAATTTCTTGTATATGAATATCTGGCCAATAAACTTACTTACTTACTTACACTTGAACTCCAGAGAATAAAATCCTACTCTGCTCAACCATTCCCTATTGCTCAGGCCTTTGATTCCTGGCCTCACGCTTCTAAATCTTCTCTGCACCCCCTTCCAGCTTAAACATATATGTTCTATAGCAGAGTGACCAAAACTGAACACAATGCTCCAAATGCAGGCTCACCAGCGTGTTGTAGAACTGTAACATAACATCCCAATTTCTTGGTTAATGTACCAAAAGTCTTTTTGACCACCCTATTAACCTGTGATGCCACTTTCAAGGAACAATGTACCTACACTCTTACATCCCTCTGCTCTACAACACTGCCAGGGCCCAGCCATTCACTGTCAAGGTCCTGCCCTGGTTAGACTTTCCACATTGTAACACCTTGTAGCTGACGCGGAGTTGTCCGTTAAAGAACAAGGCAGACGCAAAGTTTGTCTGAAAAAAGTTTGTCTCCTCACTCACCAATCCGTGCGCACGCGATTAACACCTTAAATACTCCCCAGGGGCACCCGTGACCACACCGTGATCCCTACCTCTCGTCACCAGGACACGTGACCCCCCAAGAATTGAAGGTAATGTATAGTGCGTGGCCCACCACCAGGTGCCGCCACAACCTCAGTTATCTGCAGTAGATATGGGCAATTTTACTTCGGAGTCACGTGAGTGACTACATGAAGAAGCCCCGCCTGGCGCATGCACGTCATTACGTCCGCGCATGTCGCACTGAACGGGCTGGAGGGCACAGCTCCATCAGCGGTAAGTAGGAACTTCTCAGGTAAGTATTTTAAAAACTTTACCAAGAAGTATTTCAACTCCGTAAAGCTGGCTCGAGCAGTCAGTAGGAGTTGGAGAAATGGAGCTGTCAGTTAGGAGGATTCGTTCTTAGCGTGGGTCCAGGGATTCACGAATTCGATCGGGTCGGGAGATAAACGCGGCAACGCCAGTTCCGATGCCGGGTGCCGTTTTACCGGCAGCAGTTACGATAGCGAGCGAATCTTCCGCACTAGCTCCAGGTACTAAGCAGCCTGAGGCTGCTGCTAGCCATAAAAAGGCAAAGAGAAAGTCTCACAGACCTGTGTTGTCTGACGACAATGGTGACTCTCCCCCTGATACTAAAAGAATGTGGGGGAGGATGGAAAACATGGAGCAGATGCTCCAAACTTTGATTACATAAGGGTCCCAGGGCCCAGTGCTGTCCAAGAGGGCCCATACCAAGCACAGCATATGGAGGGGCTTTCCATATATTGGGGTTTTCCTTCCAACGCCTTGTTTAGGACTGGAGGATGCCTCCCTACAATATGATTTGGGAGAAGCAGGGCAGGATGCAGCTGACCCTGATTCTGGTGTCCCTGCTTATGTGCAAACACCAGCGCACAAGAGCCACGCTCCGGGTGTCTCGGAAATAGCAATGAGTTTTGCTATTCTGGACGGGACTGGAGAGGCAATGGAAGAATACCTTGCCAGCAATATCAATTATTTAGTATCTCACCAGCTCCAGCAAGCTATGATGCAAGTGACTGCAAACAAATATAAGACACCTGTTTAATGTGCATCACTAAAAGTGCCCACGGTGAACCCAGCTATCTGGGCACCCATGAGTCCTTCTTTGAGGGGACAGGAGGTTCAGTATCAACACGTCCTCCAACTGGTGGCTGCAGCAATTACTGCATTTGGCACTATGGTCAAAGGGACAATCATTACTCAAACTCACAAAAGATATGTTGGCTATTTTATGCAATGCATTTTTCAGGTCAATTGCATCAGGGAATATCACCATCAGGCCAACACTCAACCAAAAAGTTGCTGCTCTATGTAAGGCAACTAATGTACAAATGCTTGAATTCCTGTTTGGTACGGACCTTGTCAAGAAAATTCGTGAAATTAATGATGAGGCCAAAACAATTGGCTTAATGTAGTCAAGCATTTCGAGGCCACCTATTCGAAAACCTGGGTTAATATACTGAAGGTCAGATCCAGGTGCTGGGCCCAGCAGGGGGAGGCCAGTGGGGCAACGAGTGTACCCACCGAGACAGACCGGCTACAACCCCAATATGGGCAGACAACAGACTTACAGGGCAACTGTCGAGGTACAGGGAATTTTGTTAACGATAAAGTTCTGGTGGCCAATCTCCTATTGGAGGTAGATTACAATTGTTTTCTAATGAATGGTGCTGTATAACGTCTGATATGTTTATACTAAATATTGTCTCACGTCTACCATTGAGTTTATCTCAGGGATAGATCCACCTCAACAGCACAAGCCTAATAAAATGTGGGTGTTTTCTGTTCCAGAGACTGAACAGGTAAATGATGTTGATTGATAAAGCCATTAATCATCCTCAACAATTGTGTCTAATATTTCCCCAGACCTCAAAAAGATGGGTGTTGTAGAGTAATTCTGGACCTCACTCACTTAAATTCTTCAGTTCTCTATAGGCATTTTAAACTGGACACCTTTGTTACTGCTAAGCTGCTATCACAGGGCTGTTATGTGGCAACTATTGATTTGCACGATGCATATTATTCACTGCCAATTCATGCTCATTATCGCAGGTACTGGAAATTTAATTGGATGGGACAGCTGTGGCAATACAAAGCATTGCCTAATGGATTAAATTCAGCACCCAGGCTATTTACTAATGTTAAAACCTGTGCTGGGGCTATTGAGGGCCCATAATCATATTGCAATGGCTTATTTAGATCATATCTTAATTATCAGCAACACTAAAGAGTCAGCTGAAGAATCGGTTGCAGCAACCAACAAATGTGCTTGAGTCATTAGGGTTTTGGTCCATCCAACTAAGTCCAAGTTACAGCCAACCCAAAATATTGAGTATTTGGGGTTTCTTATTGATTCAGTTGATATGACAGTAACATTACCAACAGCCAAGGTTGTGGATGTTGTTGATGTCTGCACTTGCCTCCCACAAAAACTTTATCCCTCCATCCGAGAAGTCACTAAGGTCATTGGGAAATGGGTAGCAGCTTTTCCTGCAGTACATTTTGGGCCTTTGCATTATCAACATTTGCAGAGAGCACGAGAACAAGCACTAAAATCGAATGCAGGCCATTTTGATCGGGCTATGCAGTTACCAACCACAGCTCTCGCAGAATTGCAGTGGTGAATTGTTAATGTAAATCAAGCTACCAATAACATTTTGGTACAAGACCCTTCACTGATCTTACGGACTGATGTAAGCGTTCTCGGATGGGGGGGTACGGACACCGAGTCCAGCTTTGGGGATAGATGGCATGAACATGAAGGGTTGATTCGCCACACACACGGGATAAATTCTTTGGAATTATTGGGGGCATTTTATGGGTTAAAGGCATATTGCTCCTCAATGAAGGATTTACACGTTCAACTCCAGATTGATAACACCACAGCAGTGGCATATATTAATCATATGGGAGGAGCATGATCAGTATCAAGTGTTCACTTGGCTAATGTCATGTGGCATTGGTGTATTTCAAGGCATATCTGGGTTTCAGCCATTTATTTACCAGGTATCGACAATGTGGTGGCAGACCATAGGTCGCGCAAGTTTAATGACAATATAGAATGGATGTTGAATTCTAAAATTTTTCACACAATTGTCACTCGATTTGGGTTGCCAGAGATTGATCTGTTTGCATCCAGATTAAATCACCAGTTGCCTAAATATGTTTCATGGGAGCCAGATCCAGGACCAGTAGCCGTGGATGCATTCTAGTTACATTGGGGGCACTCATTTTTTATGTAATTCCTCCATTTTGTCATCCCGAAATGCCTCACCAAAATAGAGCGTGACTCCGCCACAGGCATTTTGGTGGTCCCAGATTGGCCAACACAACCATGGTTCCCATTAGTGCTTCGAATGATGGTTCAGCCATTCATGATGATTCCTAGCTGCAGTAATTTGTTGGCGCATCCAGTTACAGGAGAAAGTCACCCTTTACATGACCGTATTAATTGTTGGTCTGCAGGTTCTGACCAGACCATTCCAAGGACTTGGATTGTCGAACAGGGCCATGGAGTTTCTCACTGCAGGCTGGCGAAATAGCATTCAAAAACAATATGTTGTTCACATAAAGAAATGGGAGCTGTTCTGTGCACAATCTAATATATCGTATCATAATGCAAGCATATGTGATGTGTTGGAGTTCCTTGCTAAGTTGCATTTTGATGAGCACCTGAGTTATAGTGCCATTAACAGTGCTCGGAGTGCAATGTCCTCTTATTTAGGGCAGTCTTCAGAACAACATCCTATCGGGTCTCATCCGTTAGTATCCCGATTTATGAGAGGAATTTTTAATAAAAACCCTCAGAAACCTCGATATACAGAAATCTGGGATATCAGTCTTGTTCTCACACTGCTTCGGCAATGGGCTCCAATTACGTAATTATCTATGCAGACATTAACTCTTAAAGTGGTTATGCTAATAGCGCTGGTTCAGCACAACGTATACAAACATTACAATTGTTACGAATAGATTGTATGCATTTGTCTGTAAATGACATTACCTTCTATGTTTATGATTTAATCTAACAAAGCAGGCCAGGTATGGCAGGAACCAAGGTGACGTTTAAAGCCTATCCTGTTGACCAAATGTTATATGTAGTTAAACACTTCAGCCACCATATTAAGTTAACAAGGAGTCTCAGAAGTTCTGAGACAGGACTGCTCATTAGTCACAAAAAGCCATATAAAAGAGTGTCAGCACAAACTATTTCTAGATGGTTGAAACAGGTTCTCAATTATGCTGGAGTCGACACTCATGTCTTTAACTCTCACTCCACCAGGGCGGCATCAACCTCCGCGGCGAAGGCTCAGGACGTGCCGCTAGACCAAATCCTCGCGGTCGCAGGATGGTCTAGAGAAGCAACATTTTCTCAATTTTATGACAAACCTGTACAGACAGTGCCACGGTTTGGGCATGCTGTTTTGGGTTCCATTTAATTCATTTTGCTTTGTTTTCTATCATTGTTTGTAATTCCCCCTGGGACAGAGGGGTTATTCCGGGTTTTGTTATTATTAACAATAGATATTGAATAATTCGAAGTAATGTTCAATATATTATTTATTCCCTACTGTGTCAACCGAAGCAGATTGTCGCATGGAATGCATCCACGGCATGAAAATACAGAGCTTTGAAATCTTCACGTGGTCACTCACATGACTCCAAAGTAAAATAGTAAGATTAAACGAGAACTTACCAATCTGAAGTTTGATCCTTATTTTATGAGGAGTTACGTTGAGGGATTACGTGTCCTCCGCTCCCACCCTCATAATCTAAGAGATCATCTGGTAGTTCTAGTCTTCTAAAAGCCTTACTATGTTACTTCGGCTATTTGTTTCTGTGTTTCCACGCCGCTGCTTTGAAGTATGACGCGCATGCGCTTGGCGGGGCTTCTTCATGTAATCCCTCAACGCAACTCCTCATATAATAAGGATCAAACTTCAAACTGGTAAGTTCTCATTTAATCTTACTATTTCCTATCGTGCTGCTTATTATCCTTTCGTGTGATTGGTTTCCATCTGTGCAACAAACCAATCTTCTTATCCTTTTTCAAATATCTTTTGAAAGTTCAGAAGCTCACTGACAATCTGCTTTCTTTGAAGTTAGTTAAATATTATTGCTTTAACTGATATATGTTTGATTTCCCTAATAAACCCACACTTGTCGAACTGCTAAGTTGTTTCTTATTAATGTTTCTCATCATCATGGTTAAGCATCTCATCTGGACCATATAATCTATCAACTTTAAGTACAGCCAGTCTCTTATGAACCTTCTCTTTATCACAGATAAATCTTTATGGACAGAAAGAACATTGACTGGAAATGGTTAGGCAATGATATATATATATATATATATATACACTAGACTAAGCGGGACCCGTTGGGTCCCATGTTCACACCGGGGGGCTGGTCCCCCAGCGCAATATTCCACCTCTCCACCAATTCCAATATTGGTGGCCAGTGGGGGGGGGGGGTTCCTGGAGCACTAGTATGGGTGCTGTGGGCTGAAGGGACTGGTTTCCGGAAGGCTAGTATGGACATTGTGGGCCAAATGGATTCTTGGGATGGCAGCTCAGTCACTCAAGCCTGATGTGCTTGCAGCTCACTCACGGCTGTTGGGCTGGCTGTTGACTCATGGCTATTCCTTTAAATTCCATTTCAAGCAGGATGCAAGGCCACCAAATTCAAGTGCAGTTTTCTACTACTTCAAGCAGGGTGCAAGGCCACCAAATTCAAGTGCAGTTTCCTACCACTTCAAGCAGGGAGCAGGGCCACCAAACTCAAGTGCAGTTTCATACCACTTCAAGCAGGGTGCAAGGCCACCAAATTCAGGAGCAGTTTCATACCACTTCAAGCAGGGTGCACGGCCACCAAATGTTATGTGCCGTTTCATGCCACTTCAAGCAGGGTGCAAGGCCACCAAATTCAAGTGCAGTTTCCTACAACTTCAAGCAGGGTGCAGGACCACAAATTCAAGTGCAGTTTCCGACCACTTCAAGCAGGGTGCAAGGCCACCAAACTCAAGTGCAATTTCATACCATTTCATGCAGGGTGAATAACACTGAACACATGTCTACATTAGTAGACATCTGTTCAGTGTTATTCACAGCTCAGACTCAAAGACATAACCCTCTCGCTCCCCCATCTTGCAGAGACTGATTGAGGCACTCAACACTTCCGGGTTTTATAGTCCCTCAGGAAGAGGCGTGGCCTTCAGGTGAGAGAATCTCAACATTTTAAAAACACTAATAACTCTTTTATTTTTAATCGAAGGGAAAAATCCTCTTGTCCTGCGCAGCGGAGGGGGACTCCGAGTAAGATGGCCTAAAATCACAGTCGTAAGTGGCAGCGTTTTTTCTAAAATTAATATACAGAACAACAGGAAGTGGTCAAGATCAGACTTTTAGTAATATAGATAAATATATAGGTTTGATGAGGATTATGGACTTTTTCCATCCTATGGCATAAATGTAAAGAAATGAGCTGCAGTCCCAGTAGCTCGGATTAGGATAGTAGTCAGAATGACAGGGGGACGAATTACACAGTCTATGAGGAACATTGACAGTCTTAGAGAAACAGATCATTCCGCCAGTTTCGCCACCTCCAAGGTGACCCCACCACTCGCCACATCGTCCCATCTCCCCCCCCTGTCCGCCTTCCGCAAAGACCGCTCCCTCCGCAACTCCCTTGTCAATTCTTCCCTTCCCTCCCGCTCTACCCCTTCCCCGGGCACTTTCCCTTGCAACCGCAAGAAATGCTACACTTGTCCCTTCACCTCCCCCCTCCACTCCTTTCAGGGACCCAAGCAGTCCTTCCAGGTCCGACAGAAGTTCACCTGCACCTCCTCCAACCTCATCTACTGCATCTGCTGCTCCAGATGCCAGATGATCTATATCGGTGAGACCAAGCGGAGGCTTGGCGATCGTTTCGCCGAACACCTCCGCTCGGTCCGCAATAACCAAGCCGACCTCCCGGTGGCTCAGCACTTCAACTCCCCCTCCCATTCCATATCAGACCTCTCGGTCCTGGGCCTCCTCCACGGCCAGAGTGAGCAACACCGCAAGTTGGAGGAACAGCACCTCATATTCTGCTTGGGGAGTCTGCATCCTCTGGGCTTGAACGTTGAATTTTCTTAATTCTGTTAACCCTTGCTGTCTCCCCCCCTTTCCACCTCTCCCTCAACCCTCGGGCCCTGGCATTCCCTCTATCTCTATCTCCCTCCCCCACCCTAGTCGCACTAGCTTCTCATTTTCACACCACAAACAGCTTACAATGGCTTGTTCCCTTTATCATCGATACTTTTTTGCATATCTTTCATTCATTGTTCTTTATCTCTCCACATCACCGTCTATATCTCTCGTTTCCCTGATCCCTGACCAGTCTGAAGAAGGGTCTCGACCCGAAATGTCGCCTATCTCCTTCGCTCCTTAGATGCTGCTGCACCCGCTGAGTTTCTCCAGCCTTTTGTGTACCCTCGATTCTCCAGCATCTGCAGTTCCTTCTTTAACATTTTGAATGAACTGCCTGTTTTAAAACAGAAATATGGCAATCGGGATAAGTTAGCAGAGGGAATGGAGGCTCATAGGCTTATTAATGATAATATTCATTTGATAGTAAAGATCAAATTACCAATTGCATTCTGGGGACCTTTGCCACAGAATGACTGAAACATATCCTGGTTCACACAACAGGGATTAACTAATGACCGGAAGTTTGAAGTTTTCAAGGAAGTTGTAAAAAGTAGGCTTGGAGGGTCACATCAAACTGGGTCAGGATAAACCTGATAAATCTGTGAACGCATTTCACAGTGAAGGTAATGAACAAGGCTTGTGCATTGTTAGGAGTGAAACAGCTATTTCACATTCTCCACATAATTGAAGCCTTGACCGAGACTGGATAGGAATGGGTTAAGGCAGTCCTAGCATTCTGATGAAGTTCAAAGCAACCCCAGCTGGACGGATAGGGTTAATACCTGTGAGTTGATGACAGGATCATATGGTCATAATAATAGGAGCAGAATTAGGCTGATTCAATCAAGGCTGATCTATCTCTCCCTCCAAACCCCATTTTGCTTTCTCCCCATTACCCCTGACACCCTTACTAATCAAGAATCTATCGATCTCTGCTTTAAAAAATATCCATTGACTTGGCTTCCACAGCCTTCTGTGGCAAATAATTCCACAGATTCACCATCCTCCGTCTAAAGAAATCTCTTCTCATCTTCCTAAAGGAATGTCCTTTAATTCTTAAGTTATGACCTCCAGTCCTAGACTCTCCCACTAGTGGAAACATCCACTCCACATCCACTCTATCCAAGCCTTTCATTGTTCGGTACGTTTCAAAGAGGTCCCCCCTCATTCTTCTAAACTCCAGCGAGTACAGGCCCAGTGCCGTCAAACGTTCATCATATGTTAATAGGATGAGCTATGAACCTAACGAAGATGTGACAACTGGAGTAGAGGTTTATAATGGAAAGGAAAAGAGTTTTCAGGTATGTCTAAGAGTTAGTAAAAATATTGCATTAACTTGAGAGGTAATTTATATAAAAGAGGTAAAGGATCAAAGATTGGGAAAAGGAGAAAGTATTGAGTATAAGAAATATTGATGCTAAAATGTCGAAGGACCGAGATCAGTTAATGGTTAAAATTCTTCCAGAAAGGGCTGGTCTCCAGCTCCAGTGGGTGGGACCACATAGTGTTATAATGGCAGGAGAAACATGTGCACTAGTGGACATGAGAGGCACTGTTAAATGGAAACATTGGATTCAGTTGAAACAGCATAAACCATAAAGGAGAAACTTAACTGACACGTGGCCATTGCTGGAATTGTTTCTTTTTCTTTTGCAGGTGTCTTACATGCATACATCAGGCTGGAATCATGAGATCTCCAACAAGAACACATTTAATCATCAGAAGCCGTAATTGGAATGAGGCGGCACAGTGCCTTACAGTGCCAGATACCCGGGTTCTATCCTGACTATGGGTGCTGTCTTAACGGAGTTTATGCATTCTTCCCATGACCTGGGGTACACAAAAAGCTGGAGAAACTCAGCGGGTGCAGCAGCATCTAAGGAGCGAAGGAGATAGGCGACGTTTCGGGTCGAGACCCTTCTTCAGACCCGAAACGTCGCCTATCTCCTTCGCTCCTTAGATGCTGCTGCACCCGCTGAGTTTCTCCAGCTTTTTGTGTACCCTCGATTCTCCAGCATCTGCAGTTCTTTCTTTAAAACTTCCCATGACCTGTATGGGTTTTCTCCGGGTGCTCCAGTTTCCTCCCACACGTACACCACCTTGCGTGCTAACCAGTCAGCAGAAAGACAATACATGATTACAATTAGTCTACATATCTATCTTACTAAAAGTAAGATCTTGACCACTTCCTGTTTTTCTGTTTCATGATTTTAGAAAAAGTGCTGCCACTTACGGCAGTGATATTTGGCCAGCTTACTCCCCCTCCACTGCGCAGGACAAGTGGATTTTTCCCATCGATGAAACATGAAAGAGTTATTAATGTTTTTAAAATGTTGACATTCTCTCTGCTGCGCCTGCTGGTGGGAGGGGGGATAGACTATAAAACCCAGAAGTGTTTTTCCTCAGTCAGTCTCTGCAAGATGGGGGAAGTGAGAGGGTCATGTGTCTCAGTCTGAGCTGTGAATAACACTGAACACGTC
Organism: Okamejei kenojei; assembly: GCA_035221665.1. NCBI lineage: Eukaryota > Metazoa > Chordata > Chondrichthyes > Rajiformes > Rajidae > Okamejei > Okamejei kenojei. The sequence goes on from CM069133.1 coordinate 85,984,558, forward strand.
TACTAAACTGTGAGTGTGGTTTTACTGACCTTGAGTGCCCTTAATGTGGTTTGAAAATGAAAATGTTGTTGGTTTGAAGTAAAAGCACTGCAAATGGTTGGTGGGGGTTTGGGTTGAAGTAAAAGCACTGCAAATGGTTGGGTGGGTTTTGGGTTGAATTAAAAATCACTGCAAATGGTTTGGTGGGGTTTTGGGTTGAAGTAAAAAGTACTACAAATGGTTGGTGTGGGGTTTTGAAGTAAAAGGCACTGCAAATGGTTGGGTGGGGTTTTGGGTTGAAGTAAAAAGTGCTGCAAATGGTTGGTTTGGCGTTTTGGGTTGAAGTAAAAAGCACTGCAAATGGTTGGTTTGGGATTTTGGGTTGAAGTAAAAAGCACTGCAAATGGTTGGTTTGGGGTTTGGGTTGAAGTAAAAAGCACTGCAAATGGTTGGTTTGGGGTTTTGGGTTGAATTAAAAATCACTGCAAATGGTTGGTTTGAGGTTTTGGGTTGAAGTAAAAAGCACTGCAAATGGTTGGTGGTCTAAACTTGACAACTTCATGTTTGCACTGTATATTGATTTTAGATAAAATGCTACCACTTACGGCTATGATTTTTGGCCATCTTTCTCAGTCCCCCTCCGCTCATCAGGTGCAGAGGATTCTTCCCATCAATGAAAAATAAAAGTGTTAGTAGTGTTTAAAAAATGTTGAGAATGCCTCTCCTGTCAAGCACGCCAAGAAGGCCACACCTTTTCCGGTGGGAGGGGGGAGGGATTACAAAACCCAGAAGTGTGGGTATGGCTCAGTCTCTGCATGATGGGGGAGGGACGGATCACGACTCTGTCTGAGCTGTGAATCAGCTGAACACACTGAATGTCTACTGAATTGTGAGTTTGGTGTTTTATGTGGTTTTATGGTGGTTCCACCCTTCTTGAAGTGGTTGGAAAATGCACTTGAATTTTATGGCCTTGCACCCTGCTTGAAGAGCTAGGAAACTGCACCTGAATTTGATGGCCTTGCACCCTGCTTGAAGTGGTATGAAACTGTACTTTTATTTGGTGGCCTTGCACCCTGCTTGAAGTGGTAAGAAACTGCACTTGAATTTGGTGGCCTTGCACCCTCCTTGAAATGGTAGGAAAATGGATTTGAATTTGGTGGACTTGCATCCTGCTTGAAATGGAATTTTAAGGAATCGCCGTGAGTCAACTGCCAGCCCACCAGCCGTGAGTGTGCTGCCAGCACATCAGGCTTGAGGGACTGAGCTGCCATCCCAAGAATTCATTTGGCCCACAATGTTCATACTAGCCCTCTGGAGACCAGTCCCTTAGGCCCACAACACCCATACCAGCGCCCCCCCTCCCCCAACTGGTCATCAATATTGGAATTGGTGGAGAGGTGGAATATTGCGTTGGGGGACCAGACCTCCTGTGTGAACATGGGACCCAATGTGTCCCACTTAGTCTAGTCCATAACTAAAACTCTTGTCATCTTCCGGTTTGCGTTATTTTTACATTTGCACAAAAACAGAACGCGATAGGGCCACGATTTTTTACCACCTTACTCATTGTTGTCCTCTGCTGCAAATGCACCATGTTTTGTTCTGATTGGTGGTATATTTTGAACGTTATTATGGTATAAAAATCTTAAAAGCCACGCATGCGCAGATCGGTCTCCTCTCCTGTCCGTCACTGCCGGGACGACGGCAATTCCTGCACCATTGCCGCACTGATTGGCCGCCTCTGTTGTCAATCACTGACCACGACCCACCGCCCTGCCAATGCCCACCTCCGTGCCAGCGCCCACCTTCCTGCCGATGCCCACCTTCCTGCCGATGCCGCCCACCCCCCTGCCGGCCAGCACGGCCCGCCTGCCTTCCTGTCGGGGATCCAAAGGCCTGGGAACTGAGCTTGGCTCCTCTGAGGCATGCAAGAAGGGAGAGGAGCAGAAACCTCAAGATCCTGGGGAGGTGAGGAGAGAGAATGGGGGAATTGAGGGAGAGGAGGGGGTAGGGAGGGAGGGTGAGGGGAAAATGGGGGGGTGAGGAGGGAGAGTATGGGAGGGGGGGGGGATAGAGGGAAAGCAGGGGGTAGAGAGGGAGAGGAGTTATGGAGGGAGTGACTGAGGGTAGGGGAAGGGAGAGGTGAGGGAGGGATTGGGCGAGGGTAGGAGAGGGAAAAGAGGGAGGAGGTGAGGAGGGAAAGTGGGAGAGGAGGGGGGTGGGGGAGGTACGGAGTGGGGAATAGAGGGAGAGTAGGGCAGTGGGTGAAGTAAGGATCGTGGGGATATAGGGGGAGGTGAGGAATGGGGAGGAGGGGTTCAGAGGGATGGGGGAGTAGGGAGGGAAGGAGACAGGGACTAAGGGTAGAGGAAAGGAGAGTGAGGGAGAGGTGAGGGAGGGATTGGGGAGGGGAGGAGGAGAGGGGAAAGAAGAGGGAGGGTGAAGAGGAGGGGGATGAAGTGCTGGATTGAGGGGAAATGAGCCGCGCCTGCCCAGTTGGGGGCTATGGGTGAGTGGTGGAATATTGTGTTGAGGGAACGGATTGTGTTGGGGGACCAGGCCTCCCATGTGACAAGGACCCAACGGGTCCCACTTAGTCTAGTATAAATTTAACGAGCTCGAAAATCAAATGGCAAAATTGGTGACGGTGATGGAAACCTGAATAAAAAGGGTGGACATACGTACCAGACCAGACATTTTCTGTGGAGAGAGCAACATTTCAAGTAGATGACTCCATCAGGTTTACAGTGAGTTGGTAAAGAAGTATGTTTTAAATTATAGAAAAAGGAGGGGGTTGGAAAGAATAAAGGATATTTCTGTGATAAAGCCCCAGTCCCATGATGCGCGTTTACCCAAGAGCTTTATCGAGTTTTAAAAAAAAATCAAACTCATGGTACTTCATCACGAGTAATTTTTTTACTCTTGGAAATTTTTCACACTGTTGAAAAAACTTCACGAGTTTCCGCGTTTCCCGAGTACCTGCCGTTAGCATTACGAGCAGCTACGAGACATCCACGAGCTCCGACGTACCCGCTACGTACATACCACGAGTTTGATTATTATTTTTTTACTCGGGAGAGCGCTTGGGTAAACACGATCTGGGGGTCCTTGTTCATCAGTCTATGAATGTAAGCTTGCAGGTACAGCAGGCAGTGAAGAAAGCGAATGGCATGTTGGCCTTTGTAACAAGAGGAACCGAATATAGGAGCAAAGAGCTCCTTCTGCAGTTGTACAGAGCTCTAGTGAGACCGCACCTGGATGATTGTGTGCAGTTTTGGTCCCCTAATTTGAGGAAGGACATTCTCAACCTGGAATGTTACTTAATGTTTTTGTGTCTATGGAGTTGTTTCTCAACAATAAAATGGGTCTGGTCTTCCCAAAAGCCAGAGAGTGGAATGAGATCTGTCTGTAATGGTGGGGTTATCTAAATTAAGTATTTCACAAAATTAAATGTGTTTCAGCAAGATTTACAAATGATGTATAACTTAAGGATATTTTTATTCGGCGAGCATACAACTGATTAGATTGTGCTGGAAAGAACACACATACATGAATGTGATATAGATGTATATAATAATATAACACACACATCTACATTTCTTCCGATTTTTATATCCAATGATGAACTTTATTTCAGACTAGACGAGGGACAACATTAAATAAAAAAGCATTGTAAACCTCCCCGCAACTTCACTTTGGTGTCTCGGTCGTGCTGATCCGGGCCAGACTCCCCGCACGCTGTGGAAAGAACATCTTTTCGCTTTTATTGTGATTTATTTCTCTTTTTAACACTGAATATCTGATAACGACACATCAGCAGCATATGGCACAAAAATTGCCACGAACCGGTTCAAACTCCGCGGCCCGGGGCAGTCGAAGCTGCCGATGCTGTCGCCCTCCAGTCCAGCGGACGAAGTTGTTGCCGCGGGAGCTCCGGAAAAACAGGTCACCAGCCTGTGACCCGCAAGCCCCCGACGATGTTGCTACTGGGCCCGCGGCCGAACCTGCGAAGTCGTGCCGCTGTCGCCGCCGGGATACAGCCTCGAGTCGGGCCGTCACCACCGGGACACAGCCTCAGCCCCGAGTTGGGCCACCGCCGGGACACAGCCTCAGCCCCGAGTCGGGCCATCACCGCCGGGACACAGCCTCAGCCCCGAGTCGGGCCATCACCGCCGGGACACAGCCTCAGCCCCAAGTCGGGCCACCGCCAGGACACAGCCTCAGCCCCGGGTCGGGCCACCGCCAGGACACAGCCTCAGCCCCGGGTCGGGCCACCGCCAGGACACAGCCTCAGCCTCGAGTCGGGCTGTCACCGCCGGGACACAGCCTCAGCCCCAAGTCGGGCCGCCGCCTCAACCCCGAAGACGGAGGCGGAAGCAAAGATCATATCTTTGGGCGGAAGCAAGATGGCGGTTGCAAGATGGCGGCGACTGGTTGCTGAAATGGGTCCTATAATTACCCATGAATCTGCCCATGACCGTACTACGCATTTTTCGTGGGAGTAGGTCCATCTTGCTTCGCTATAGGATCTTTGATCTTTGGTGCGGAGACGGAAGCCGGTTACGGAAATGGGGCCGAAAATTACCCATGAATCTGCCCATGACCATACTACGTCTTTTTCGTCGAGTGGACTAACTTGCTTATTGAACTCTCAGCTGTTGAAACTTTATTTATCACCACAAATTAAGTGGCGGAGAAGTTGTATTGCAAGTCTCTTCTGGCCAGAGTTGCCCGTAAAATATTTACCTGTTTACTTCTTCCCATGTTCTGACTCACAATTTGCAATCTTTGATTTTGTTACAATGCAATCTTTCAATAATTTTAGTGTTCTATTACACCCAACAGAATAGGAAGTAAAATTGTATCCAACTGTCAGCAGTTTAAAACAGTTCTGGTTACCTCTTAGTTTAGTTTAGAGATACAGCACGGATATGGACCCTTGGACGCACCGAATCCACACTGACCAGCTATCCATGCACACTAACACTATCCTGCACACACTCAAGACAATTAATCTACAAACCTGTGTGCCTTTGGAGTGTGGGAGGAAACTAGAGATCCCAGAGAAAACCAACGCAGGTCACAGGGAGAACATACAAACTCCGTATAGACAGCACCCGTAGTCGGGATCGAAGCGGGTCTGGCTCAGTCAGGCAGCAATTCTACCTTGCCGCACTCTTGCTTCTCGGAGATAGATTGCACGCCAGACATTCAAACATCAGTTGATAGGCAACCCAGTGCTCATTTTCTTTGCAATGCGGTGCTAAATCGCGGTTGCACCTGTATTCATGTAGAACAACTTGTCCTGGTTTACTCAAAGAAAAGTGGAATCCACGGCCTCTATCCTGCAGATAGAGGTTCTCTGCAGATGTTGGTTTCAAAAATTAGACTCAAACTATAGTAGTTAGTCAACAGGTCAGGCCTTGATGGACCCAACGTAAATGTTCAGCGAATGGTAGCTGAGTCTATGCTGGGTCTCGCCAATGTACAGGGGGCCGCATCGGGAACACTGGATGCAGTAGATGAGGTTAGAGGAACAGCACGTGGATCTCTGTCTCACCTGGAAGGACTGCTGGGGTTCCTAGGTGGAGGTGAGGGAGGAGGTATCAGGACAGATGTTACATTTCCTGGAGTTGTACAGGAAAGTACCTGGAGAGGTGGCAGTTGGGTGGAAAGGGAATTGTGAAGGGAACGGTCTCTATGGAAAGAGAAAAGGGTTGGAGATGGGAAGAGATGGAATCACTTTGGAAGTGATGGAAATGATCTGTGGAATGTGGAGGCTGTTGGGGTGAAAGGTAGGACAAGCTGAACACTAGCCTAGTTCAATCTTGGGAGGGATCCATCTCTGGGGGGGGGGGGGGGGGGGAAGATGGAATCAAGATATGTGGGGATGAGTTCAGTGGGGCATAAGCAGGCAGAGACATGGGTCTGCCAGGGTATCCTGTTTGGGTAGGAGACAGAGGCAGGTAGTGTGGGACTGCGGAATGTTATGGTCGGAGGCTGTGGAGGTGAGATCACTCGAGGCCTTGAGATCAGAGACTAGACAAGGAGGGATAGGATGGAATCAAGTTTTGTGGAGATGTGTTCAATGGGGCAGATTTATGGAGAGATGGCCAGAGGTGATGAAATCGGTGATGCGACAGTCTGGGAGATGATGGCCTGGTATTTGTCTGTAGCGACATGGTCAAGGAGTAGGTGTGAGGATGTGTCCAAAGGCTGGCACCTCGCCTTGGCATGGTGGAGGTCAGCCCACCAGACTGCAGCAGCACCTCCCTCGTAGGCAGGTTTAATAACAATGTGGGCATTGTTAGTGAATGTGTCCAGAGGGCATGAGATTGGATCACCGAATTGGATCTATCAGGGGACATGATTGTGGGTCTGTTCCTGGATATGGCCAAGATGGCTGACTGCCCCTCTCCTGAGGATGTGCATGTGCTTGGATGTCCATGGAGAGGGCGTGCGCCTTGTCTCCGGCTCGTTGGAGGTCTTCCAGAACTCGTTAACTCTGCAGGGATTGGAGTGCATTCTGGACATTGAGGATGGCATCTTGATCAAAATTTGTTGTGAAATTGTAAATAAAGTAATAGATTAAAATAAAATCTGTAGGGCCTCCAAGGAAAGAGGCAATCATTGTGAAATACTGTCAGCCATTGTATGCAAGTTAACTGAAATTGTGTTAAAACCCCATAATCTATTGACTCTAAATTTGTAAGTGAACAACACTAACGAAGTGGAAATGTTAAGTAATGAACAGGATTACTTCTCATAAAATTGTTGACTTGAATGTTCAGTATCTAGATATTGAAAGTCCTGGACCATAAACAGTGGTACAAAGCATAATCTATCCAGAGTGGAGAGGAGGCAGAGGGTGACAAGAGCACAAGAGCGGGCAGCACATTGGTGCAGTGGTAGAGTTTCTACATTACAACGCAGAGACCCTGGTCCGATCCTGACAACAGGTGCTTTCTGTACAGAGTTTTACGTTCTCCTTTGCTTTCTCCGGGTGCTCCAGTTTCCTCCCATATTCCAAAGACGTGCACATTTGTAGGTTGTTACCTTTGTTGTTACCCTCTCCCAGCTAACAATGATCTATTCTACATTTTCTTTGATCTCCATTCCCTTTGCCATGTTTTCACACCTTCACACTTCATTATCGATGTATTTCCCTCCTACATGATGTTAGTCTGAAGAACGGTCTCGACCAGAAACATCTCTCCAGAGATGCTGCCTGTCCCATTGAGTTACTCCAGCCTTTTGTGTCTTTCTTCACATTTGTAGGTTAATTGGCTTATGTAAACTGTCCCTAGTGTGTTGCCACTTTGGTGGCAAAAACAGGAAAGTAGACTATTATCTGATGGTGGCCAATTAGGAAAAGAGGAGTTGCAACGAGACCTGGGTGTCAAGGTACACCAGTCATTGAAAGTAGGCATGCAGGTGCAGCAGGCAGTGAAGAAAGCGAATGGTATGTTAGCATTCATAGCAAAAGGATTTGAGTATAGGAGCAGGGAGGTTCTACTGCAGTTGTACAGGGTCTTGGTGAGACCACACCTGGAGTATAGCGTACAGTTTTGGTCTCCTAATCTGAGGAAAGACATTCTTGCCATAGAGGGAGTGCACATAAGGTTCACCAGACTGATTCCTGGAATGTCAGGACTATCATATGAAGAAAGACTGGATAGACTCGGCTTGTACTCGCTAGAATTTAGAAGATTGAGGGGGGATCTTATAGAAACTTACAAAATTCTTCAGGGGTTGGACAGGCTAGATGCAGGAAGATTGTTCTCCATGTGGGGGAAGTCCAGAACAAGTGGTCACAGTTTAAGGATAACTGGGAAGTCTTTTAGGACCGAGATGAGAAAACATTTTTCACACAGAGAGTGGTGAATCTGTGGAATTCTCTGCCACAGAAGGTAGTTGAGGCCAGTTCATTGTCTATATTTAAGAGGGAGTTAGATGTGGCCCTTGTGGCTAAGGGGATCAGGGGGTATGGAGAGAAGGCAGGTACAGGATACTGAGTTAGATGATCAGCCATGTTCATATTGAATGGCGGTGCAGGCTCGAAGGGCTGAATGGCCTACTCCTGCACCTATTTTCCATGTTTTCTATGAATAGAACTAGTATACGTGATCATTGGTCGGCGCAAACTTGGTGAGCCGAAAGGCCTGTTTCCACGCTGTATCTCTGAACTAAACTAAACACACACTGAGAATGATTTTATTCTCTTGCAGCAGAGACCTGTGTTGTTGATGTCCAGTCCTCACCTTGCCTCTGTGTTGCACTGCACACTGTGGAGCTGGTTTATATAAAGGGACTAGACTAAGTGGGACCCGTTGGGTCCCATGTTCACACGGGAGGGCTGGTCCCCCAACGCAATATTCCACCTCTCCACCAATTCCAATATTGGTGGCCAGTGGGGGGGGGGGGGGGGGGGGGGGCTTTTCTGGAGCACTGGTATGGGTGTTGTTGGCTGCTGGTCTCCAGAAGGCTAGTATGGACATTGTTGGCCAAATGGATGGGGTGGCAGCTCAGTCCCACACGCATGATGTACTGGCAGCTCACTCATGGCTTTTCCTTGAAATTCCTTTTCAAGCAGAGTGCAAGGCCACCAAATTCAAATCCATTTCCCTACCATATCAAGCAGGGTGCAAGGCCACCAAATTCAAGTGCAGTTTCTTACCTCTTCGAGCCAGGTGCAAGGCCACCAAATTCAAGTGCAGTATCATACCACTCCAAGCAGGGTGCAAGGCCACCAAATTCAAGTGCAGTTTCATACCACTCCACACAGGGTGCAAGGCCACCAAATTCAAGTGCGGTTTCATAACATTTCAAGGAGGGTGCAAGGCCACCAAATTCAAGTGCAGTTTCATACCATTTCATGCAGGGTGCAACAACATCACATTCAAATGCAGTTTCATATCATTTCATGCAGGGTGCAAGGCCACCACATTCAAATGCAGTTTTATACCATTTCAAGCAGGGTAAAACTACCATAAATCCACCATAAAACCACACAAAACACCACACTCACAGTTCAGTAGACATTCAGTGTGTTCAGTGATTCACAGCTCAGGCAGAGTCATGACCTCTCCCTCCCCCATCATGCAGAGACTGAGCCACACCCACACCTCTGGATATTATAATCCCACCCCCTCCAACCAGAAAAGGTGTGGCCTTCATGGCGTGATTCACAAGAGAGATTCTCAACATTTTTTAAACACTAATAACACTAGTATTCATTGTTGAGAATAATCCTCTGCACCTGATGAGCGGAGGGGGACTGTGTAAGATGGCCAAAAATCACAACCGTAAGTGGTAGCATTTTATACAATCAATATAGTGCAAACAGGAAGTTGTCAAATTTAGCCAACAACCATTTGCAGTGCATCCCCCACTTCAACCCCAAACCCCACCCGAACAACCATTTGCAGTGCATCCGCCACTTTGACCCCAAACCCCACCCGAACAGCCATTTGCAGTGCATCCTCCACTTCGAGGTGGCCAAAAATGACAGCCATAGGTGGCGGCTATCTCTCGGAAATCACACCACAGTGAGCCAAAAGCGGTCAAGATCAGACTTTTAGTAATACAGATAGATGGCTGTCGTGTGACTCATTGAACAAAGTGAATCACACATAGGGTGAAGATGGACTAGGACGCTCGAGAGTGTGAGTGAGGCAACAGTTAATAATGACACTCCAGGACAAGTGCTACAGTGTTAAACAGTGTATATGTCCAAGCACAACATGAACCTACAAGGATACAATCTCTTGAGGGTCATTTTGAAACACATTATTTTCATTGGAGTACATAGTGAGCTTTGTGCATCTAATGCTGAATGTAACAAATAGTGACAACTGGCTGTATCCTTGTGTATAAAGTGCTGATGAAGCATTTACCATTGAAAACACCCTGTGTACTCTGGGCAAATTGGCGACAATTGGAACTGAGACTGGCACTGCCATATATGTTGCTGTTGGGTCTTTGAGTGCTTATTGCGTGTCACCCAGTAATGAACACAGGTTCATATTCACACACAATAATTGTATGCACAGAATTACTATATTTATTAGTGACAACTGCACAGTGAGAAGAAGCAAAGGAATGTGGTGCACAATGCTGGAAAGCTGGAAAAAAAAAGCTGATGCTGGTAATCGTGGAGATACTCTGCATCTCCGTCAGCATCTGTGGCGAGAGAAACATAGGTAATCCTTCATAATGTCTCATCTTTCTTCACGGAAAGTTATGTTTGAACAAGAAAGAAACAATCATAGTTTTATTTTATGAAGAACATATTTGAATTTTTCATTCATCATTTAACAGCAGATACTTTGATGAGAATGTATTTAGTTGATCACTAAATTTTCAGAAGACCCTAAAATAGGTGGTATCGTAAATAGTGAACATGGTTATCAACAATGATAGCAGGATTTTGATCAGCTGAACAACTGGTCCAAGAAATGTCAAATGGAGATTAATTCAGATGCGTGTGAGTTGTTGCAGAAACAAAAAAAACTATAGATAACTGTATTGGTTAATGCACAAAAGACACAAAGTGCTGGAGTAACTCAACATGTCGGGCAGCACCTCTGGAGAACATGGATAGGTGTATTTCAAGTCTAGACCATTCTTTAGACTCTGAAGTCTGAAGAAGGGCCTCAACCTGAAACATCACCTATCCATGTTCTTCAGAGATGCTACATCATCCTGAAACATCATCTATCCATGTTCTTCTGAGATGCTACCTAATGTGCTGAGTTATTTCATCGTTTTGTATCTTTTTGTGAGACTTTGCATTTTTGGAAGTCAAACCAGGACTGGACCTTGATAGTGAACTGGGGAGTGTTGAGGAGCAGAAGGGTAGTCATACAAATATAGAATTACATTCAATTGGGGTTGCAGGTCGATAGAATGGTGAAGATGGTTTTTGGCATGCTGGCCTTGATGGGTCTGGTAACTGAGTAAAGAGGTTGGGACGTTATGTTACATTTGTCGACTGAACTCAATCCAGGAGCGTGAGGGAGTGATCTTTACCATCACGAAGGGCATAGTCTTTTTCTTCTTCCCAGGGTACGTGAATCAAGAACAAGAAGGCATGGGTTTAAGGTGAGAGAGGAAAGATTTAATGGGAACCTAGGCCAGAGCAGTTGGTGAGTACAAGCTGCCACAGTTGGTTACGAGCTGCCACAGTTAAGTAGTTGAAGCATTAAGTAGTTGAGGCATAAGCCTATAGACCTTTCCTTCTGTCTAAAGGTATTTTTAGTGTTGTTATTATGACTAGAGGCTTATGGGCCAAATATGGGGAAATGGGAGGAGTCCAGAAGTGACATCTTGGTCGGCATGGATGAGTTGGACTATTTCCGTACTCTATAACAAAAACATTGCCCTTAAAAGACTGGATGATGAGGCAGTGGGAGGCTTGATTTAGACCAGCAGTAGGGCTGGTACATCTCACCTTTTAATCAGGTTGGTCATCGTATTTTAGTCACTAGCTAAAATGCATGTGTTTGCATTCCACAACAGAATTTTCGGAATTTATTTTCACTTTAAAATGTCAAGAAGCCAAACACTGCTCTCATTAAAAGGTGACTGTAAGCCCTTTGGACTTTGGAGGGGAACTTTGATAACAGATATCAAAGACATACGTCCGTACATGTATCTTTATACTGTGCTTACTGAGTATTGGAGGATGCAGCCTGTGCCTCACTGCCCCACCCACACATACAACCCAGTATCAAGGGACGGTACCCCGCTGTGCACATTCACCTGGCCCACCCATGCCTCCTTCCTGCACCATCATGGCTCCCATGTTACAGCCTCGCGAAACAGTTCAGAGAGGATGACTTAATATAGATCCCGCCATTAAATCACAAAAAGCAACGTTGTGCATATTAGTTACAGTTCCTTAACAATGCAAATAAGAAAAATTGCAGATCCCAGAAATCTGATTTAAAAAAACAGAAAATGTTGCGAATATTCAACAGGTAAGGCAGCATCATGGAAAAGTCACAGTGTCAGGAGAGTAACCTCGAGCAACCTAGCCCTTAAACTTTTTAGAAAGATGAAAGTGAACCTTTCCTAAGCAACAACCTTGATCTAAGGAAGTTCATGGGTGAACATAACCCTGTCCCCATCAGCAGAGCTGCTGTAGAAACATAGAAACATAGAAAATAGGTGCAGGAGTAGGCCATTCGGCGCTTCGAGCCAGCACCGCCATTCAATATGATCATGGCTGATCATCCAATTCAGTATCCCGTACCTGCCTTCTCTCCATACCCCCTGATCCCCTTAGCCACAAGGGCCACATCTAACTCCCTCTTAAATATAGCCAATGAACTGGCCTCAACTAACTTCTGTGGCAGAGAATTCCAGAGATTCACCACGCACTGTGTGAAAAATGTTTTTCTCATCTCGGTCCTAAAAGACTTCCTTCCCCCTTATCCTTAAACTGTGACCCCTTGTTCTGGACTTCCCCAACATCGGGAACAATCGTCCTGCATCTAGCCTGTCCAACCACTTAAGAATGTTGTAAGTTTCTATAAGATCCCCCCTCAATCTTCAAAATTCTAGCGAGTACATGCCGAGTCTATCCAGTCTTTCTTCATATGATAGTCCTGACATCCCAGGAATCAGTCTGGTGAACCTTCTCTGTACTCCCTCTATGGCAAGAATGTCTTTCCTCAGATTAGGAGACCAAAACTGTACGCAATACTCCAGGTGAGGTCTCACCAAGACCCTGTACAACTGCAGTAGAACCTCCCTGCTCTTGTACTCAAATCCTTTTGCTATGAATGCCAACATACCATTCGCTTTCTTCGCTGCTTGCTGCACCTGCATGCCTACTTTCAATGACTGGTGTACCATGACACCCAGGTCTTGTTGCATCTCCCCTTTTCCTAATCGGCCACCATTCAGATAATAGTCTACTTTCCTTTTTTTGCCACCAAAGTGGATAAACTCACATTTATCCACATTATACTGCATCTGCCATGCATTTGCCCACTCACCCAACCTATCCAAGTCACCTTGCAGCCTCCTAGCATCCTCCTCACAGCTAACACTGCCCCCCAGCTTCGTGTCATCCGCAAACTTGGAGATGTTGCATTCAATTCCCTCATCCAGATCATTAATACATATTGAAAATAGCTGGGGTCCCAGCACTGAGCCTTGCGGTACCCCACTAGTCACTGCCTGCCATTCTGAAAATGACCCGTTTACTCCTACTCTTTGCTTCCTGTCTGCCAGCCAGTTCTCTATCCACATCAATACTGAACCCCCAATACCATGTGCTTTAAGTTTGTTTACTAATCTCTTATGTGGGACCTTGTCGAAAGCCTTCTGAAAGTTCAGATATAACACATCCATAGGTTCTCCCTTATCCACTCTACGTTACATCCTCGAAAAATTCTATAAGATTTGTCAGACATGATTTACCTTTCATAAATCCATGCTGACTTTGTCCAATGATTTCACCACTTTCCAAATGTGCTGCTATCCCATCTTTAATAACTGACTCTAGCATTTTCCCCACTACCGATGTTAGACTAACTGGTCTGTAATTCCCCGTTTTCTCTCTCCCTCCCTTTTTAAAAGGTGGGGTTACATTAGCTACCCTCCAATCCTCAGGAACTACTCCAGAATCTAAAGAGTTTTGAAAAATTATCACTAATGCATCCACTATTTCTGGGGCTACTTCCTTAAGTACTCTGGGATGCAGCCTATCTGGCCCTGGGGATTTATCGGCCTTTAATCCATTCAATTTACCTAACACCACTTCCCAGCTAAACTGGATTTCACTCAGTTCCTCCATCTCATTTAACCCCCGGTCCCCTGCTATTTCAGGCAGATTATTTATGTCTTCCTTAGTGAAGACAGAAACAAAGTAGTTATTCAATTTGTCTGCCATGTCCTTGTTCCCCATGATCAATTCACCAGTTTCTGACTGCAAGGGACCTACATTTGTTTTAACTAACCTTTTTCTCTTCACATATCTATAAAAACTTTGGCAGTCAGTTTTTATGTTCCCTGCCAGTTTTCTTTCATAATCTATTTTCCCTTTCCTAATTAAGCTTTGACAGCATGAAACGTCTTCCTCCATGTCCGATCAATTCATTGATGTGTTGTGACAGTAATGTTGAAGTATGAAAATCATTCAAAAGAATAACAGGATCTTTAGCAATAAAGTTCACCGTTAAGTTTGATTTAATGTCCGAGTCATTAGCAGAGATTTCACATCCCAGCTCAAGCTTTGGCCATTCTCTATCTGGCTTGCAGAGAGATTTTAGTTCATTGATCCACCTATTATCACAAGAAACGGTTCACTGTCAGTTCTCTGGAAACTTCATTCCGCGTTAACATACTTCAATTGTACAACATTAGTAACTCCCAATGCTCTTTCCATTGGCAGATCATCTTTGTCCAAATCCAACTCTCTGGTTTATTTGGCTCTGTCATCTTGTGGAATGCTTTCACAATTGTCGCTGTTCCACTTCAAAAGTATAGATCCTCCCTTATTGCAAAGAGAAGTCAGATGTTCTACTGGTAGAATTGCTTCCTGTTCAGTAGGCATAGAATTTAAGCAATCATCCTTGTAGAAGTAAATCTTCAAAGAGATTCTTCTTTCATGAAATTGACTATTCTCGCCACACTTGCGATTCAAAGTCTGGGTACGTTGCTCTGCCATATGACGATTATTTGGCAGATTAACACTTTCTTGTTTGAAAGGTAAGTCCCCACAACAGTGTCCGTAAGTTTTCACTGTGAAGTTCATAATATCCACGAACTTCAATTCTTCTTTCAACATCCCTTCAGATTTCTTGTTGGTATTTTCATTAGAGTTACGATTGTATGGCTTCATCACCGGCTTTTCTAATTCATCAGTAGACATTTGATTAACAGCAATGGCAGCTCTTCTGATTTTTGTTTTCGTGGTTCCTTTTCAAGGAGCCATAGATAACCCATCCAAGTCGGGTTTTCATAGCATATGGCCTTTCACCTTGGCTCCTAACGATCTGTATAGGTTCCAAAGCCTTCAAAACATTCATTCCGATACGTAGATCAACACTATAATTTATTTCAGATATCTTGACATCCTTCAGGTAAGGCCATTGTTTTAATTCTTCATGTCCTGGTATATTTTGACGACCAGCAGGCATAGTTCCATGCGTAAACACTTCAGATGTCGGTATGAAATTATCTTCATCCAAACTGGATATCTCCATATTTGTAATGCAATGACTCATACACTCTTTATCTTTAGTCATTGTACGTAATCGAATCTTAGTCTCTTCTCCTGTGATGTTCAGCCTTCTCGTCAGGCTTTCTGTGCAAAAGGTAGTCGAACTTCCATGATCCAGAAAAGCATATGTTTGCAACACTGTATTCATCTTACTGTTCCTTACTTGCACTGGTAAGATAGAAAAATTACAAGCTTCTACCCCGGCTCCAATATGAGCAGTTACTTGAGGCGAGGTGATAGCATTTCTAGTGGTTGGCGTCTTGCCCTGTTCTGTTTGTTCCAGTTCATCTTCTTCTATTTGCTCTGGTAACTCATCATCCGTTCCAGTTCTTCTTCTTCCCAGTGCTCTGGTAGCTCTTCTTCAATGTGAAGGACTTCAGGATGATATTGATTGCATTTATAACAAATTATAGGACTCGTACAGCCTTTTACCAAATGTCGTCTTTTCAAACATCCAAAACCGATTCCCTTCTCTTTCAAGAAATCCACCTTGTCTTCATATTCATTCGTCTTGAATTTTCGACATCATCTTATGGTGTGACCAACTTCATCACATAACAAACAAAATGCTATTTGCTTGCTAGTAGACACATTTCCTTTTCTTTCATCTGTCTTTTCCACAGGTCTGGTCATGATAGCAAAATTACTTCAGTTAGCTTCAGATCTTTCTTCAGTTTTGGAAATGGTAGAATCTTTATATATTGCAAGTGGTCTGCGATCTTCAATATTCCCGTAGTGTGGGTTAACATGTTCCATACTTCCGTGTCCAAGAATTCCACCAGGTCTGGTAGCCTGGCTACTTGGTTCCTTTCATCTCTAATTTTGCCTGCTTCATCTCTCCACTTTTCTCTCAGTCTTCTGGGCAACTTGCTCAAGATGATTCTAGTATTACTCGCAAGATTCATTTCCTCCATGTAGCAAGAATTTTCATCGAGCTGCAACATTCTCTTAGAAATATTGCTTAATCATTCAATGCTTCCCCATCTTCTGGTTTGATTTCTTTCCAAGCATGGGCCTTCTCAATGCATGTGTTCACAATCCCCGGTTCATCACCAAAACGTTCTTTTAGTAATCTTCTCGCCTTTTTATTGTCCTGGTCGCCTGGCTCCATCTGACAACTTTTAACAAGTACCTTCACACTTCCACTTGTGTACTTCACCAGAAATGGTAAGCGCTCTTTTTCATCCTTAACTTCTACTGGTGGTAGAATGAAAGAGGTATTTTGTCGAGCTATGATCTCGTTGAATTCAGATTGCCTATTCAACGGTGCCAATAATCCATCCTAATAACTCTGGCTTGACTCCACCTGTTGATAAACGGTTCTTTGTGATTCAAACTTGCCTGCTCGAGCCTGTGCACCAGGCCTCGAAAAAGCGCGGAACACTATTGGTTTGTCTCGAGCATCCACAGATGGTCCAATAGTGATTGGTTTCGATCTAGCACTCATTTGCTGAAATGCAGTTTTACCCATCTTCCTCTGTTCCAATGGGTTTTCAATGCCTAGAAATCCGGTGGACCTCGAATGTGGAATTGATCCAACTGCTAATTCATTCCGAACAGTTTTTCTTCTTGGTCCAGAGCTCATTGTCCTCGACGATCTCCAGCTGCATCTTGACCCCTCACTTTCCAGTATCTCCTTCCTGGCTTTGGCCATCGCCATCTTTGTGTCTAATTCCAGTTCTTCCTTACATCGCATCATCTCTTCTTGCTGTCGCCTCATGACTCGCGTCATCTCTTGTTGCCGTCGTGTCATCTCTTGTTGCCATCACATCATCTCATCTTGTTATCGCGTCATCTGTCGCATCATCACTTCTTGATGTTGCTCGATCTCATGTTTTTTCTTCATGGCATCCGCTTCTATTGAGAGCGCAGCTGGCTCAGCTTTAGCTCCCAATCGAGCAGAAGCCCTCGAAACGGAACTGGCTGAAGTACCAGATTTATATCCTGAACTATCTGAGCTGCTACTGCAGCCTCTGCTACTGCTGTCAGCTTTTTTGGCCACAGACTTTGCAGGCAGTAATGAAGGCTTGGCCTTTGCCATTCGTAGTTGGGCTATGGGGGTCTTCAACTGAGGCTCTTCATCACCTGAAGATTCTTCGGTACTTCCAGAGCTGTCCGAGCTGGCACTGGCCTTCTTGGCTCAGGCTTCTGAGTGGCAGCAGCCGCCCTGGCCAGCGTGGGGTCAGCTTTCCTCTGTGCAATTGTTGTGGCAGTTTTAGGGTTGCCTCTTCATCACTACTGTCTGAGTTGTCATCTGACAAGTCACTGATTTCCATTTTACTCACTCCTGCATCTAGTTTCTTCTCGGTCACGCCTGCTTTTCCACTCTGAACTTTGGGTGGTGGTTCCAGTACTGTACGAACCTTGTTGTGCCTTGACTTTCGCAGGAGACTCATCATCTGAACTGTCAGACTCTTCACTGCTTGAACTTTCATCTTCCATTCTGGCACATTGTTGCTTCGCACTTCCAGCTCGTAACTTGTGACATAATTTCAGATAAACACTTCTCTGCCTTTTTCATGAAACCATTAAATATCTTCCACTTGTCTTCCCACCACTGGGTGTGTCTTCTGTCTTCTTTCCGAAACAGCTGTGAACATAGCAGTAGATCTTGTTTCTTTGCAACCTCTTCAGGGAGGTTCCATAGTTGGCTCATATTAGATTTCACCTTGATCACGTTCTGTTCTGATTCCATTAGTTTTTTCTGTGTATCAATTAATCTGTTAACCCGTAACCATAATCCGTTTCTCTCTTTCTCGGTTTCTCTCAAGCAGGCAGCTAGTGAAATATCAGTTTCTTTAAGTTGTCTGGGTCTTTCTTCACCACCACGTGGTTCTTCTGGCGTAGCTCTTTCTTCCCCTACGTTGTGGCGGATCTGGAACTCGTTGAGGCGGGGAAAGAGGGGAACGAAGGACAGACCATTCCGTATCAGAAAGGGCAACTTCTGGGGGGGGGGAGGGGTGGTGAAGACACAACAAGGGGTCAGAGGAGGGCCGGGGAGTGGACAAAGGCCGAGGTGGGGGGGGATGGTGGGTGTTCAAATAGGAGGGGGGGTGAGGACTATTGTATGGGTGGGGTGTGGTCCGGTAACCCGGTGAAAAGAGGGGAAGGGAAAGACCCATCACTACTGAGGTTCCCTTTAGGAGGGGGAAGCAGTAGGACCCAGCAGAGTTTGACTGGTAGAGTGGTAGGTGGATACAGATGAGGTGGGGATGTGAAGCAATTGGCAGGTGGTGGAGCAAGTGACAAAGACTAGGTGTGTAAGGGAGACAAAAGAGTGTAAGATAAGGAAAGAAGGGAAGTGAAATCTTAAGCAAGAGAGAGCGAAATGGGTAGAGGGAAGAGGGAAAGGGTGGAATAATAGGGAAATATGGTACAGATATGGGAAATGAGTATATGGAGGAGAGAAAAGGAGCAAGGTGATGAGGGTGTGGGCATGATGGGAGTACTGTGTTCAACAGGCTGGGGGTAGAACAGTGGAAAGAGATAACTTGAAATTGGATTATTCTATGTTCATACCGTTGGTTTGTAAGCTACCCAAGCAGAGTACGAAATGTGGTTCGTCCAGTTGACGTTTGGACTCACTCAAGCAATGAGGATGCCAAGGGCAAAAAGGTCAGTGTGGGAATGGGAAGGGGAATTAAAATGGCTAGCAAGTGGGAGTTCCAGCAGTCTTTGGGGAATGAGCGCAAGAGTTGGTGAAATCGTTGCCTAGTCAATGCTTGGTCTCGCCAATATTAAGAGGCCACTTCAGGAGCACTGAATGCAATAGATATTTCTTAACGCATCTCCCAGCATCCCAGCTGCACCTCCCTTTTCCAGCTTTCTACCCCTAGAATATCAGTCTGAAGAAGGATCCCAACTAAAGACTTCATCTGTCCATTCCTTCCACAGATGCTGCCTGACCCGCAGAGTTCCTCCAGCACTTTGTTTTTTGTTCAAGATTCCAACACCTGCAGTTTTTTATGTCTCTGACCTACTTCCCTTTACCCATGTAGGTAGACAACTTACTGTAAATTAAATAATTATGGGGTCATAGGGGTAGAATATGATTCGTCAAGTGGCTACCAGAGAAAGACTTTGTAGTTGGAGTATTCAGGTACAGGGAGAGCAACTTTTTAGACAAATCAACATTTAACATCCTGTTTCCTGTTTTTGGAAAACAATTCTTCCATTTACCTAACAAATGGGTGACTAAAGGGCACATCTATTTCCTGTTGCATGTGGGATTCATACCAGATAAAACTATTTTTCGCCACCTAACATTTTTAAGTTCCCGTTCCAAGGAACATCACCCACCGTCTCCCAGCACCCCAGCCGTACCTCTCTTTCCCAGCTTCCTACCTCCACCTCATCTGTCTGAAAAGGATCCCAATACAAAACATCATCTGTCCATTCTCTCCGCTGATGCTGCCTGACCTGCTGAGTTCCTCACGCACTTTGTTTTTTCACAAGATTCCAGCACTTACAGTTTTCAGTGTCCCTGGAGAACTCCCCTATACCCATGTAGTTAGATGGCATTAATTAAATAATTATGGGATCACATATAACTTTCATAGGAGTAGAACATGATTTGTCAAGTGGCTACCAGAGAAAGACAGTGTAGTTCGAGTATTCAGGTACAAGGATAGAAAAAGCGTTGAAAATGATTACCATCTTAAAGGCAAAGTATTAGATGCCATAGTGGATGAAAGTTTGATATATCCCGGGGCCTGATGTGATTTATCCCAGACAGTCACATTTGGCAATTGAGGAGATTGCTGGGACTCAGATAGTTTCATATATTCTGGCCAGAGGTGGCAGAAAGAAGAAAACATGGTACCTGTATCCAATAAAGGCACCAGGAATATATTAAGTGGACAAAAATGCTGGAGAAACTCAGCGGGTGAGGCAGCATCTATGGAGCGAAGGAATAGGTGACGTTTCAGGTCGAAACCCATCTTCAGAAGTCTCAACCCGAAACATCACCTATTCCTTCATTCCATGTTGCCTCACCCGCTGAATTTCTCCAGCATTTTTGTCTACCTTCGATTTTTCCAGCATCTGCAGTTCTTTCTTAACCAGGAATATAGTAGGTAATTATAGGCTTGTGAGTCTAACATAAATCATTAGAAAAAAACTCTGAAGTTTAATCTGCACATTGGATAGGCAGGGGTTTATCAGAGATGGTCAGCATGACTTTGTTAAGGAGAATTTCTATCAGTTTCTCATAAGTGTGAGGTGATGCGTTTTGGGATGGCTAATAAAACTAGGGCTTTCACAATGAATGGTGGTGGCATAGGGAATACTGAGGAATGCAGGACCTTGGTGTACATGCCAGAGGATCCCTGAAGATAGGATCACAAGTAGTTATGGTTAAGAAGACAAATTTGATACTTGCATTCATCAGCAAAGATGTCAAGTATAAGAACTGGAAGGTTATGGGAGGTTAAGTATTTTAAATATTCATCATCTTCAACGATCACTCAAAGTTAAGTGCAATAGTTCTCCTGGTGGGTTCTTTCTGTGGGTCTTGAGATGGCTGAATGGGCCAATCATGAAGACAAAACCTTTACTGCAATGTGGGTCCCGACAGGCATGTCCATTACATCTTTAAAAGTGGTGCAAAGACAGTCCCCACACAGTCCCTGACAGAGATTGGGATCTGCAGCATGCACTCCACAATGGTTGGCTGTCTCCCCCCACTGCAGCCGTCTTCCACTTTCTCAACCATCATGGTGCTGTAACTGCTGACCAGCCACCTGTTCCAACGCTGAGGTCCTCTTCTTGGGAAGCACATTGTCAGGAACCTCTCCCCCTCCCTTGACCTGCCACCCTACTAGGACCATAGCTCCAGATGATATAGCTCTCAGGATCTTTGGCACATGCAGGCGTCTCCACCATTGGAAGTTGGTGACCCTAGGAGAGGTGTAAAATATCAGTTGAAGTACTGCAGCAGTTCTGGTCGCCATATTACAGGAAATAGTTGCACTAGAGAGGGTGCAGAGGAAATTAATCAGGATCTGGGATGAAGACCTTCGTCTATGAGAAGAGAGCAGGAAAATTCAGGCTTTCTCTTCCTAAGACAGGGGAATGCCAATGAGACATAGATTTATTGTCAAGAAACATTTCTCCATGGCAGAGATGTCTATGACCAGAGGCCATAGGTTAAAGATAAGGGGTAAGAAATGTTAAGTGGATCGAAGGAAGAATTCCATTATCTAAACAATTATTGAAATCTGGAACACAATGCTTAAGCGATTGGTGGAGGCAAATACTCTTACCCACTCAAGATTCCTCTCAGGTATAAATCATAACAGTTGATGGCTCCAGTCAAGATCATATTTATCTTACAAATAACTTGGGTGAAATGAATTTTTCACATTGCCTTTTGGGAGATCATGTTGCTGTAATTGACACCAACTTTCCTGGTGACCGGCCACATTTCAAGCTTTATGGTGAAGCACTTTGGGAACAGTTGCGATTTGGGAAGGTGATTTGTAAATTGTAAATTGCTGCCACTTTACTGCTTCACTTCAGAAATGGGACTTAGAAATTGTATAATAATAAAATATATAATAAAAGACGTCTATCCTGTGAATTTAGTGCGGCCAAACTCAAAGTCCGACCACTGATATTCGCGTTGTCAATCTGATCCCTGTATCAATCGCTGGCTGTGTTTGATTTGCTGAGAACAGGATGAAGGATGGGAGCGCTCGTTCTGCGCGGATATATAAGGAGCTCCGGAGATCGCCGCTCAAACTGCATCCGTGGAGTGAAGATGAAGTTCCTGCTAACACTGACCATCTGCGCTTCAGGTACCGGCTCTAGGTGGCGGCTGTCTGAGCGGACAGCTCCGGTACGGGAGATGCACAGCCGGGACTGAAATGTATTTCATCTCAGCGCTGCATCCGCAAATACCATTCTTTTGTGGAGTTTTTGTATAGTGAGCAATATAGAACAGGTCTGTGATATTGCAAGAATATCAGTGCCTGACCTGTATGGCCATTGAACTCGTAGGTATTTTAATGCAATTCTCGCTGAATGGGGAATTAAGGAACTGCACATGCTGGTTCAGCAAGGCAAGACACAAAGTGCTAGAGTGACAACCCTGGAGATGTTTCAGGTCGGGTCCTTTCTTCAATCTGATTGCACGGATGGGGAAGGAAATCAAGAAGAGTGGGGTGGGAGGAGGGGGGGGCAAATCATGGAAGGTCATAGGTGATTACAGGCGAGGGTTTTTTTCACGGGCAGATGATGTACACACACAAGGTGCAAAGCAAAATGATTAGTTGCAAAATGATTGTGAGGCTGGAGGATTGTCGGGGTATGAATCGTTTAGGAATGTAGAGCGAGGGGCGCATTTCGTGTCTTTTCTCTCTAAATGGGGTTAGGCACTTTACAGATTCAGATGGGATTCTTTACGAATGCATTGAAGAATGGATCATACATTGATCATAATTACCGTTTTTGACTGTTTTCCAGTATTCCTCGCTCAACGTGTCGTCACTGTGAGACCCGTAAGTTCAAGACCCTTCTACTTTTCAATGGACTGATGTAGAGTTTGGGCGTTAGTGGTGGACGGGACAGACAGGGTCAGTGGGAGGGAACTGGACGTTTAAGGTAGATGACCTCTTATGGAAAACAAGGGTTAAAATGCTGAGAAAATGAGGAGGGGGTGAGAGCGGAAGGTTAAAAGGCAGAACGTGAAAGTGAAAGATAAAAGGTCAGTAACGGGGCAGGGAAATAAACAATAGGACTAGTGGAGATATAAAACGGCATGGATTTTTCAGGTCAGGGTTAAATTTCGAGGGCTGCAATGCGTTTAGTCAAGGACAGAAAAAACAGAGAGACAGGTAGATGGAGAGTTGAAGTGACGGAGAACTGGGAAACGGGGACTGAGTGTGGAGAAACGTGTGTGTTCCGCAAGCGCTCTCACCCTTTTCATCGCCACAGTGTGAGTGCTGAGTGCGGAAAGATGTGGACGTAGAAACTGCTCGGCCTGGATAGAGTGCTTGAAACGCTGGGTGGTGGGAAGGGAGGGGGTGAAAAGGCAGTCGTTGCATCTGCTGCTCTTGTGGGACAAGTGCTGCGAGACAGGGAAGGAAGTGGGTCGCTGAGGAATGGATCAAGTGCCGGGGTGGGAACATTTTCCTTCTGAATATTGAAAAGGACGGGGAAGGTTTGGTTGGTGGTGGCATTGAACTAAAGATGAAATGTCGGAGGCCGTGTAGAAGCTGGTGGAATGAAACACCAGGACAGGGAACAATAAATAACGGGCCCAACACCGTTCTTCATGAAGGATGAGAGATGCCGAAAATAAATTGGACATGGGTTGCGGGCTTTGTTGATCAAAGTGTCTGGAAATCGTTTGTTGAGAGACAAAGTTGTATTAGAAAAACTGACGTAGATGACGCCATCATCATCTCTGATGAAAATCTGAGAGAGAGATGTGGAGGTGGAGGGTTTCCAAAAAGAGGGGAAAAGGGGGCGTGGGACAAGGCAACAAACCCTCAGCATTGGGGTGGGGAGCACTTCCCTTCCATGAACTTCACTGAAGGCAATGTTTGAGGTTCCTTCCCGTCACAGCTACTGAGCCTGTAGCCGTCATGATTCCATTAGACTTATTCTTCGTTATTACAGCACACAGCCAGCGGCATATCTCAGTTTGAAATCCTTTTTACAAGGGACATCATCAGAGCTCTTTTTCAGCAGAATTATTTGAGGAACAAGACACCACACCGCAAATTACCAGAGATTACCTCCAATTCATCATTGGCCTGGTATCTTTAACAATCTGTAGGTGTCTCATCCCCTCAGCGTGGAGCAGTTTGTAATGACAATGCAACGTGAAGGTCGCTGCCCCATTTCCTGGAGCACACCTGGCTCCTTCATCTTTGCCTCTTTGACTGGATCTTTGTCCAACTGTCCGAATATTTCCGTGACAATATCTGATTGTCTACAAAGTATATAAATGCGTGTTGCTATTGATCTGAAGACATGATATTGATGAATTTTAGTTTCTTGTTCAGAACCTGCTTGAATTTGATTTGTTACTTAAATTAAATGTCTTATTTTGATTATAACACTCATTCTGTTCTGTGTTTTACTAATGTGATCTTTGTTTGGTTTCAGCCTACATGCGATAAATATTCTTCACCATTGTGCTCACGAGTGTGGGACCCAGTCTGTGGAACTAATAGCATAACCTTTTCCAATGAGTGCATGCTCTGCTTGTTCAATAGGTGCGAAATTTAATCTTTCGATATGGGCTTTCTTGGCAAATCCATTGAGAAGGAAGATCAAATTTCTTTGAGTAAGTGGCATTGAGCTGCTAGGAATGAGTGAGTGGCTAGAATGCATTGCTGGATGTGGTGGTGAGGATAGATATGTTAGTGGATGTTAACGAGTCTGTTGGAAGGTTAGATTCGCATGGGATCCAAGGAGAGATAGCTGAATGGATAGCTAATTGGCTCCATGAAAGAAAGCCGAGGGTGATGGTGGAAGATTGCTTCTCAGAATGGAGGCCTGTGACTAGTGGTGTGCCTCAGGGTTCGGTGCTGGGCCCGTTATTGTTTGTCAACTACATTAATTATTTGAATGAGAACATACAGGGCAAAATTAGCAAGTTTGCTGATGATACAAAAGTTAGTGGTTTTGCAGATAGTGAAGATGGTTATGAAAGATTGCAGGAGGATCTAGATCGATTGGCCAGGTGGGCGGAGGAATGGTTGATAGAATTTAATACAGAGAAGTCTGAGGTGTTGCATTTTGGGACGTTGAACAAGGGCAGGGCCTACACAGTAAATGGTAGGCCCTCTGGGTAGTGTTGTAGAGCAGAAGGATCCAGGAGTACAAGTGCATGGATCCTTGAAGGTTGAGTTGCAGGTAGATAAGGTGGTCAAAAAGGCTTTTGGCACTTTGGCCTTCATCAGTCAGAGTATAGAGTTGGGAGGTCTTGTAGTTGTATAAGACATTGGTGAGACCGCATCTAGAATATTGTGTTCAGTTCTGGGCACCATGTTACAGGAAATATATCGTCAAGCATGATAAGGGTTCAGAAAAGATTTATGAGGATGTTGCCAGGACCAGTGGGTGTGAACAATAGGGAAAGGTTGTGTTGGCTGAGTCTCTAATCCATGGAGCGCAGGAGGATGAGGGGTGATATTATAGAGGTGTGCAAAATCATGAGAGGAATAGATTGGGTAGATGCACAGGGTCTCTTGCCCAGATTAGAGGAATCGAGGACAAGAGGAAATAGGTTCAAGGTGAGGGGGAAAAGATTTAATAGGAATCCGATGGGTAACTTTTTCACACAAAGGGTAGTAAATGTATGGAACACGCTGCCAGAGAAGATAGCTGAGGCTGGGACTATCCCATCGTTTAAGAAACATTTAGACAGGTGCATGGATAGCGCAGGTTTGGTGTGATAGGGACCCAGCACAGGCAAATGGGACGAGTGTAGCTGGGACATTGTTGCCATGGGGCAAGTTGGACCGAAGGGCCTCTTTCCACACTGTATCACTCTGTGACTATGACTCTGGATAGGCACATGGATGAGCACAGAATAGAGGCATATGGATCAAGAGCAGTCAATTAAGAGTTAGTCTTGGTATCACGTTTGGCACAATCGTGTGCCATAGGCCTTTTCCTGTGCTGTACTGTTCTATGTTCCATGTTGTTGAAGTGGAATTGCACATCTAAATAATCCATTAAGTTTAAATCCACCGTTGAAAAATACTTTTCCAATCTAATCCACTTACGAGCAACCGATCTTCGTCACATGGTTACAGCATGCCAACTATTCCTCAATTACCCCTAAATGTTGTGAGGACTTTATCTTTTAGGAAGCAAATTACAGAAATCCACCACCCCTTGAGTGATTATAAATGTATCTTGGGGGCGGCACTGTGGTGCAGCGGTAGAGTTGCTGTCCTCCAGCTCCAGAGACACGGGTTCGATCTTGACTACAGGTGGTGGCTGTATGGAATGTGTACGTTCTCCCCGTGGCCTGTGGGTGTTCCCCAGGTGCTCCAGTTTCCTCCCACACTCCAAAGACAGACAGGTTTGTCAGTTAATTGGCTTATGTAAATATTTTAAATTGTCCCTAGTGTGTAGGATAGTGTTAGTGTACATGGTTCGCGGGTCGGTGTGGACTCAGTGGGTCGAAGGGCCTGTTTCCACGCTGTATCTCTAAACTAAACTTAACTAAACTCTCCTCCAATCCTTCTACCACTGGAAGTGCCTGACTCTAGTCATTTTATATCATGTTAATTGGACCTTTCTATTCCTTTCTATTCGCACTACTCATAATTTTGTAAACCTCAGTTGTTGCTCCCCTCAGCCTCTCTTGCTGCTCAAAAAACAATTATACCCATCTAGTTATTTGTCTTAATGTAAAGTTGTGCCATCATTTTATGCCACCAATGAATTGAGGGTATTGTTCGAAGATCATTGCCTATGCTGAGTCAGTCCTTTGATCCCTGTCCATTGAAACACGGTTTATTGTAAAATGTTTTATTTTCATCTGGTTTTCTGTGCCTCCAGGGAATACAATAAAGATATTAAGATTCTGAGGAATGGAGACTGTTAAAGTGAAAATGTTGGAAGCAGAAGGACACTGGAGAGTTATCACATGAAGATTGATGCCGTTTAGTTGATGGGCAACAGTCTACCGACTCTATCCCTTTAGTATGTGGAGCTTTTCTTCAGAACAGGAGGTGGATTTGCTGACTAGGAGTTCATGGAGAACTGATCAAGAAAGTAGTTGTCCTCATGTTCTACTTGATCAGGGAATAAAACCTCATATACCTTCTGCAAAGAACGAACAGATCTTTCCATAAACAATCTTTAAAACATTTGTTATATGTGTGCATATATGCTTTCTTCAATTTTTTGTAATCAAATGGATGGCAGTAGCTCCCTCTATTCTGCATTCCTCCACACGACTGCTTTTCCCTCTTCATAATAAGTTAGGTATTCCGAAAAACGCAAGGAATCATGGGATTTGTCAAAGGTCATTCGCAATAAAAAGCAGGAGCCAGGTAGCGGGAGAGTGGGGTGTTACAGCGAGAGAGTGGGCAGATGCTAGTGGGAGATGAGGAGGGACTGGTCTGGCAGAGAGACGGTGAGAAGTGGAGGAGAGAGAATGGGGGTTTGTGTTTTGCTCACAGATGTGTTTAGTTTACAATTCTGGGAGTGCCCGGGTTTGCACATTGAGTGCAGAGGCCGGCAATGTCCCCCAGTCCCTCCCTCCAGTCCGGCATGGGGGTGGGGGTGGGGATGGGGGGGGGAGGGGGTGGAGGAATGGTTCTAGCACCGGTGAGTTATTGCGCAGATGGGGTGTCCGGGTCCTGCAGTGAAGCCGCGATAGCG
The DNA here is from genome assembly GCA_035221665.1 of Okamejei kenojei. Lineage (NCBI taxonomy): Eukaryota > Metazoa > Chordata > Chondrichthyes > Rajiformes > Rajidae > Okamejei > Okamejei kenojei. The sequence goes on from CM069133.1 coordinate 86,012,126, forward strand.
AGTTCCTCTCTCCCCATCTCCCTTCCCATCCATCTCCCCATCGCTCTCCCCGCTGGCTTTCCCTCCATCCCCCAGTCCTTACCTCCCCCTCTCCCTCCATCCCCCCTCCTCCCCCACTCCCTCCATCCCCCTCCTCCCCCACTCCCTCCTCACCTCCCCAGGTTGATGTAAACCACAGCTGGCCCCTTTTTCTCCACCACATCGGCAATGTAGTTGGGGGGGGGGGAGGGACACGGGCCGAGCAGTCTGGAGCCGGGTGAGGGAGAGGCCGAGGCTATGGCCTAGTCCTTGCCCTGGGTCCCGCTCCTCTCCCTCCCCATGGGCCTGGAGCAGCAGCGCCGCCGCCCCAAGCCCAAGCCTCGCCTTTACCCGCGGACAGGCGTCGCTCTGTCGGAAGGAACTGCAGATGCTGGTTTACACCAAAGGTAGACCCAACGTGCTGGAATAACTCAGCGGGACAGGCCGCATCTTTGGAGAAAAGGAAGAAGTGACGATTCGGGTCGAGACCCTTCTCCAGAGATGTTGCGTGACCGGCTGAGTTACTGCAGCATTTTGTGTGTATCCCTGTATTTCCCGTCACCCCGGACATTTCCAGCCACTCCTGGACAGGGATGGGACACTCGGGAGGGGACGGGGACGGTAGTGAGATCACCCGTTCGCACTTGTTCTACATTATCTAACTCCAGTAGCAATTCCACAATACTTGCCGCGCCGGCGATCCGGGTTCGATCCTGACTACAGATGAAACTTAGGTCTGTATACACGCAGCAGCTCAGCTGTTTATTGCGAATGACCTATGACCTGGGCATGCTCAGTCGGAATACCAAACTCGCTTATTACTGACAGGCCATTTGGCCCATTGAGAGTATGACAGCTTGTCCCACACCCTGTCCTCCAGAGCCCAGGAATCTTTTCATTTGAAGTTGTTATACATCCGCCATTCAATACCATCATTGAGTCTGTCGCCACTGCATGTATATGAACATAAAGCAGCACAGCGCAGGAGTTCAGTTTAGTTTGTCACATGTACTGAGGTACAGTGAAAAGCTTTTGTTGAGTGCCATCCAGTCAGCGGAAAGACAATTCATGATTACAATCGAACCATTCACAATGTATTGATATATGATAAGGGAATACCGTTTAATGTAAGATAAAGCCAGTGAAGTCCAATCAAAGATAGCCACTAATGAAGTAGATAGTAGGTCAGGACTGCTCTCTAGTTGCAGTAGGATGGTTCAGTTGCCCTATAACAGCTGGGAAGAAACAGTCCCTGAATCTGGAGGTGTGTGTCTTCACACTTCTGTACCCTTTGCCAAATGGAAGAGGGGAGAAGAGGGAGTGGCCAGGATGTGACTCATCCTTGATTGTGCTGCTGACCTTGCCGAGGCAGCATGAGATGTAAATGGAGTTAATGGAAGGGAGGTTCGTTTGTGTGATGGTCTGGGAAGCGTCCACAATTCGCTACAATTTCCTGCGGTCTTGGATGGAGTTACTAAACCAACTGTGATGCATCCCGATAAAATGCTTTCTACGGCGCATCTATAGAAGTTGGTGAGGGTTGTTGGGGACATGCCGAACTTCCTAAGCCTTCGGAGGAAGTAGAGGTGTTGGTGTGTTTTCCGAATCTGTTCTGCGCCATCAATGCAAACAGGAGTGTATTTCCTGAAGTCGATCACTATCTCCTTTTTTCTTGCTGACATTGAAAGGTTGTTGTCTCGACACCAGGACACGAGGTTCTCGATCTCTTTCCTCTACTGTGACTCATCATTATATGGTATCCAGCCCTCAATGGTGGTGTCATCGGTGAATCTGTCAAATGAGTTCGATTTTTACATGGCTGCACAGTCGGTGTAAATGGAGTCAAAATGGTGGCTGTGAACGCCTCCGTGCGGAGCACCAATGTTGTGATTATCGTAAAGGATGATTGGGCCCCCATCCTCACTGATTGGGGTCTGTTGGTCAGGAAGTCAAAGATCCAGTTGCAGAGATGACTCCAAGTCCCACGAGATTGGTGATGATGAGCTTGTAAATACACTCCTAAAGTTTACCCCCCTTAGTCTAGTTCAGTTCAAACACTGAGTCAAGCACTGGAACAACAAAACTTTATTTTTGAACGAACAACAAATCTTCCTACACGATACCTAAACCACCGCGGGTTTGATCCTTGTCTCTGCCTGGCCAAGCCCTTCAGCCTCGTGCAAGCAGACACTATCAACAGGTCACGCAGCCCCAAGCGCCCTTCCAGAAGATCGACACCAATCCAAATGGTGGGTACCTTTTATAGGTAAATGAACCCTGAGGGGCCGAACTACATATGGGTGGTTCCCCTTACAAGCCAATTACACACATCGCTTACATTAAAGTATTATTGACAGTTCCCCAATCCAATTACAAAGAGTCCCAAACAATGTTGCTCCAGAAGCTTCTGGAAGGAAGTTAGTTAACTGAATGATGCAACATTTACCCTGGCAGCACGAACAATTCAGCCAGGGCTTCACTCCTCGGCCAATCACCAAACAGCAAGGCAACTGTCTTGCAACATTATTTACATTATTTACAATCCCTTTGCAGTTATCCAATCAAACCCATGCATTTGCAACACATTAGAGTTTCTCTGCAAGTTCCTCATACATATTATCTATTGCTAAGATAGCTGGACCTTCCTTATCTGACATATTGATCTGGGACCTAGACTTCCTGGCACCAGCTTGCAGCTTGAGGCTTCTCACAGAAAAAGGCCAACAGGCCCTGCAGATGCATGAATCCTTTGCTCTATTTTAACGCTATTTTGGCCAAAAATTACATTCCCTCCTCCGATCATATGATAATCGATCATCATTGATAATTAAAGCACAGTAGTGACTGTTCCATTCTAACAAATATCTTAACAAAAAGATGCTGGTGTATGGTCAGGGACTCTGTCTTGGGCAGTTGCTTTTTGTGGGTTTACCCTCAAGAAGGCTGATCTAATTTCTGCAACAGAGAGAGGACTGCTGAAGAAACTCAATGGGTGAGGCAGCATCTATGGAGAGAAGGAATTGGCGACATTTCAGGTCGAGACCCTTCTTCTGCAACAGAGATCCTGGGAAGAGACACACTTAAGTATGAAGGGCCTGTTGGCCTTCTGCTCTAATCAAACATACTGTAGAAAGCATTCAGTTCATCAGGTAGGGTCGCATTATCACAAATGATGTTGCCTGATCTTGCAGCATTATAGTATTCAGACTTTGACACATTCTCCATGTGGCCGAGTGATAATATTGGGACTCAGGTTTGTTCCTGTATTGTCTCTTGGCATCCTTGATGGCTCTGCAGAGATCATAGTGAGTCGTCTTGTACCATTTGGGATTGTTTGACTTGTATGAGTGGTCCTGGCCTTAATCTGTGAATGTACCTTTCCGTTCATCCATTGGGGAATACTCGTCGGCACACAGTTTTCCACGCACAGTCTTCAACACAGCAGGAATAAGTGTTTATCTAAAATATTGCACAACGTAACTGTCATATGTGCTTCCCTCAGCACTTTTGCCTTCGGGAGAGCGGTGACTGTTGCATGACGCCAGATCTTTGGTATTTTGCATTTTTCATGGAGGTCGACAAGTACGGTCAGATCCAGTTGGTAGCAGCATCTGCAGAATGTAGTAGAAACTCCGGGTGTATGCTGTCAGATCCTGGGGCCTTTCCTGCTTTCAACATCTTGAGTGCTGTGGCCATTTCCTTGGAGGTGAAAGCCATTGTTAGGTTCATATCCAGTCTGTCAGTTTTCCATGACTCGGCCACCTCTTTGCTCACTTTGGGCGAGAAATCACGGTCAGAGTTTGTGAATCGACCATTGAGATGCGATTGCGTTGGCGGTCACTGGGCATTTGCCAGATTTGGATGTAGCTCTGCTAGTCAGGCAGTTGAATGTGTGCCATGCTTTACGGCTCGAGTGGGTGAAGTCGATCGATTCAACCGTCTCAATCCAACGTTCTTGTTTCTCATCCAAGTGTGTGGGCAATATAGTGGCAGCGGTGACAAGAACTGCACACAATACTCTGCAGACTCTAGCCACATACTGCATAAAATATTTTTCTATGCTACTTCTGCTTTTTTCATCAGTCAAGCTTTGTTCCATATCCTCTGGTCCATTACCCTATCAGTGATCAATTTTTAGACTTGTTATTGATTTTAAATACCTCCATCATGGCCCCTCTCAACCTGGTCTGTTTTACGGAGATCAACCAGTGTCTCCAGCCAAAGAGAAGCAGTGGGCCTAAGTATTAGGGCATGGGAAATTCCACTGTATCCTTCCCTCACATTTGAAGAACAACCCTTCACTTCTGCTCTGCCTTCTGTCATGCACAGTAAGTAATTCCCTATCAGTTTAGTTTAGTTTTACTTTAGTTTAGTTTAGTTCATTGTCATGTGCATTGAAAAGCTTTTTTGTTTGCTGCTGCTACCTCTCCTTTCATTCTATTGGTAACAAGCCAATTAAGTGACACTTTATCAAATATGTTTTGAAGGTCATAAACAGCACATAATAGTAAGATTAAATGAGAACTTACCCCAGTTTGAAGTTTGATCTTTATTTTATGAGGAGTTACGGTGAGCGATTACGTGAAGAAGCCCCGCCAGTGCGTCAATCTTCAAAGCAGTGGCGTTAAACCACAGTAACTACCGTCAAAGTGATATAGTAAGACTCAGAAGATGAGAACTACCAGATGATCTTTGCGATTATGAGGGCCGGGAGCGGAGGGCACGTAATCGCTCACCGTAACTCCTCATAGAATAAAGATCAAACTTCAAACTGGTAAGTTCTCATTTAATCTTACTATTTTACTTCAGAGTCACGTGAATGATTCCATGAAGATTTCAAAACTCTGTGATTTCATGCCGTAGATCCAGTTCCATACGACACACTGCCTCGGTTGACACAGGTTAAACAAATAATGTATTGAACATTGTTTAAATTATACAATTAACGTTTTTAACAATAAAAGAACAGTAATAACTTCTCTCTCCCGGGGAAATTACAAAGGAGAACTCAAACAGAACCCAAAACAGCATGCCTAAATCCTTCCATTGTGAGGACAGGTTTATCATAAAATCGTGAAAAGTTTCCTTCACTGGACCATCCTGCGGCGAGGATTTGGTCTAAAGGCACGTCCTGCGCCTTTGCTGCGGATGTTGACGCCGCCCTGGTGGAGTGAGATTTAAACACATCAGTGTCTACTCCAGCATAATCCAAAACCTGTTTCAGCCATCTAGAAATAGTTTGAACACCTTTCTATGAGGCTTTTTGTGGCTGATGAGCATCGCTGTTTCAGAGCCTCTGAGACTCTTGGTGACCTTAATATATTGTCTCAGGTGCGTAACTACACATAGTCTCGGGTCAATGGGGTATGATTTAACGCTTATTTTGGTTCCAGCCGTCCCTGGCCTGCTTTGTTTGATTAGATCATGTACATAAAATGTAATATTATCTACAGAAGAATATATGCTGTCCAATCGTAGCTTTTCCAATGTCTGGACCCGTTGCGCTGACACTAGAGCCATGAGCATGAACACTTTGAGCGTTAACTTCTGGAAAGACAGAGATGTAATTGGAGTCCATTGCCGAAGCAGTGTGAGAACTATGCTCACATCCCAGATTTCCATATATCTAGGTCTGGGAGGGTTTTGTTAAAATACCTCTCATGAATCGGGCCACCAATGGATGAGATCCGACAGAGTGTTGTCCCGACCGTTGCTCTAAATAGGAGGACAAAGCACTTTGAGCACGATTAATGGCACTATAGCTCAACTGCTCGTCAAAATGCAATGTAGCAAGGAACTCCAATACATCCGGTATGCCTGCAGTATGATAAGATATATTTGACTGTAACTGGAACATCTCCCATTTCTTAATATGAGATACATATTATTTTTTAGTACTATCTCTCCAGGCCGCCATAATCACATCCACGGTCCTACATGATAGTCCGAGTCCCTGGAACGGTCTGGTCAGAATATGCAAATCAACAGATTAATACGATCATGTAAAGGGTGACTCTCTCATGTCACAGGGTGAACCAACAAGTTGCTGCATTTGGGGATAGCCATGAATGGCTGTGTCATCCATCTCAGGGCCAATGGGAACAATGGCTGTGTGGGCCAGTCAGGAACTACCAAAATGCCTAAAGCGGAGTCGTGCTCTATTTTGGTGAGATGTTGACTGAATGGGGGAAAAGCATAAAAGAACGTATGCCCCAATGTAGCGAGAATGCACGAGGTGATTTAACCTGGATGCAACAGTTCTATGTCTTGCAATCCATACTGGCTGACAATCATTTTGAAAACTTTTGGATTCAGCATCCATTCTGTGTTGTCATTGAATTTATGTGACCTGATGTCTGCCACTTTCACGTTATCTCTATCTGAGACCCAGATGTTTCTCGTAATGCACCAGTGCCAGATGAGGTTAGCCAGATTGTCACATGATAATGACCTAATTCCACCCATGTGATTGATATATGCAACAGCTGTGGTATTGTCAATCTGAAGCTGAACATGTAAATCATGCATTGTTGAGCAGTATGCTTTTAGGCCATAGAATGTACCCAGCAATTCTACGTAGTTTATCTCATGCCTCTGCAGGATGAATGCCTCTTGCACACTTCATCTGCCGCCACAGCTAGTCTCGGTATCAGTGGCTCCCCATCCTGAAGCACTCACATCAGTTTGTAAAAACTGAAGGTTGTTGAGTCAGAATGTCTCTAGTACATCGTGAGACATTAGTTATCCACCATTGCAACTCAGTGATAGCTTCGGCTGGCAACTGCATTGGTCTATCGAAATGACCTGCATGTTCTTTAAGTGCTTGTTCCTTAGCTCGTTGCACATTCTGATAGTGCAGAGGTCCGAACTGCACTCCAGGGAAAACCGCCACTAATTTACCAATAACACTGGCTACTCATTGGATGGAGGGTTGTTATTCATCTACCAGATTGCTACAGGCCTCCATAATTTCTACAGTTTTGGCCGTAGGCAAAGTCGCTGACATGTTAGTTGAATCAATGATGAACCCTAAATAGTCAATCATTCTAGATGGTACTAATTTGGATTTAGTTGGATGGATGAAGAACCTAACCTCTCAAACAGGGGTTTGGTAACTGAAACCGATTCCTCAGCTGCTTCCTGAGGTTTGCCTATGATCAGAACATCATGGAGTAGCCCTAATACTGGTTCCAACAATTTTGTAAATAACCTAGGGCTGAGGTTAACCCATTGGGCAAAGCTTTAAATTGCCACAGCTGTCTCATCCAACTAAATTTTAAGTATCTACGGTATTGGTGGTGAATTGGTACTGAATAATATGCATCTTTCAGATCTATGGTTGCCATATAACACCCTTATGATACCAGTTGCTTAGCAGTACTGAAAATGGCCATTTTAAAATGTTTGTACTGGACATAAATGTTAAGTCGGGTTAGGTCCAGAATGACTCGACACCCACCATCCTTCTTTTGTCTGGGGAATATATTGGACACAAATTGTTGAGGCTGATATGCCGTCCTTTTAATTACCCCTTTTTGGAATAATATTCCAATTTCATCATTCACCTGTAGAGTTTCTGGTCTTGAAAACCCAATGCCCGACTAGGTGTATTTTGTACGGGTGGATGCACTTCCGAGATAAACTCGATTCGAGACCCCTGGATACTGTCCAGTATGAATAGATCTGATGTTATGCAGCACCATTCATCATAGGCAACCTACCCCCCGACCGATCTCTAGAGGATATATCCTGGACTAGTCCAGTACTTGTACCTCCTTGGTTGCTGGATTCCTCGGTCTCCTGGCCCTCTTTGGGGTGTGCATTGGAGCTTGCCAATGGCGTGTAGCTGGAGTTGCCCGGCTTGGTCCTTGATCTGCACCATCATCTGTAGCCCGTCTGAAAGGGTATGTTTTCGAGGCGGCATCCAGCACCCGGGATGAGTTTTGATGAGGCCTCATCGTCCAGGTCTTCTTCTGGACATTAGAGGATCTGCACAAGGCTGCGAACCGTGGGTTTAGCGTAGGCTAGATGGCTATTTTGTGAATAATTAATTTTCAAAATGGGCATTACACAGCAGTGCCCATATCCTGCTGTGTTTTTCATTGTGGTGCCCTTGTACCATTTGCCCAAACGCCGTTATTCCTGCTCCAACCATTTTCAGGACTTTCTGCAGCCTCAACTCATGCGCCCTCATGATGCACCCATTTGCCCACAGATAGCCTGGTTCACTGTGGGCACTTTGAGCGATGCACAGTTAACAGGTGTCTGATATCTCTGCGAAGTTTCCTCCATTATGGAGTCCTGGAGCTGGTGAGAGGCCATATAGTTAACATTGCTGGCCAGGTTTTCATCCATCTGTTCACCAGTTCCAGCCGGTATGGCAAATTTGCTTGCCACATCCGGCACACCTGGAGCATAGCTCATGTGCTTTGGTGCATGCTCTTCTGCAGTATCACCAACTTCAGGGTCAGAGTCATACTGCCCTGGCTCTCCCGGCTCATGCTCAAGGGAGGTATCATGCAGCCCTTAAAAAAGGCGCTGTTGTTATGCTCAAGGGAGGTCCCCATGCAGACTCGTAGGCATATTGTTCTTCCTGCCTGTACAGCTCTTTGCTATATGGACCTCTGCTAGAGGTTGCTGCTGAGAGCTGCTGGGGAACCCTGGTGGTATAAAACCCCGGCTGGAACACCTTCTGGTTTTGATCATTTTATCTATGAGGTGTTCCATCTTGTCCAGACGTCCCCAACCTTTTTATTGGAAGGAGGGGAGTCTTCCTGGCCTGATTCATCAGAGCCGACAGGCCTGGACAATTTACTCTTGGCCTTCCTCCCGACAGGAGTGGCCACAGTGCTCTGAAGCACCGGAGTTGTTGCCGCTGGCTGAACTGCCGGCGGCTCTGAAGTTGGCGTCTCTGGAGCCGGCGGCTCTGGAGCCAGCGTACACTCGCTAACCGCGGTCCCGCGGGTAAGTTTTTTACTTCTAATTTTTTCATTCTGAATTTGTTCCTGCTGGTTCCTGCAACCAGCCTTACGGAACCTAAGTAAACCGCAGTAAAGTTTTAAACACTTACCTGCGGGTTTTACTTACTGCTGGTGGAGCTGCGCTCTACAGCCCGTCGGTGCACCATGCGTCTGACGTAATGACGCACATGCGCACTGGCGGGGCTTCTTCACGGAATCACTCACGTGACTCCGAAGTAAAATTTACATTCCATTTCTAACCGTATTTGTTTTCTTTGTAGTTAGTTAAATACTATTAGCCTTTAACCTTTTATGTTTGATATTCTCTAATCAATCCACACTTGTATAACTACTAATCTGTCTCATTAATGTTTCCCACCAACAAGATTAAGATGACTGGATCTTGTAATCCTTCTACATTTGCTATTGCAGGTCTCATTCCCCGCCAATGTATACATAGATGTTTGGAGGATTTTGGCTGTACTTTACATCCTTATTTTCTTTAATTATCTTGGATGTATCCCTTCAGGACCCGGTAATCTATATACTTTAGATGCAGTCAGTCTCTTTTAATCTTCTCTTTATCAAATTTCCACATCTTGTATCTTTATTATCTTTTCATTTGCTGAGACTTCAACAGCATCTGCCTCCTCTGTAATCCATGCATCATCTAGTCCATGTAAAACACTTGCCCTACCTGTCACCTTTAAACTTTGTCCATTTGATTTAAAGCTATGCCCTTTAGGTAATGATATTTACACACTGGGGAAAAAGTTTTGACTGTCAACCTGGAAAGATATAGCAATTACAGCGGTACTCCTTCAATATTAGTTGCTGTCAGATATAAGTTTGAATGGAATTTTAATGAGAACATCTGTAAATCAATCAATCTGGCTGGACAACCAATTGCATTAAAGAGTTCCCAGGCACAATTTTTAATTAAAAAATTCTTAAAACAGTATTCTGAGTGTTGAAGGACTGCAATATTTACCTCAGACTTAAGAACATTTAAATTCCTTCTATTTTGAAATAATCAAGTGAGAATTTGACACAAGGAAGCCCAGAATGGGGGAGGCCCAAGATTTCTTGACAGGGGCCGGAAAAAGGATGTGGTAAGTGCTCTTCTTGTAGCTTGAGCACCACAAGATTGTGGCTGGTATTGCCTGGCTGTGCTTCAATACCATTGTGTGGACAAGGTAGGCAGAATTCAACTGGCGTTAACTAGTTTTACTTCTAGTTTCGCAAAATTTAAAACAAAGTGACAACTATATAACATCAGCAAGCAGATCCTCTCAACCAAAAACAACTGACAGCTTCGTATGTGGAATTCCTGGTTCACCATTTATTTCACCATTAGATTAGGCTTGATCTCACCCACAATTAATGTTAACAAACATATCCCAGCTTAAAGAATCCCACTTTATCCCTGCTCAGCAAAATTCCAGCTGTCTCTCAACACAACATCAACTCCAGCCTAACTGATGTGTGGGATATATGGAAAACTGATAGTGGCACCATTTCCAGATCCATCTGAAAGATTAATATGAAGTGTAGGCGAAATCAGGAAGTAGCTCGAATGTCGGCGTAGCATCACTCCCTGATGAGCTCAATGCGTTTTACGCACGCTTTGATAGGGAGAATACTGATGTGCATTCTCGAGCCCCCCATTCGCTGTGATGGTATTTCAGTCACAGTCACAGAGGCCGACGTCAGAAAACCCTTCAGAGGGGTCAACCCTCGAAAAGCGCCTGGACCTGATGGTATACCCGGTCGTGTTTTAAAAACCTGTGCGGACTAACTAGCTGGAGTTTTTACGGACATTTTCAACCTCTCACTTCTGAGGTCTGAGGTTCCCACCTGCTTTAAAATGGCATCAATTATACCGGTGCCCAAGAAGAGCAAGGTGACGTGCCTCAACGATCGTTCAGTGGCACTAACGTCGGTGGTGATGGAGTGCTTTGAGATGTTGATCATGGCGCAAATCAACTCCTACCTCGACAAAAACCTGGACCCACTGCAGTTCGCCTACAACAGATCAATGGTGGATACGATGTTGCTGGCTCTCCACTCCACTCTGGACCACTTGGACAACAAAAACACATATATCAGGCTGTTATTCATTGATTACAGCTCGGCATTTAATACAATCATCCCCTCCAAGTTGGTTACCAAACTCGCAGAACTGGTTCTCTGCGGATCCCTCTGCAATTGGATCCTCGATTTCCTCATTCACAGACCACAGACTGTTCGAATTGGTGGAAAAGTGTCAGCCTCGATAACAATCAGCACGGGAGCACCTCAAGGCTGCGTGCTCAGCCCCCTGCTGTACTCACTCTATACTCATGACTGCGTAGCTGGTAATAGTGCGAAATCCATCATCAGGTTTGCCAACGACACCACTGTCGTGGGACGTGTCACTGATGGGGACGAGTCAGAGTATAGAAGAGAGATCGAGCGACTGACCAAATGGTGCCAGCACAATAACCTGGCCCTCAACACCAGCAAAACCAATGATGGACTGGGCAGTGTCTATTACTTTTTGTAGTCTTTTCCACTCCTGGGCGCACAAGTTGCCGAACCAAACCACGATGCAACCGGTCAGCATGCTCTCATTGTGGACTTTGGAAGAGGTAGGATGGGGACCCACAGTCCCATTTATATCAACGGGTCGATGGTGGAAAGGGTCAAGAGCTTCAAATTCCTGGGCGTGCACATCTCTGAAGATCTCTCCTGGTCCGAGAACACTGGAGCAATTATAAAGAAAACACATCAGCGTCTCAACTTCCTGAGAAGATTACGGAGAGTCGAGATGTCAAGGAGGATGCTCTCTAACTTCTACAGGTGCACAGTAGAGAGCATGCAGACCAGTTGCATTGTGGTTTGGTTCGGCAACTTGAGCGCCCAGGAGTGGAAAAGACTACAAAAAGTAATAAACACTGCCCAGTCCATCATTGGCTCTGACCTCCCTACAACCGAGGGGATCTATCGCAGTCACTGCCTCAGAAAGGCTGGCATCATCATCAAGGACCCACACCATCCTGGCCACACACATCTTCCCTCAGGTAGAAGGTACAGGGGCCTAAACGTCCAGGTTCAGGAATAGCTATTTCTCCACAGCCATCAGGCTATTAAACTCAACTCAAACAAAACTCTGAACATTAATAGCACATCATCTGTTTATTTGCATTTTATCTGTTTTATTTATTCATGTGTGTATTTATTTATATAATGGTATGTGGACACACTGATCTGTTCTGTATTCATGCCTGCTATATTCAGTTGTGCAGAAGCAAAGCAAGAATTTCATTGTCCTATCTGGGTCAAATGACAATAAACTCTCTTGAATCTTGAATCAGCAACATGAGAAGCACTGTCTCAGTCAAGTAATATACAGAGTTCAACATTCATCTGAGAATGTGGATGTGACCACCGTTTAACACCTTATAGAAAGATATCACCATTGGTAAAGGAATGTTACACTGTCTACCTTAGGTGGGAGACAACAACTGAGGCATCATTTTCCATAGAGATTTAACAATACTCTCAGCATCAATGTTTGCTATTCCAGAAACCTTTGTGATCACATGTCCCGTAGCATAGTAGCTTGGAGGAATTCATGGTATGAAGCCATAATCCAAAAATAAACTTCCAAACTCTTATCCAAAGGTAAAGCATTCTGATTTTAACCTGGTGGTGGAAAATATGCGAGAATCTCAAGTCAGATCTGAATCATGTTCAACCACCACAGTCACCTAATGCATTCACTCAGATCAGTATACCTGAGTTCAATCAAGACATGCACAAGTACAACAGGTAAAAAAGGGAAAATAAACCAGCAGACTATAATAGTACAGCAGTAGAGAAAAATGTCAAGGTCTGTGATGAGGTTGGTTGGAAGGTCGCTTATGGGAGGGCAGTTCAGTAGACCGATAACGGTGGGGTAGAAGCTGTTCCTTGATCTTTGTGCTTTTAAACATTTGTCCAACGGAAAAATGGGGAAAAGGGAACGACCAGGTTAAAAAAGATCTATGATTATGTTCGCTTCTTTCCCGAGGCAGCGTGACATGGTGGTGAGGATGGACTTTTTGATGAACTGGGCTAAACCTAAAATTCTCTACAATTGTTGCGGTCTTGGGCAAAGCTATTCCTAAAACAAGCTGTGATGCATCCTCAAAATATGTTTTCTACTGTGCATCTGCTGAACTTGGTGAGAGGTTTTGGACATTTGCTTGAACTTCTTTAGTCTTCTGAGGAAGTAGATGCATTAGTGTGCTTTCTTGACCATAGCTTCAATGTGGATGGTCCAAAAGAAATTGTTTGTTATATTTATGCCCAGGAACTTGATGCTTTCGACCATCTTCATGTTGGAACTATAGGTGTGTAAATGGACATGTGTGAAGGAATGTGGAAATGGCATTGATGTGATTGCACTGAAACCTGGCATAGTCTCAATGGATTGAATGGCCTCCTCTGTTATAAGTAAATATGATTATTGCAAGAAAATATACGTCTGTCCTGATTGGTCTTTTGGACAGGAGACAGTAAGTACTATAATGGGAGATTATTATATCGTTCAAGGACTCTTTCCTCAAGCCACTATAATTGAAGACAGGGGTTAGGAGATAATATCGATACGCATCCACGAGCTCTCCACGAGACATTCAATGCTGTTGAAAGATAAATCTTCAATAACACAGTCTCTTGATTAATAATTTCTTCATTGTCGTAGTAAAAACTAAGATATTCATCCAAACCTTGTTTAAGTACATTTTGATCTTACTCGTAGTCAAACTCGTGCATGGTGGATCTCGTGCATGGTCAAACTCGTGCATGGTGGAAGTTGTGTATGGTCGAAAGCTGTGACCTCTTCCCCATGCTTCTTCAAAACTAAACTAAAAACTACTAGCGTCTGCGTGAGAATCCCAGCCGCAAACACGCCTCCGACTACATAATACATCCCACCCACATAATTACAGGCAGATAAAATTTAAAGGTAACAGATTATAGTTATAACATACTGAGTTAAGCTAAATGGCTACTCCAATTACTGCTGGACGGTTCCCCGAGAAGACTGACATTGTCATTTGGTGGAGTGCCTCATTACCAGAACATTGATGCTGAGGAGATTCTGATGAGAAGGATCTGATGACTAGGGCTCTCCCTTTTCCACTGCCACTGCACTGTGGTGGTGTGATGGGAGCAAATCAAACATTCATCTCTCCTGGAATGTGCACTCGTCAAGATGGTCTGGAAATGGAAACAGCATCCAGCCAACCAGCAACCTTAACCCATCACCAGTAGGCTGAGTCAGACCTTGTCAAACTTGGATTATTATTCAAACTAAACCAGGGCTGACCTAGAGCAGCAAATTAAATGTAATCAGGAAGGTATGTTTCCCAGTATAGAAATACCTACATGATTAAGCCTGTTAAAAATGCTGCATAGTGCTGCTATCAGGTTTGGCAGGTTAATTAATGCAGACTATTTCCTGTTACTAATCACAGTCCTCAGGTTCATTGGTAATTTCAGGCTGCTCCTTGCCCAGAAGCAAGAGCAAGATGAATCATATCCAGCCCAATCGATACCTTCAAAGCCTGTGGACGTGTGGGTTAATCTGACTTCTTCAGAAAGAACAGCATGATGCTGAATATGGCAGCAGGTTGACTCTAAGTAACTCCCAATACCATGAGATGAATCCTATCACAGTCCAAAGCTATTAGCCCTCTTATTCCTGGTGTGACACACTCATTGCTTCCTTGTTATCTTTTCTACACAAGAGTATTTGATTGCTGCTATCTGATCCACTACCATTCATTGCCTGAAAACCAAGTGAATCTCCTGTAAACTGGACAATTGACTTAAAAATGGGCTCATTGGGAGAAAGCACAGGTGGTGTTTTCCACCGGGCTCTTGCTTTGCACGATAAATATAACAAATTGCATGAATCAAGTGTAGCCAAAATGTTTCAGTAAAGCAAGTATATATAATCTACTGACTCTCTCAGTTATCTGGACTACACTTCCTCCCACCTCTGCATCTATCCCCTCTTCTTAATTCCTTCCTCTGTCTCTGCTGCACCTCATCTGCTCCCAAGATGAGACTTTCCATTCTAGGACATGAAATGTCCACTTCCTTTAGTAAATGTGGTTTTCCCCCTTCTGTCATAGATGGATCCCTCACTTGTCTCCACTGCATCTGTAGCCCTGCTCTTGCTGCTCCTCTCCCCAGACAGAACAAGGATAGCGTTTCCCATGTCCTCACCTTTCACCCTACCAGCCTCCGTATCCAACACATCTTCCCAGTTCTACCCCTTGCCACCTTCCACAGAGACCACCCTTTGCAGCTCCTTTGTTCACATCCCTTCCCATTCAAAGCACCAACTCCCCAGGAACATTCCCCTGCAACCTCAGAAAATGTAACACCTGTCCCAATACCTACACCTTTTGCCTCCATCCAGGGATGCCGGCAGTTCTTCCAGGTGAGACCTCCACTAACTTCTGTAACTTATCTCTGGCCTTTGTTCCAACCATCTGCCTGTCAAAAAAATCCCTCTCACCAGTGTCGACCTGTTACCTGCCACGCCCTGTCAAGCCTCATTCCTTTTCCAGTTTACTACTCTCCCCCCACCCCCCTACAATCAGTCTGAAGAAGGGTCTCCACCCGAAATGTATACATTGTCTCCAGAGCTGCTATCAGATGTGTTGGGTTACTTCAGAACTTTGCGTTTTTTTAATAGACTCAACAAATGTAATTGAGTTTTTAAAGAACCAAATAATTAGAGAACACAGATTGCTGAACATTTTGGGGGCACGTTTGAAGAAGCATTTTACAAGAATACATTATAAAGAATCTGGCATTAAATAGAAGAAGCAAGAGAAGCAACTTAAATTTGTCGATAGAAAATAAATCAATGGACCAGGTGTTCCTGTGACTGGAGCACATTGGATGTGAAATAAACCAGAATCAATACAGGATTTTGGTTTCAGTACACATAGATGAATTATAACTGAGGTGAGGCGACACAGATGTCTTGATAACACAGCAGTCGGAGATAAGATACGTACAAAAAAGGCTGAACCTTTTCCAGAAACACAAGCAAATTTGCAGGTCAAGACAAATCAAATCAAGTTTGTTGTCATATGCACGGGTACAATGAAAAATGTGCTTGCACAAACATCGTAGGCACATGGGCTAATACAACAAACAAGTATATAAATCATACATACATGTTACATGACACTGAAAAGAGAAAAAAATGACCACAAAAGATAAGATATTAATGCAAAGATTAGAAAACAAGTCCATGGTAGAGGCGGGCGTTAGAGTTCCATTGTCAAGGTGGGTTGTGTAGGTCAGTTTGAAGCCTGATAGTTGTGGGAAAATAGTTGTCCCTGAAGCTTTGATGTGGTATTCAGACTTCTGTACTTTCTATCTGACATGATTACTGAGAAGAGAGCATGGCCTGGCTATTAGGGATACTTGACAATAGATTCCATCTTCTTAATGCAGCGCCTTGTGTCGATGCTTTCGGGAGGGCTGTGCCTATGATGGACTGCACTCAATCCACATCTCTGGAGCCTCTTGCATTCCTGTGCATTGGGATTGTAGTTCCAGGCTATGATGCAACCAGTCAGGATACTTTCTACAGTGCATTTGTAGTAGTTTGTTGGAGTATTTAGTGACATGCCAAACCTCTGTAAACCTCTAAAAAAGGAGAGTTGTTGGCACGCCTTCTTCATGATTAGGGGAATTTGCAGCTTCTAACTCTCCCCACCTCCGACCAACCAGTGAAAACTGGCACATGTTCTCCAGTCCTTTTTCTGAATTTAACGATTAGTTCCTTGGTTTTGTTAACGTTGAGTGAGAGGTTGTTGTTGCGGCACCATTCAACCCGGGGTTCTCTCTCTCTGCCGTGTGCTGACTCATCACCACCTGCGATGTGGCCAACCACAGTGGTATCATCAGCGATCATTGATTACTTTTGTAGATGCGCCAAGCCACACAGCAATAGGTTATAAAGAGAGTAGAGCAGGAGGCTAAGCACGCAGCCTTGAGGTGCACCTCGTTTGATAGTCAGTTCTCAAGAGATGTTGTTACTGATCTGCACTGATTGTGGTCTGCTGATGAGGAAGTCAACTTGCAAAGGGAGGTACAAAGGGCCAGATATTGAATCTTTGTGATGGGTTTGGAGGAGATGATAGTGATGATTGCTGAGCTGTAGTCGACAAACAGCAGCCTGATGTATGTGTTCCTGTTATCCCGATGGCCCTCAGCAGAGTGGAAAGGCCATGATATAACATCTGCAGTTGATCTGTTGTGATAGGCAAATTGAAGCAGATCTGGGTCAACTCTGAGGCAGAAGTTGCTTCACGCCATAAAAAATATCTTGACGTACTTTAGATACATGGAAGTGCAGATACTGGTTTACAAAAAAAGACACAGTGATGGATTAATTCAGCGGATCAGGCAGCATCTCTTGAAGAACATTAATAGGCAATGTTTATGGTTGGGCGCTTCTTCAGACTGATTGTAATGGAGGGAAAAAAACAAAGACAGTTGGGGGTGGGGCAAAGACAAGCATGTGACAGATGGACTCTGGTGAAAGGGGGTTTTGATTGGTAGGTGGATGGACAAAAGCCAGAGATAGGAAGAAGACAAAAAGTTGGGAGATAAGGAAGGAAGAGGCATGAAATGTGAAGCCAGAGGAGGGATATAGTCAAAAGAAATGGAGAGGGAGCAGGATACTGGAAGAAATAGGTGCATCCAGTTGATGCAAAGGGAAGAGGGGCAGGGAGTGGAGAGAAAGGCGGTGGCGTTGTTGGTTATTTACCTAATATTGGTGAATTCATACAGTTGGACCATAAGCTACCCTAGCAGAATATAAGGTGCTGTTTTTCCAGTTTGCTTGTGGCCACACTCCGGCAATGAAAGAGGCCCAGGACTGAAAGGTTGGTATGAAAATTGGAAAGGGTATTAAAATGGTAAATAACCAGGAGATCCAGTGATCGTGTATCGTGTATGTTGTGTCCTCTGGTGATGAAGATGATACATTATTGATGATCTGGCAGATACAACTTCAGGCTCACATTGAATTCCACAATGATGATGAGAAAGGTTTTGTCATGCACTGTTGCATGCTTATTGATCACGGTACTCAATTCCTCAAGTTCTAACCTGCCGTCTACCTGAGGCGGGCTGTGGTCTGCAGTCAGGATGATGGCAGAGAACACCCTTGGTGGATGAAATGGTTGGCATCTAACCACCAGCTGTTCCATCCTCAGATTCATCAGATTCAGCAGTCTTGTTCAGAAGACTTCTACCTTCTTCTCCAGTGATTGTACATTGGCCAGAAGGATATTAAGAATGAGGGGCAGTCACATGCTCTGATGCTTTATATGCTTCAGTCTTATATGAGGGCATCTACGGTGACCATGTTCATTGAACAGTGAAGGTCCTGCGATTCTTTTGTATTGCGTTACAATAACCCAGTACCAAATGGCATTTGTAGACACATGGAACTACAGTTGCTGAAAAATCTCGAGTAGAACGCAAAGTGCTGGAGGAACACTATGGGCCAGGTATCATCTAGGGAGAGAATCCGTCTGAAGAGGGTCCCGACCTGAAACATCATTTGTTCATTCTCTCCACAGATTCTGCTCAACCTGTGGAGTTCCTCCAGCACATTATGTTCAATCAAAGGCACAGTAGTTCAATGTCAGTAATAAATTAACCATTGTTCCATTGTTGAATGTCAAATTTTATTATTTACAATAGATTCAAACTGGTTTTCATATTTTGGTGTGATGTGATAAGGTGTTTTATAATTATTATAAAATGGCAAAAATGAAATAAAATCAGAAAATGATGAAATTCTTACCAGACCAGACATCCTCTGTGGCGAGACAAACATTTTAAGCGGATTGAAGAGTATATCTGTGATAGGTTGGAGACCAACGGAGACTGATTGACAAGAGAGATAAGAGAGAGGTAATGGTTTTGTTAATCACAGTTGATTGGTCTGAAGAAGATAAACATACGAGAATAAGGCAACAGAGGAGTGAAAAACAGCTGGAACCATGAGATACAAAATACCACAGCTGCTTGAACTAAAAGAGAATGCTGGAAATAATTTATTGAGCAGTATCTATGGAGAGAGAAAAATAGAATTAATGTCCAGTTAATAATTTCACAGCAGAACTAACTAGTTCAGATACAACCTGGAAAAACTGGGTATCTGAAATTGCTGAATTCAATCAGTATGGAATGTTTCTGGTGATGGCATCTTTTTGATGATGTGTACCAAGACCCATTATTCCTCAGCACTGTCTAGATTGCTACCATTCATTATGTATATACTTCCCTTATCAATCATTTCAAATTCATGTTCTCCATTTCCTGCACTTCTGCTCTCACCCACTCACCTGCCAACAAGACCAAGGGTAGGGTTCCATTTACCTCACTATCCACTTCACCATCTCCATGGATCATTGTCCGTAATTTCTGTCACATTCAATGCAATTACCGAGGATAATCCATTGAACAGGGAGGTGGTGAAGTGAAGAGGATGCAAGAGATTTATCAGGATATTGCCTCAGGTAGAGCAGTCCAATGATTTGGAGACATTGGATGAGCAGAGGAAGCTAATGGAGTCCTGATTCAGATATGCAAAATAAGGGACATCAATTCGGTAGATGGTGTAAAACCTTTCTCCATTACATAGGAGTCTAAAACCAGCAGATTTTTTTTTCATCAAGAGGATGGTTTGAGACGTTCCTTCTAATGAGAGTCTTTCACAACATTTAAATAGTATTTCGATGACCATTCGATACTCCATGATTTGGAAGGCTGTGGCTAAGAGCTGGAAAATTGGATTAAAATATATAGGAGATAGCTGATATAGACACAAAATGCTGGAGTAACTCAGCGGGCAGGCAGCATCTCTGGAGAGAGGGTATTGGAAACGTCACCCATTCCTTCTCTCCAGAATTGCTGCCTATCCCATTGAGTTACTCCAGTATTTTGTGGTCTATCGTCGATTAAAACCAGCATCCGCAGTTCTTTCCTGCACATAGGAGATAGCTGGCACGGTGGCGATGGGCCGAAGGGTTTGTTTCCGCGATACTAATGCGCATCTGGCGGAGGAGGCGGGAATCAGTGCAAGGCATGAAGGCGGTACGTTGTAGATTGGGCGGCGCCTCCATCAATGGGAAGTGCGTGCGGTGAGGGGCCGTCTCCTGCCCAGGTGCTGGGGACAGGGTGAAGCCGAGCCAGGACCAAGGTGAGCCGGGAGCCTCGACCGGATCGGACGGCGGGGCTAAAGTGAGCCGGAGTGGACCGGGCTAAAGGGAGCCGGAGTGGGTGGCAGGGAGGCGGGGAGACGGGCTAAAGGGAGCCGGAGTGGACCGGGGCGGGGAGACGGGGCTAGGGTGATCCGCCGCCCGCCCGCCCGCTCGGCATCTGTTGTTGATCGGAGTGCCGGTACTAGTTGTCACATCCTCGCTCTGATACGAGTGTAATAAACATGTTTATGTTCAGCGTCTTTGAAGTATGTTTATTCTGGTTTGGGGGTGCGGGATGTCTCCCCAGGCCTGGTGATCCGCCTCTGTCCCCCGTGTGCTGGGGCTCGTCTACTTTCTTAGCTCTTGGCAACAGGGCGCCCATTTATCTGCCGGGGGGGGGGGGGGGGGGGGCTCATTATCAGAAAACTAACATTTTTATTTGCAAGTTAGAAGTTTCTTGTTCCGTTGTCGGTACACGGGGGGAGGGGGGGGGATTGAACTCTCACGAAACTTAATTTATCCCGACGAATTAATGGGTGGGGAAATTGTGGTTCGACTCACTCTGGCCAGCGATGCCCGTAAAACATTCATTCACCTGTTTACTTTCCATGTTTTACAACATGTCCTATTATGATGCCATATTTCAGTAGTGTTAATGTTATATGACGCCCGACACAATAGGAAGTAAAATGTTGACATTGTGCCTGACTATCAGCTTCTTTAAATATTGTTGGTCGCCTCTTGGTTCTCAGCAGCATCAGGTTGCACACCAGAGATTCACACAAGTGGCTGATAGACCAGCGTAATAGGAACCCGGTGTTCTTTCTTTGTCAAGAGTGTTTTATTGTCATATGTCCCAGATAAAACAATGAAATTCTTACTGCAATGAGATGTTAAATTGTGGTTGGACTTGTATTCGTGTATAACATGTTGTCTGGGTTTACTTAAAGCAAAGTGAAATTCGGGAAAGCAGCTTCTTTTGGGCCTGTCCCACTTAGGCGATTTTTCAGGCGCCTGCCGCCGGCTGTCAAGTCGTAGCAGGTCGCTGAAAAACCGGCGACTGTCAGAGTGGAACACACACACACACACACACACACACACACACACACACACACACACACACACACACACACACACACACACACACACACACACACACACACACACACACACACACACACACACACACACACACACACACAGCTTCCTTCACCAGCCAGTTATGCAGACGGGGACAGGGCAAGCGAGGGGAGCGCTGTCTGAGTGAAATTCACACGATGCAAAGCCAATGTGATACACACACACACACCGCGATGAACAGGAAGGTTGGCGCTGTAATTAAGATGGTGATAGCACAGTGTACGGGAAGGGTCACTTAGGTCCTTTAAAAGAAGGGGGAGACGAGGTGGGGAGAAGGAGTGGAGACAACTTTTAAGAAGCCAGAGATACACGGCTGTGAAGCTCGGCGAACATTAACATTTTGAGCTAATAAAATTTGTCGGTCAGCAACGGCGACAACCTACGACCTCCTGGTGCCCCACTACCACTGCACCTACGTCACGAGAATACTCGTTACTCTCCATTGCGTCAAAATTCTGGTCGCCGCTAATTTTTCAAAATGTTGAAAAATTAGCGACGACCAGAATGCCATTACTAATTGTTGCGAGTCTGAGGGCACTACTCATGACCATGAAGGCGACTCCCCGGCAACCACCCGCAAACATGTGGCGACCGCATAGTCTCCTGTAGTCGCCTAAAAAGTCGTTTGTGGGACAGGCCCATTAGTATATACCTTGGAAATCCTTCTCAAAATCCTTTCTACATCAATGAGATTACTTTTATCCTCCAATTTAAAGATTGTTGCCCAACTAACTTAATCTTTCCTCATTTGAAAGCCCTTTCATCTGAATAATCAAACTAATAAACCTTTCATCCAAAAGTAAATGTCTGTCTCCATACACAATTCTACAAATTGCTCCATCCACTTTGTAAAAGAAGTCCAGCATTCTTTTTGGCTTCCTTGTTACTTGCTGTACCTGCATGCTAACTTTGTATTTCATGTACAAGACATCCTGAACCCTTTGTACAATAGAATTATGTTATCTCTCCATTTGTCCCTTAAACACCATCAATATAGTGCTTTAATTATTTCATTGATATTTGTGAGATTATGTTGGGTACAAATCAGCTGCAGTGATTTGTTACATTGTTTTTGGTGTTGATTCATTTTTTATTATTGTCGTGTATACTGAGATGCAGCAAAATATTTTATATTTCTCAAAACAAAATTGCAGAATATAATGTTACAGCTACTGAGAAAGTAGAAGATAAAACAGGAATGCAAGGGCCACGATGAGGTAGAATGAAATATTTCATATTCAACCTTGGTAGATGAGAGGTTTGTTTAAGAGAGTGATAACAGGAAGGAAGCTGTTCTTAAGTCCAGCGCAATGTGCTTTTAAGGATTTTATACCTTCTGACTAACAGAATAGGGGAGAAGAGTGAATGACTGGGGTGTGAGTTGTCCCTGATTAAGATGGCTGTTCTGAGGAGAGTGTGAAGCATAGATGGAGTTGATTGGGGGGGGGGGGGAGGAGGTTGTTTGCGTGAGATGGACTGGATTATGCCCTCAACACTTTGCATTTTCTTGCATTCATGGCAGAGCAGTTGCCATACCAAGCTGCAATGCATCAGGCTAGGATGTTTTCTATGATGTAGAAATTAGCTCTAGAAATTAGTAAGAGCCATTGGCAAATTTCCTTATCCTTCTGAGGAAATGCAGACTGGGGCCTGAATTTGTCTGCAAAATCGTGAGTGTATACAGTATAGTCAGGGGCTGAGAATGCAGTCTTGTGAAGTATCAGTTTTGCGAATTATTGGAGAGGATGTTTGGTTGCCTATCCTTACTGATTGGTAAGTCTATTGGTCAATAAATCAAGGATCTGTTGCAGAAAGGGGTTCAGTCGTAGTTTGTGAGAAGAATTTGTTTGGAGCTCGCGAATTCAGAGCCACAGTTAATAAACACGAATCTGACGTAGATGCCCCTGTTATCCGGATGTTTTAGGGATGAATGTAGGGCTAGGGAGATGGCGCTTGTCATATTTCTTTAATGCCATGGCTACGTTTTTTTGGGGGGGGAAATAAAATTGCATTGATGAATTCATATAATGAGAAAGGAACTCGTGTTTTTACAGCACCTTTTAACAATGTTGGCTTATTCTTTAAAAATTCACAGCCAGCGGATGATGAAATAAGTGATTTAAATGAGCATTACATAGTTCTCTATACGATTTCATTTGTGAAATGTTTTTTTGTCATTCCTGTTTAGCTTGTTTTTTAAAATAATATTGTATTATTTCTTAATTATAGCATTGTGCAAGGAGCATTACATGTAAAGCAGTTGAGCTAAGAGCCTGGATCAGTGCATGGAACTATGATGTTGTCGTCATTAAGCAGACTTAGTTGCGAGAGGGACAGGAATAGTTCACGTTCCTGGTTTTGGTGTATCTGATGTGATGGAGCAGGGGGGACAAAGAAGTGGAGAAGTTGTTATCGGTACACTCTGGAGGGTTTGACTGCAATCATGTGTAGTCTTTTTGTTGACTGGATACATGCAACAACAAAGTTGTCACTGGATCTCGGTACATGTGACAATAATGAACTAATCTAATAAAACTAATCAGGGAGAATGTCACGGCACATTTGGAGATGACGCACTGGATGACTCATCCATTGAGGCAATTTGGATAGAGCACCAAAATAAGATTCACTCTCCTGGGCTTATACTGTAAGCCTCTCATAAACAGCAGAAGATAGAGCAACAGATATGTAAACTGCTTACGGAAGGATGTAAAAACAGGGTTATCATAGTGGGTGAAATTAGCTTCCCCAATATTGACAGACTTCCTAATTGCAACAGGCTTGGGCAGGGCAGAATTTATTCTGTGCATTCAAGATGATACTGTTCTTGTTCGGTCTACCCTTTTCTTCCAAGGTGGAAATGTTTAAAAAAAAAAAATAAAAAAATTGAGTTTGCAGGGCATACGTTTAAGGTCAGAGGAGAAAATTTAAAGGAGATGTATGGGCAGGTTTTTTTTTAAAGATGGCGAGTGCCTGGAACCCGTTGCTAGTGATCTTGGTGGAAGCCGAAACAATAGTGTTGTAGAAGAGACTTTTAGATCAGCATATGGAAGGATCTAGATCACGAGCAGGCAGAGGAGATTAGTTTAACTTGACATCATTTTTTAGCACATTGTGTGCCGAAGGGCCTATTCCTGTGGTGTACTCTAAGTTCTAGGAAGCATATATTTTGGCACAAAGATTTATTTGCTTCCATAGTTCTGTCATTTCACAGATATGTGTTTGTATGTCTCTGCCTTTCTAAAAGCTAAAAAAAACCTACTGAAACTATAGTGCCCTCCATAATGTTTGGGACAAAGACCCATCGTTTATTTATCTGTACTCCACAATTTGAGATATGTAATAGAAAAAATCTCATGTGGTTAAAGTGCACATTGCCAGATTTTATTAAAGTTTGGCAGGTTGAGACGAGGGTTGATTTCAAAATGAGCTTTATTAACGAAGCGGTGAAAACAACGGTTCTTTACAACACAGCCAACAAAACGGTCTAACCACAACGGTTGTTGAAAACGACTGACTGGGCATTGCCCAGAAAGCGCGCGAACACACAACCCCTCCCACGGTCACATGGCCGAAGTAACCGACCGCAGGGTTCGACTACCCACGGGCACCAGCAGATGCTGCTACAGGGCCCCATCCCCCCAGAACCCGAGGTATGGAACCGAGCGGGAACCTGGATGGGACGACTGGAAAGCGTGGTCTGTGAAGGCGGGGCGGGCGTAACATAAGGGGCCGGCAAAACAGGGCCGGGAGGACTCGGGGACCGCGAAGGTGGGACGGGCGTAATATGGGGGGCCGGCAAAACAAAACCAGGGGCAGGTGAAAGAGCAGAAGTAACAATGGTGGAGGAAACAGGCGTACTCAGTACGGGTGGAACGGCCGGCGGACGACCTCTACCTCGCGTGTAGCAACATCCTCCGGGCTGTCCACATGTGGGTGAACTCCCGGCCTCCCACGTCCAACGTGAACGTGGCGACTCTGGCTCGCAGCACCCGGAAACGCCCTTCATAGACCTGCTGCAATGACGAGCGGTTAGCGTCCCTGTGAATGAAAACATAGGCACACGTTGTAACACCGCGGGCACATGCACTGCGGACGAACCATGCCTGGAAGTGGGAATGGGGGCCAACGTGCATACCCGTTCACGAAGGCCGGCCAGCAACGCCGGGGCTGATGTGACCTGCCTGTGGGCAGCAGGCAGGAAATCCCCGGGTACCTGCAAGGACGAGCCATACACGAGCTCAACTGAGGAAGCAACCAAATCCGCTTTAGGCGTAGTGTAGATGCCAAGGAGGACCCAGGGCAGTTTCTCCACCCAGTCCGGATCCTTAAGCCGAGCCTTCTCTGCCGACTTAAGGTGCCGATGGATCCTTATGACCAGCCCATTAGCCTGCGGTTGGTAGCCGGGCGCCATAGAGCTGGGTCAGGGCCGACCACAAGGAAGTGATGAACTGGGCCCCTCGGTCAGTGGAGATGTCGGAGGGCACCCCAAACCTGATGATCCAGTGGGCCGCCATAGCCCGAGAGCAAGCAGCGGCGAAGGTATCCGAAGGTGGATCGCCTCCGGCCACCGCGTGATACGGTCCACAATGGTGAGCAGGTGCATGGCACCGCGGGACTGTGGCAAGGGACCTACAACGGCCACATGCACATGCAGGAACCTACCCTCAGGGACCGCAAAATCCTGCCTGCGCGGCGTTCTTTAAGCCAAAAGGCATCCAAAGCTATTCGAACAGGCCGAAGGGGGTGATTGTGGCGGTTTTCGGAATGTCATCAGGGTGAACGGGGATTTGGTTGTAACCCCGGATGAGGTCAACCTTAGAGAAGAACGCGACCCCTCGAGGTGCGCGGAGAAGTCCTCGATGTGAGGCACTGGATAACGGTATGTCGTGGTCACTGCGTTCAGGCGCCGGTAATCACCGCACGGTCTCCACCCCCAGATGCCTTCGGAACCATATGCAGCGGGTTGTTGGACTGCCGGTCAATGACCATGTCCTCCATCAGTTGGAATTCATCCCGGGCGATGCGCAGTTTGTCCGGCGAGAGGTGGCACCCTCGGGCATGCACCGGAGGGCCCTCGATGGGGATGTGATGCACGACCCCGTGTTCAGGGTCGTCCCCGTTGAAACGGGGCGTAAGGAGCTCGGGAAAATCGGAGAGTAGGACGTACGGGTTCTCGACCTCGGCAACGCTGTTGAGCTGCGGGACGGGTGGGGGTGGGTTCCACGGCGCAGTGGAACCGACGGCCGATCGTGGTGTCATGCAACCGCCCCGTAAATCGACGACGAGGGAGAAAGTGCGGTGGATATCGGCTCCCAATAGCGACTGAGCTATTGCTGGTAAGCTCGTGCTGCAGAAGGAAACTCTGGAAGAATTGACTTGTGCTCCCTTGTTTTGAAATCTGTGGAAATGTCTGTTTTGAGCACGGTACTAACTTATGTTCAGTTCAAACAACTACAAAATTTCTGTATTCACATATGAATAAAATGGGAGATGGTATTGGTTGGAATAATCACACTTGGCTGTCTTGTGAAATTATTTTGCAAATGTTTGTGTATCCTGTGCCATACATACTGCATAGAGATTTGCTGTTGTGAGATGGATTTTAACTGCCGCTGCAAGGCTATCATTTGAACAGCACTTCCTTAGGGGCGTTACTCTAGCATATACTCAATGTTCAGGCCTTGTGAAATATGTACAGATTTAAAAAATTCTTGTTGCTGACTTGTCCATTTTCTTTCCCTGCACTTTTCTTACATCTGGGATACAGTCTAACTCATCTGATTTTAAAATGCATTTACAGAATGCCATAAATGTTAAACCACCTTGTTTACAGACAGATGAAATAAATTTATTCCAACCAGAAAAAACAAAACAAAAAATAGCGGCTAAGCCACGTCCGCCGTGATAGACATCCACTTGTACGGGCAGGCGTCAAAGGCAAGTGCAGGGGTCCATGTACCGTACGTTCGGATGTCGCTCCCGTTAACGGCCGAGAAAACGGGGCCCAGCATACCAGTATGAGTGTCACGGCCTATCGCGGGAAGGATGCTGACGATCGCAGCGGAGTCCACCAGGAAGTGGCGGCCAGAATGGCGGTCACGGACACAGAGGCGGTTGTTTGGGCCGATCGTGATCGCCTCTACAGACAATCGACAGAGGCATTTCCCTGAAACGTACAGGGTGGGCGGCAGCGTCGAGCCTACGCGCCGTAGCATAATAGGTAGTGATAGTAACACCAACTGTGTCTACCGCGAGTCCCGGGACGCTGCTGTGGTTTTGCGCTGGAAGATGTGGGCGGGGCCTCCTCACGGGGCCGCTGTGGAGAAAGACGCGCTGATGCGGACATGCGGTTAATGGCGTAGACATCTTGATGCTTGGTCATCCAGAGCTCGTCGGGCCCTTCGGCGAGCTGCTGAGGATCCGAGAAATCTGCGCCGGCTGCATGAGGCGCACATCATCGGGCATCTGTTCGAGGAAAGCTTGCTCGAATAATAGGCACGGGCGGTGGCTGTCCATCAGTGCGAGCATCTCGGCCGTGAGGACCAACGGCCTGCGATCCCCTAAACCATCCATGTGTAAGATGCGGACGGCACGGTCCCGGCGGCTGAGCCCGAAAGTGTGTAAGAGGACGGCCTTGAGGCCGTCGTCCTTAGCCATCGCGGGAGGGACTCGCAGATAAGGCAGCAGACGGGAGGCGGACTCTTGCGGCAGGGCTCCCACCACATGGAAATACTTTGTCTCATCTGCGACGATGCGGCGCAGATGGAACTGCGCCTCAACGTGTGCGAACCACACTTGCGGCTGATCGGGCCAAAACAGGCTGACGCCGCTCTGATGGGCGTTGGAAGCGGCGGCAGGAAAGTAATTATCCTGTATGTTGGCGTCCAATTTCCAATTGGGCGCGTCGGAGTCACCAATTTCGTGGGTTGAGTCGAGGGTTGATTTCAAAATGAGCTTTATTAACGAAGCGATTAAAAAAAAAAAAACATTTCTTTACAACACAGCCAACAAAACAGTCAAACCACAATGGTGGTCGAAAACGACTTACGCCCAGGAAGCGCGCAAACACACAACCCCTCCCACAGTCACATGGTTAAAGTAACTGACTGCAGGGTTTGAATACCCAAGGACACCAGCAGGTGCGCTACAAAAGGCCATATTTATACATCTTTGTTTCAGCATGTAGAAATTACAGCTGTGTTTATACATAGTCTCTTCCCCCCCTCCCCATTTCAGGGCACCATAATGTTTGGGACACATGGCTTTGCTGTGTTTGTAATTGATCAGGTGTGTTTAATTGGCTCCTTAATGCTGGTATAAGAGAGCTCTCAGCTCCTAGTCTTTCCATCACCTTTGGAAACTTTTATCGCTGTTTATCAACATGAGGACCAAAGTTATGCCAATGAAAGTCAAATAAGCCATTAGGGGACTGAGAAACAAGAGTAAAACTGTTAGAGACATCAGCCAAACCTTAGGCTTACCAAAATCAACTGTTTGGAACATCATTAAGAAGAAAGAGAGCACTGGTGAGCTTACTAATCACAAAGGGATTGGCAGGTCAAGGAAGACCTCCACAGATAATGACAGAAGAATTCTCTCTATAATAAAGGAAAATCCCTAAACACCTGTCCGGATCACAAACTATCTTCAGGTATGGATTTGTCAATGACCACTGTCCGCAGATGACTTCATGAAGAGAAATACAGAGGATACACTGGAAGATGCAAACCACTGGTTAGCCACAAAAATAGGATGGCCTGGTCACAGTTTGCCAAGAAGTACTTAAAAGAGCAACCACCATTCTGGTAAAAGGTCTAGTGGACAGATGAGATGAAGATTAACTTACATCAGAGTGATGGCAAGAGCAAAGTATAGAGGAGAAAAGGAACCAAAGATCCAAAGCATACCACCTCATCTGTGAAACATGCTGGTGGGGGTGTTATGGCCTGGGCATATATGGCTGCTGAAGGTACTGGCTCACTTATCTTCATTGATGATACAACTGCTAGTAGCATAATGAATCCTGAAGTGTATAGACATATCCTATCTGCTCAAGTTCAAACAAATGCCTCAAAACGCATTGGCCGGCGGTTCATTCTACAGCAAGACAATGATCCCAAACACAATGCTAAAGCAACAAAGGAGTTTTTCAAAGCCATAAAATGGTCAATTCTTGAGTGGCCAAGTCAATCACCCGATCTGAACCCAATTGAGCATGCCTTTTATATACTGAAGAGGACGAGCTCCCAAAGCAGACCAGTTAGTCTAACATCGCTAATGTGGAAAATGCTAGAGTCGGTTATTAAAGATGGAAAGTGGTGAAATCATTGGACAAAGTCAGCATGGATTTATGAAAGGTAAATCATGTGTGACGAATCTTATAGAATTTTTCGAGGATATAACTAGTAGAGTGGATGAGGAAGAACCAGTGGATGTGTTATACATGGACTTTCAGAAGGCTTTCGGCAAGGTCCCACATAAGAGATTAGTATGCAAACTTAAAGCACACGGTATTGGGGGTTCAGTATTGATGTGGATAGAGAATGGCTGGCAGACAGGAAGCAAAGAGTAGGAGTAAACGGGTCTTTTTCAGAATGGCAGGCAGTGACTAGTGGGGTACCGCAAGGCTCAGTGCTGGGACCCCAGCTATTTACAATATATATTAATGATCTGAATGAGGGAATTGAAAGCAACATCTCCAAGTTTGCGGATGACACGTGTTAGCTGTGAGGAGGATGTTAGGAGGCTGCAAGGTGACTTGGATAGGTTGGGTGAGTGGGCAAATGCATGGCAGATGCAGTATAATGTGGATAAATGTGAGGTAATCCACTTTGGTGGCAAAAACAGGAAAATCGACTATTATCTGAATGATGGTCGATTAGGAAAAGGGGAGATGCAACGTGACCTGGGTGTCATGGTACCCTCCAATCCTCAGGACCTACTCCAGAATCTAAAGAGTTTTGAAAAATTATCACTAATGCATCCACTATTTCTGGGGCTACTTCCTTAAGTATTCTGGGATGCAGCCTATCTGGCCCTGGGGATTTATCGGCCTTTAATCTATTCAATTTACCTAACACCACTTCCCGGCTAACCTGGATTTCACTCAGTTCCTCCATCTCAATTGACCCCCGGTCCCCTGCTATTTCCGGCAGATTATTTATGTCTTCCTTTATGAAGACAGAACCAAAGTAGTTATTCAATTGGTCTGCTATGCCTTGTTCCCCATGAATAATTCACCAGTTTCTGACAGCAAGGGACCTACATTTGTTTTCTTCACATATCTATAAAAACTTTTGCAGTCAGTTTTTATGTTCCGTGCCAGTTTTCTTTCATAATCTATTTTCCCTTTCCTAATTAAGCACTTTGTCCTCCAGGGCTTGACTCAGTATTTTCGTTTCAGATCTGGCATACCCATAGAAGGCAGAAGTAGCCTTCTGGCTGGAGGTTTGTGAGCAGTGGATCTGTGCTGGCCTCTGTTGTTTGTGATCTATATGTGACTTGGATGTAACTGTAGATAGGTTGGTTAGTAAGTTGCAGATAACGACAAAATTGGTGGAGTTGTGGAAAGTGAAGATGACTGTCAAATAATACAGTGGGTTATAGATCAGCTACACATGGGTAGAAAAACGGCAGTTGGATTTTTTAAATTGAAGTTTAAAGAGGCATAGAGTCAAAATATACTTCCAATGCTGTCTGTACAGAGTTTGTACGTTCTCCCCGTGACTTGCGTGGGTTTTCTCTGAGATCTTCGGTTTCCTCCCACACTCCAAGACGTACAGGTATGTAGGTTAATTGGCTTGGTAAATGTAAAACTAATGTCCCGAGTGTGTGTAGGATAGTGTTAATAATAGTGTTCTCCTCGAGGTATGCCTACTTTGAAGAAGTTCTCCTCCTCCCTCTGGAGACAGTTTCACAACCTCCTCTCTAACCCCACCCCCTATCAGTCTGAAGAAGGGTTTCGGCCCGAAATGTTGCCTATTTCCTTCGCTCTATAGATGCTGCTGCACCTGCTGAGTTTCTCCAGCATTTATGTGTACCTTTAATAATATTGTTAATATGCGGGGATCGCTGGTCAGCGCGGACCTGGTGGGCCGAAGGACCTGTTTCCACCCAGTATCTCTAAACTAAACTAAACTAATGATTGGAGTATTGATTCGGGCATTGCTTTAAAGTGAGAGGAAGGAATGAAAAAGTAAATTTGGGAGCAAGTTTTTTTTTAACACACCGGGTGATATCTGGAACTTGCCGCCAAAGGAAGTAGTGAAGTAGATACAATTTCTATGTATCAGAGACCTTTAAACCAGCACGTAAATAGACATGGCATAGAAGGATGCAGTCCTAATAAGGGCAGATGGGATGTGCAAATAGGCAAAAGGGTTGGCATGGACATAATGGACCGAAGGGCTAATTCCTTTGCTGCATAACTTTGACTTTAAAAGATTATGAACAATAACTGTACTTTGTGTACTGATTTTATGTAATTCCTTTCTCATTTGCAGGAAGATCATTAGATGACAATGTCCACCAACAATATTCCTGGAAGTTCAGGATATGCTTTAATTAGTGATAAATCATTTGATTTCTACAAGGATCCTGTGCATTTTTGCGACTGGCAAATTCAGAACTGTGGAAGCAGAATTTTTCAAGCACGTTTCCTGAACAAACCAACTATATTTGTATGTTCTGTTAAAGGGATGAAAGAATTGCTAAGTGGTAAGTATTAAGTTGTCAAGTATCGATAAAGGTTATTACACTAATGGGGCACTTGGCCCGCATTAGAATGATTATTTTCTATACTATAGTTTGCATACTGATGTAAATATCATGCAGTGTAGTTGACTTGTTTATGAGGATGAAATTTTTGGAACATGCACTTCCAATTTGGAGCATTAGGTTCTAGGAGCACCTGTTAGGAAAAAAATATATCCTCTTCATAGCGCTGCATTCATTCAACAGACATTCAGTGGAATTGTTTGCATTGTTAACGTGTATTCCACTTGTGAAGTTTATAATGTGATGGACAGCATGGTGTACCGTTCCAGGTGCAGGATTTCTTTGTTAATTGTTATGAGTCCCTCAGACATGCTGAAATGCAACCTACCAGTCATAGTGAAGCTTTGAACAATTCTCTAACCCTTAAGACACACTTAATTTATTTGTGAATTAAAATGAAATCCAAAACCAAATTGCCACATACTCAGTGACTTGTCTATTGTCAAGATGTGAGTGTTTCCATGAAAATTCCCCCTCAGATTCATATTAGTTTTCCCCTCCTGAAACCTACAAATTACTTTGTCAATTGAATGGTGCACAGCTGTCAATATGGTGAAATGGTGCATGAGCACCTGAGTTTAGTAGGTTATCCTTTGGATATGCTGCCAAAGCAGTTGAAATGTGAGCCTGAGTTATTTTGGAAGGACGATTGGATTCAGAGCAAACCACAAACATCCTGAATTGGAAGGATCTGGGTGGTTCATAAAATGTTGCTTAGCAATGTTTACAAAACCTGAATATGCAAAGGAGTGGATCATATTTACCCTGATGACAATCTCTTCCTGGTTGCTTTATTTATTTCAAATTTTGTATGGTTGAATTATTGAAATCTGTTTTCATTCAAAGCTGAGGCTACCGATGATATAGTTTATATAGGGATATACAGGCTTGTAAATAATCCCGTGGAAATAAAACTAGGTCGCATAAGGGAAATGCAATTTGTTCTCAATCTTTTCCAAAATGAGAAGCATTTTCTAGCATTAATGCAATTTCTTAAAAAAAGAGACAACCAATGCTTGCCTACAGTAAAATAACATTTACACATTGGGAAATGTGTTATATACACTAGAAATCTCTATACAATTCCATAGATATGGATTGTATCCCCATTGATTTGGTTTTAAAGCCCAAGTTTTAAAATGCATTTTCCGCTGCTCCTTTTTAGGAAGGGATTAATGAAATGCAAAAAGTTATTTGAAATACAAACTTATAATTCCACGGAATTGTACACTTGGTGGTGGTTATTTGACCATTGTACCTCTGTCCACTGTTTGAAAGAGTAATTCAGTTAGTGCATTTTCTGTTTCTATTTTAATCTAAGCAAAGGATTTTTTTATCAAAGGATCGTTTTAAACACCATTTGAAAATTACTAGGTTAGCAACCAGTCACTATCAAGGATGCTGCAGGCTTTTTTCTGTCCTCCTTATAGTGAGATACTTAAGACTAATTGCCAAAATGGGCCAATTGTGCACAGACCAAGAATAAATGTCGGAACCTCCTGCTTTGTGTGACTTCATTTCAAACTGGGTTTGGTTGATTCAAGCCAAAATATGACGCACTGCTTCTGAGAACAAATAATTTGTACGTCTGCATGACAAGGCAACTTTTAAATGTGCGGATTTATGTTCCATCTCCAGTTTCTCCTTAATTATTTATCTTATTAGGCAGTCCCTTGAGACCTAGTTGATTCGATTTCCGTTTTCCTGGGCTCTGAGGAGAAACTGGAGTCCAATGTGGGAACCACAGACTTTCCCAGATGGAACAGGAAGTGCCTGCCAGAGTGGACAAATGGGTAGATTGGCAGTTTACGGCTCCTCCTGGATGTCGGGTTTGTGCTCCTAGTGCATAGATTCAAGATTCTTAATGGCATCCTGAATGTTCCTTCTCTACTTTGCATAGTCTTCAGCCAATGATTCCAAGCATTTAGTGAAGATGTTGCAAGGAGGCTTTGAGCATATGCTTGAATCTTTTCCTTTTACACCTTAGTGTCTGCACGATAGAGCTTAGACAATGTTTGTTTTGGGAGTCTAGTATCAGCCATGTGAATGGTGTGACCTTTCAAGTGTACTCAACTGAGTCCAGGCAGGACCTTGATGCCGGACGATTATTCCTCGATGAGGAATAAATGCACAGTCTTTTACCCAGAGTAGGAGAATTGACGATCAGAGGACATGGGTTCAAGGTGAAGGGGAAAAGATTTAATAGGAAACCGAGGTGTAACTTTTTCACATGTGAAAAAGTTACCCCTCGGATTCCTATTAAATCTTTTCCCCTTCACCTTGAACCTTTGGATATATATGGAACAAGCTGCAAGAGGAGGTAGTTGAGGCTGGGACTATGCCATCGCTTAAAAACAGTTGGACAGGTACATGGATAGGACAGGGTTGGAGGGTTATGGACCAAGCACAGGCAAGTGGAACTAGGGTAGCTGAGACATTGTTGGTCGGTGTGGGCGAGTTGAGCCGAAGGGCCTGTTTCCACACTGTATCACCCTATGACTCTGACTGGAGCTGTTGGCCGAGGCAAAGACACCAACAATATTTAAGATAACTCTCTGGTACATTTGGAAGATTTTGCAGGGACTGCATTGGTTGTAACTTTCCAGTGTCTTGAACTGTCCTCATTATGTAGGCCAGGTCCAAGAAATGTTCAATAGGGCAGGGGTCTCTGCTGTCTGATAGACAATTGATTTTTGTGCTACATGAAAGGTTATTTTTTCAGTCTTCTTATTAATTGTCCCATGACTTTGTATGTGCATTGTAAGCAGAGGCAAGTTTCTTCATTGATGTCTTTTGTGACTGGGTAATATTTGTGGAAAATTGGCAGTGGCATCCATGATGATCATGTGATGTGTGCACTATGCTCACTCTTGGTTAATGTGATGCCCAATCAGGAGGTACTTGAATCATTTTCAGTAATGAAAAATTGCAAGTGGATGCTTTATTGAACAATTCATGTACCTGAATGAAATATGCCATAACCTGCAACTTTTGCTTTTCCAGTTAAGATATCTATATTTGAAAAGGATCCTTCAACAATTATGCATGAGTTGTATGGTGATAATCTAGTCTCAACAAATGGTAAGCTCATTACAAGGACGTCTCTTTTGCAATATCGAGGTGTATGGAGGATACCAAAGGAGAGGTTCACTGCTGGGTGTTCATAGTTTGATGCAGTGTGTATGTCACTCTTTTACAGAAAAGGTCAATAACTTTGATCCATCCTACACTCCCTCTATGTGTAAGCTGTTTGGAGATATCATCTGCATCACTCATGGTATGTTCTGATATTTGTGTCCAGGAAAGGAGTTGTGATATTGGCATGGAGTTTTGGCACAGAAATTCTGTTGCTGATCAATCAGCAAAATGTGACCGGAATATGTTGGAGACTTGTTTTACACATCAGTTTCCATAAATCCAAACATAAACTCTCAAATGCTGGCATAATCAAGCTATATAATTGCTGGGTTTCTGTTATAAATTGAAAATGATCTTTCTCCTGCATAGCCATGGAGATGGATAAGTATGACAGCCATTTGATTGATCTAATGCTCATGGTCTAACTTGATTTTAATTGAATTAAATTGTTATCTTTAAGATTTAAATTAAATCTGTTAATTTATGTTAATATCTTCCAGTACAGACACTATTGCTCAACATTCTATTGTGTGTGCCAGCATTCTGTAAATAAATGAATTTAAGTTATTTAGTGTGTAATCTAAAATAGTTTCTGAAGTAACAGTAGGAAAAACACATTAATGCTAAAGTTGCATTCATGCTACTGTAGGTGCAGATGATTTGATGTTCTTATTTCGCTTGGATGGATCCATACACTAAAAAACATTGAACACACAGTATTTAATGTTACAATTATGGTAATTTAAAGGTAGGAGGCACAGCCAATTTTGCACGTGGAGACCACTTGCACTGAAGGCACTTTTAAAACTGGTATAGAATTGCATATGGCATAGAACAGGCCATTCGTCCCAACAGCTCCATGCCAGTGTTTATACTCTCTTCAAACCTCCTTCCATCTTTCCTCATGTAACCCTCTTATCTCTTTACTCATGTGTGTCCTGTCTTTCAATCATACACTTCAACCAATGCCTTCAGTAGCAAGTTCAACATTCTTGTTGTTTAAATAAATTGATTCTACATTGCCTTTGGATTATGTGATGAATAGCTTGTAAAATGGCCTCTGGTTACATTCTTTCTTAAAATTGGAAATATGGGTTTCTGCCTGCTGAGAGTTTGCCACTTTGGCACAAAGATAGAAAACATTGATTTGCAGAGAATTTTATGAGCAATCTTGAGTGAACAAAGGCACTGCAGCTATTGTAAATCCTGCTAGAGATTGAGATCAACAAGGTATTAGATTATTAATCTAATGGAAGATTAAATATTTAAGAAACCTTGTGTTCATTTAAAAACAAAAACTAACCATCAATATATGGGTTGGACGCAAGAATAGAGCATTTGGCTTCCTGTCCTTTTTTCTGCAGTCCTGTTGGGTTGAACTTTTCAAAGATTTGTTACTCTCTGGGTATTTTAACTTTATCTTGAACAACTGGCCTTTTATTTTGAACCATAACTACTACTTTCAGACACATCATCCAGGGGAAGTATTAACATCACACTTATCCTGTGGAGCTCTGCATGACTTGCATGTTTCGATGAGATTGTCTCTCATTTGCTAGGTAGACAGAAATGCTGGAGAAACTCAGCGGGTGAGGCAGCATCTATGGAGCGAAGGACTAGGTGACGTTTTGGGTCGAGATCCTTCTTCGGACTAATGGGGGGGGGAGCGGGAAGAAAAAAGGAAGGGGCGGAGACAATGGGCTGTGGGAGAGCTGGGGAAGGGAAGGAGGGAGGAAGCAAGGTCTACCTGAAGTTGGAGAAGTCAATGTTCATACCGCTGGGGTGTAAACTGCCCAAGTGAAATATGAGGTGCTGCTCCTCCAATTTGCGTTGGGACTCACTCTGGCCATGGAGGAGGCGCAGGACAGAAAGGCCGGATTCGGAATGGGAGTGGCAGTTGAAGTGTTGAGCCACCGGGAGATCAGGTTGGTTAATGCGGAGGTGTTGGACGAAGCGATTGCCAAGTCCCCGCTTGGACTCACCGATATAGAGCAGCGGATGCAATATATGAGGTTGGAGAGGGTGCAGGTGAACCTCTGCTGATATCCAGTTTGCGTTTTCCCAGGAGTACTTGGCTCCAGGCTTTATCCAGTTTTGTCCAGGTGTGAATGAGCAAGACTAAATCCAGAGCTGAGAGTGACTGCTCTCAGTCTCTCAGTTACTTGATGTTCTGCATCAAGGTGGTTTTTGATTGAATATGGCACCAAGCAACCTCAGCAAAACTGACCTCTATCTTGAGGGACTGCTTTGGGGACCTCCAGGTAAAACACTCCGGTGGTCAGAGTTGTACATTGCACAAGGTTATCGTTGTTGATCAGTCATTAGCCCCAGGACATCACAGCAGGTGATCTTCGGGCCAGTCAATCTTGCTATCAGTGACCTTCCTTTGATCGTGAGATCAGTGGTGGAGATGTTTGCTGATTGTTGCACATCGTTTAGTTTTATTCGCAATATCTCAGGAAATGAGGCAGCCCATGTTTGTGAGCAGCAAGTTGTATACTAGATTTGGGCATGGACTGGTATATGGCAAATAACATTTGAGCTACAAATATTAGTTGGCACAGTAACATGACCAGGCAATGACCATCTCTTGTCAGAGAAAGTTTAATCGCCAACCTTTGATAGACAATAGGTGCAGCAGTAGGCCATTCGGCCCTTCAGGCCAGCACTGCCATTCAATGTGATCATGGCTGCTCATCCACAATCATGATCTATGGTACTGCACCACGGAGACCTACCATCAACATCTTTATAATTAGACAAAAATGCTGGAGAAACTCAGCGGGTGAGGCAGCATCTAAGGAGCAAAGGAAATAGGCAACGTTTCAGGTCGAGAACCTTCTCTATTTTCTCTATTATGCTATTTTCAGCATCTGCAGTTCCTTCTTAAAGATCAACATCTTTATGATCATCATGACCAAAAATGTATGTGAAACAACCACATAATGATTTCCTCTTACAGAACAGGTCAGCATTTGGGTATCCAGCAGCTAGTGAGTCTTTATCATTGGAGATCCTTACCATTTGCAAAATGCATTGCAGTTGCAAGTCAAGTTTATACTAACAACGCATCCCTGACTAGCAATCTATCAACCTAGAAGGATGAGAATAGCAGGAACGTGGAAACAGCAACACCTGGAGATTTTTGTCCAACTTGCACATCGTTATAATTTGGAAATATATCACTGATTCCTTATTGTCACTGGATCCAAATCCCAGAACCACCTCTCTGCCACCATTGTTAAAATGTATGAAAGACTACATTTGTTCAAGAAGATGGCACATCACAATTACCACATGGGTAATAAATGCTGGCCTTGCCAGTGATGTGTTAATCCCAAAAAATGATTGCATAAATAAATTTAATTTTAATAAGGGATTTTGTGCTACTTGCATGTCTAGTTGTTTGCTGTACCTTTATATTAACTTTGTGATTGCTGCTGAAAGATCTAGATATATTCTTTCTCTAAACATCTTTTCAAACATTTGATATTTTAAAAATACTCTTACATTGTTTCTGTATTATCTTCTGCCCTTCCTTGTCCAAGTCCCTTTCAAATGTATCAAAATAAAACTAGGTGGCACTGTGGGCTGTGAGAATATCAGTTAACTAAAGTATATTATACTTTCTTTTCCATAGCTTAATCATTGATTTAGATTATGAATAGCTTTGTTTTCCCACAATGATTCCTATGGCATCCATAGTCACAACCTTCCAATTCCCAAAACACTTTCTTTGTTTATTGCTATTTCTGTCCATTAATTGATCACATCAGTTCTTTAAGGCTAAGGAAATGCAAGATACTGCGGATGCTGGTATCTGGAGTAACTAACAATCTCCCTCACAGCTTCTGTTTGATCTGCTGAGTACCTCCAGCAGATTGTTATTTTAATGACAATAGCACCCTAATTGTGTTTAATATTCTCTTGTAAGGCAATTTATCAACTGTCGTCTGACAGTCTAAAAAAACATAGTCATAGAGTGATACAGTGTGGAAACAGGCCCTTCGGCCCAACTTGCCCACACCGGCCAACAATGTCCCAGCTCCACTAGTCCCACTTGCCTGCACATGGTCCATATCCCTCCAAATCTGACCTATCCATGTACCTGTTTCTTAATCGATGGGATAGTCCCAGCCTCAACTACCCCGTCTGGCAGCTTTTTCCATACACCCACCACCCTTTGTGTGAATAAGTTACCCCTCGGATTCCTATTAAATCTTTCCCCTTCACCTTTAACCTATGTCCTCTGGTCCTCGATTCCCCTACTCTGGACAATAGACTCTGTGCATCTACCTGATCTATTCCTCATGATTTTGTACACCTCTATAAGATCTCCCCTCATTGTCCTGCACTCCTACTCAACCTCTCCCTATAATTCACACCCTCTAGTCCTGGCAACATCCTCATAAATCTTTTCTGAACCCTTTCAAGCTTGACAATATCTTTCCTATAACATGGTGCCCAGAACTGAACAAAATATTCTAAATGGGGTCTCACCAACGTCTTATACAACTGCAACATGACCTCCCAACTTTTATACTCAATACTCTGACTGATGAAGGCCAAAGTGCCAAAAGCCTTTTTGACCACCTTATCTACCTGCGACTCGACCTTCAAGTAACTATTCACCTGTACTCCTAGATCCCTCTGCTCTATAACACTATCCAGAGGCCTACCATTTATTGTGTAGGTGTTGTCCTTGTTTGACATCCCAAAATGCAACATCTCACACTTCTGTATTAAATTCCATCAACCATTCCTCCGCCCACTGGCCAATCAATCCAGATCCTGCTACACAACCATCTTCACTATCTGCAAAACCACTAACCTTTGTATCATCAGCAAACTTGCCAATCTTGCCCTGTGCGTTCTCATCCAAATCATTGATGTGGATGACAAACAGTAACGGGCCAGCACCGAATCCTGAGGCATACCACTAGTCACAGGCCTCCAGTCTAATGCCCCTGTCCCACTTAGGAAACCTGAATGGAAACCTCTGGAGATTTTGTGCCCCACCCAAGGTTTCCGTGCGGTTCCCGAAGGTTATTGTCAGTCTCCCTAATGGTCGAAACTGACAAAAACCTCCAGGAACCTCCGGGAACCATACGGAAACCTTGGGTGGGGCACAAAATCTCCAGAGGTTTCCGTTCAGGTTTCCTAAATGGGACAGGGGCATAAGAAGCAACCTTCCACCATCACCCACTGCTTCCTTCCATAGAGCTAATTTGCTACCAATTCAACTATCCCTCCTTGGATCCCATGCGATCTAACCTTCCAGAGCAGCCTACCATGTGGAACCTTGTCGAACGCCTTACTGAAATCCATGTACACATCTACAGCTCTGTCTTCATCAACCTTTTTGCTCACATCTTACAAAAAATCAATCAAATTTGTGAGACACGATCTCCCACATACAAATCCATGCTGACTGTCCCTAATCAGCCCTTGCCCATCCAAATGCCTGTATAACCTATCCCTCCAAATACTCTCCAGTAACTTACCAACTGCAGATGTTAATCCCACCGTCCTATAGTTCCCAGCATTTTTCCTGCAGCCCTTCTTGAAAAGAGGCACAACATTTGCCATCCTCCAGTCTTCCGGCACCTCTCCTGTATTTACGACTCGTAAATTTCAAGCAGGGCTACTGCAATTTCCTCTCTAGTTTCCCCACAATGTCCTCAAATATATCTGATCAGGCCCCGGAGATTTGTCTACCTTCAAACACGACAGTACCTTCAGTAATTCCTTCACAGTAACTCTGACTGCTCTCATGACACTTCCAGTGACTGCTCCAATTTTCTCCATCCCACTATCTTTCTCCTCGGTAAATACAGAGGAGAAATACTCATTTAGGACCTTGCCCATCTCCTGTGGCTACACACAGAGGTGACTGCTTTGATTCCTGAGGGGTCCCACTCTCTAGTTACCCATTTACCCCTTGTGTGTTTACAAAATCTTTTGGGATTATCCTTAATGCTACCTGTCAGGGCTATCATCTGGCCCCTTTTGCCATTCTGATTTCCTTTTTTAGCATACTCCTAAGTGCCCCAAACTCCTCCGTGGATGCACTTGATCTCAGCTACCTATACCTGTCCCATACATCCTTCTTGTTTTTGACTAACATCTCAATTTCCCTCGTCAGCCAAGCTTCCTAACGTTTGCCTGCACATAACGCTTAACGGGGAAGTACACATGCTGAGCCTTCTTCAGTACACTTTTAAATACATCCAATTTGGCCGATGTTCCTCTCCCCTCTAATAACCTCCTCCATTCAACTTGAGCAACACCTTCTCTCATACCCTCAAAGTTGGCCTTACCCCAGTTGAGCATTATATAGGCACGTGGATCCTCTCCGTCCCTATCCATAACTATCTTAAACCTCGACATACTGTTTAAGAAAACTCTCCTGAACACTATTGAGGAATTGCACCCCATCTGAACCCTTCACGCTATGATTTTTCCCAGTCTATATTGGGAAAGTTAAAATCCCCTACTACAACAACCTTATTTGACCTGCAGCTGTCTGCAATCTCCCGGCACATTTGTTCTTCTGATTCCTGTTGACATTCGGGGTCTGTAGTACACCCCCAACAAGGTGATCATCCCTTTCTTGATCCTCAGCTCCCATATAGCCTCACTAGACGAACCACGCATAATGTCACCTCTGAACACAGCCGTGACATCCTGCTTAACCAACAATGCAACCCCCCTCCTCTTTCTCTCACCCCTGTCTCTCCTGAAGCTCCTGTACTCTGGAACATTGAGCTGCCAGTCCTGCCCCTCCCTTAAACAGGTTTCAGTCATGGCTGCAACATCCCAGTCGCTCGTATCTATCCATGTCCTAAGCTCATCTGCCTTACCCGTCAGGCAACCTTGCATTAAAATATGTGCAGTTTAAACCAACCCTCCTTCCCTGCTCTCCGCCTTTCTGTCCACTAACCACACCAACCTCCATACCAGCTTCTCACGTGGCTGTCATGCACGAGATCCCACCCCCCAGCCAATATAGTTTAAACCCTCCCGTGTACCTTTGCGCTAGGATGTTTGTCCCCCTCCAATTTAGGTTACCCTTTTATACTGGTCACCCCTGCTCCGGAAGAGATCACAACAATTCAGAAATCTGAATCCCTGTCCCCTGCACCAACTCCGCAGCCACACATTCATTTCCCCTATCTTCCTATTCTTATCTTCACTCGCACGTTGTACTGGAAGCAATCCTGAGATCACTATCCCTCAGGTCCTGCTTTTCAGTCTTCTACCCAATTCCGTAAATTCTTGTAGTAGAACCTCCTTCCTCTTCCTATATCATTTGTGCCAACATGCACAACAACCTCTGGCTGCTCCCCCTCACTCTTGAGGATGCCGTGCAGCCGCTCCGAGACGTCCAGGACTCTGGCACCGGGGAGGCAACACACCATCCCGGAGTATCGCCTGCTGCCGCAGAATCTCTTATCCGCACTTCTGACGATTGAGTCTGCCACCACTATGGCTCTGCCTGTCGTCACTCTTCCCCATTGAGCCTCGGCACCAGGGTTGGAATCACAGCCCTGAGTACCACTCAGTCTTGTCATGTCATCCGTTCCCAAGAGGGTGTACCTGTTTTCAATAGGCCTCCTGCCCGCCACGTTTACTCCTCTTTCTCATAGTCACCCACCTTCATTCTTCCTGTATTCTTGGTGTGACAACCTCACTGAAGGTCTTGTCCGGGAAACTCTTGTTTTCCCAGATGGTCCTAAGGTCATCCAGTTGCTACTCCAGTTCCCCAACACATTCATTCAGGAGCTGCACCTGGACACAATTTCTGCAGGTGTTGTTGTCAGAAGCAACAGCAGTGTCCCTGACTTCCCACGTTCTGCAGGAAACACACTGTACCAACTTGCCTGCCATTTCTTCAGTGGACAAAAAATCACAAATTTTGAATCAAGTGCAGCCTCCTTGCCTCAGCCTCAGCCTCATCCAGAACCAGGGGCCACAGTTTAAGAATAAGCGGCAAGCCATTTAGAACGGAGACGAGGAAACTCTTTTTCTCACAGCGAGTTGTGAGTCTGTGGAATTCTCTGCCTCAGAAGGCAGTGGAGGCTGGTTCTCTGGATACTTTCAAGAGAGAGCTAGATAGGGCTCTTAAAAATAGCGGAGTCAGGGGATGTGGGGAGAAGGCGGGAACGGGGTACAGATTGGGGATGATCAGCCATGATCACATGAATGGCGGTGCTGGCTCGAAAGGCCAAATGGCCTACTCCTGCACCTACTCCTATTGTCTAAGACTCTTGAGCCAAAGACTCCCACTTTACCTCCCAAGGCACTTCACATCAACAAGGCCACTCCGCTACAGCAGCGCTTATTTTTTATCTGCTACCCAATCAACTACTTTAGGGCTAATTTGTAAGTTAGTGCCTTTGGTGCTTTTTAAAATCTCCATTCCCTCTGACTCGCCTTCTTTCTACCAATGTTTAAGAAGGAACTGCAGATGCTGGAAAATCGAAAATCGCTGGAGAAACTCAGCGGGTGAGGCAGCATCTATGGAGCGAAGGAAATGGGCGACGTTTCGGGTCGAGACCCTTCTTCAAACTGATGTGGGGGTTGGGGGGGGGTAGAAGAAAGGAAGAGGCAGAGACAGTGGGCTGAGGGAGAGCAGGGAAGGGGAGGAGAAAGCAGGGATTACCTGAAATTGGAGAAGTCAATGTTCATACCACTGGTGTGTGAACTGCCCAAGCGAAATATGAGGAGCTGCTCCTCCAATTTACGGTGGGCCTCATTCTGGCCATGGAGGAGGCCCAGGACAGAAAGGTCGGATT
Source organism: Okamejei kenojei (assembly GCA_035221665.1). Taxonomy (NCBI): domain Eukaryota; kingdom Metazoa; phylum Chordata; class Chondrichthyes; order Rajiformes; family Rajidae; genus Okamejei; species Okamejei kenojei. Next base: position 86,056,238 of record CM069133.1, read on the forward strand.
TGGAATGGGAGGGGGAGTTGAAGTGCTGAGTCACCGGGAGATCAGGTTGGTCATTGTGAACCAAGCTGCGGTGTTGGGCGAAGCGATCGCCAAGCCTGGTCTCACCGATGTAGAGCAGTTGACACCTAGAGCAGCGGATGCAATATGTGAGGTTGGAGGAGGTGCAGGTGAACCTCTGCCTCACCTGGAAAGACTGCTTAGGTCCTTGGATGGAGTCAAGGGGGGAGCTAAAGCGACAAGTGTAGCATTTCCTGCGGTTTCAAGGGAAAGTACCAGGGGAGGGGGTGGTTTGGGTGGGAAGGGATGAATTGACCAGGGAGTTACGGAGAGAGCGGTCTCTGTGGAAAGCCGAAAGGGGAGGAGATGAGAAGATGTGGCCAGTGGTGGGATTCCGTTGGTGGGTTTGTAATAGATGTCGGTCAGTAATAGATGTCTCATTTGCTAAACGTGGGAGCCTAGTCTAATCGTCTTGAGGGCAAACCTGCCATCCTAAAAATCAACCCAGTGAACCACATGTTTGTCCTTGAGATAAGGTACACAACCGATGTCTTCAATATTTTTATATAAATTGAATGAATATGAAGCAAGAAATTTGCAGGAAATATAGCAGTAGTTAAATCTGAGAATTTTGGTATGAAGTCAAATATTGAAGATGTTTATCTTTTTAACAGCTTACACACTGACGGAGGTTTGTGTTAGCCCTGCAAGCCCGCCTGTTTCAATTGGGTTACTTAGTACAACTTCTTAAATGCCCTTCAGATTTCCTGCTTCAGTTTGTTCCTGCACCTTGGTTATAATTTTGTTTTGTTGCAAAAGTTTTTTACTTGTGGATTGTGTTGCTTTGAACTTTCAGCCATTTCTGTTCCATCAATATTTGGTGTAGTGTTGACTTTGGGGTGCAGTTTTATTGACAACCTGCCAAGCCTTCTCAGCGGGAGCCTTTAATGTGCATTGTGAGCATTGGTTGATAATTCAACAGCGAAGATGCTTCTACACATTTGATCTGTGCACTATCCTCTAACTATCCATGGAATATTGCATCACTGGCAGAATTGGGAATCTGGCCAGTTTATTCACTCCTTTCCCAGCCTAGGAGTTGAGAAATGTTGCATGCTTTTATAGATTCTGTTGAATGTTAAAACATATAGTAGGGCTGTGATTTAATTGGTGGTGGATTTATGCATGAAAAGATTGGGTTGCTACTAATCCACAATGTCATGAGGCCGTAGTGAATTTAATTGTCGAACTTCATTAATATGCACTAATTCAATTCAATTCAATATTTATTCCATGTCATTTGAACCTCAGTGAAACTAACCTTCCTATCTGGTATCTTGTGATAAACAGGGGCAGAACAAAACAATCTAATCGATCTTTGCGGAATTTGGTGTGGCACTTTTGCTTTGAGAAAGTAATGTGACCTTAATGGCCGTCTGATCCACTTTCTTAATTTATATTAGATGGCAAATAATTCATTGCGTTCGGGTAGAGTTAAAACTGTAGTTGGGCGATGTTATCACACCCAGATTGGCATACATAAGGATAGTGCTGTCTTCAGGGGCACATTTGCTGCAGCCTTAGAGCATCACCTAACAATTGAAGCCAATAGCACATTACCTAGCAGATGTTACTTCCCTTCTTGACTAGAAGGTAGGTTAAAAGTTGATCCAATTTTTTTCTCCTTCAACTTGCCATTTTACATTGCTGAAGACCCTAACCAATTGTTTTAAGTATATCCAGGAATTATATACACCACTACCTGAAAGTTCATTTCATGTTTCGGCACTTTGTGTAGAAACCATTAACCCTGAAAGTAAATCTTTTTTAAACTGATTTAGATGGTATCTCCAATTGTTTGAATTTTTACTTTTCGAACAGTGTTCTTGATTCACTCTTATAATTGATTATTTCACCATTGCTTATGGAGCATATGTTGTCTGATTGCAGTACTTCCACATAAATGAAATATCATTGGTCTCCAACATGTCCATTGAGACATCTTGGCCAGCTTGCTATAATTTCTAATAATTTGTTCTGGTCATAGAGTGATAGAGGATTGAAAAAGGCACATCAGTCTATAAAATCAAGACAGACATTAAGCACTAATTTTTACACACATTCTATTTTTGTCCATTTTATTCTCCCAATTACCATCAACTTAGTACAAATTCTGTTACACATCTAAACACATGGGGAAATTTACACTAACCAACTAGCCTACCACCTTGCATGTCTTTTGAGATGTGGGAAGAAATGGCAGCCCTGGAGAAAATCCACATGGTCACAGTTAACATGCAACCTCCACACTGAATTGTTTAAGAAGGAACTGCGGATGCTGGTTTAAACCGAAGATAGACACAAATGCTGGAGTAACTCAGCAGGACAGGCACTTTTTCTGAAGAAGGGTCTCGACCTGAAATGTCACCCATTCCTTCCCTCGTGATGCTGCCTGTCCTGCTGAGTTACTCCAGCTTTTTGTGTCTATCTCCACACTGGATTGCTGGAACCATGAGGCAGCAGCTCAATTAATTTCACCGCAGTGTTGCACATTGCCTATGATTCCATGGTTTGCAAATAATAGATTTCTTAATTTATCATCAGCAAACTTAAGGAAATAGATTAACGTTCTATTGTTTATGGATTTGGATTCATACCACAGGATTGGTGAAGCAGAAATTACAGAGTCATGTAACACAAAGTGTAAAGCCATGCTTCAATAGCAGAGAAAGGTAATTCTGAGCCAAAGGATTCTAATTTTGGGAGGGAGAAACTCAAGTTAGGGACAGCACAAACTCAAGTAAAGTACACTTATGCCTCATTTGCAGAGCAGCCCCTGTTGTACCAGTGTGGTAACCTGCTTTCGTATCCTGTAAGCCAACTTCCATTATTTGCCGTTTCCGATAATGCCAAGTTGAAACATCAACCATTTCTCCCTTCATAGATGCTGGATAGCCTGGGTATCTCTAGTGTTTTGTTTTAAGTGTACTGAAGGCTACATGCTGCTAATGTTGATGGCCCAAAATGGCACACATCTTTTTTAAGTAAAGAAGAACATTTCACATAGTTTTTGTTTCTCAAGTTATCCAATCAATTTAAAAAAAGTCACATCACATTCATTCCATTACAGAGGATAAAAATGTGTCCAGGGAATGAGGCGTTTCTGTTGTTGATGTCATTGGGAAGCTGCCCTGATTTTACCAAGTCATAGTGAGTCATGACAAATTTGGGGAGACCAGAAAATCCAGATGCTGGAATCTGAAGCTAAAAATAAACTGCTGGAGGAACTCAGCAGATCGAGCAGCATGTTTGTGGGGTCAGGTAGAAGCTGGGAAATTGATGTTTTAGGTTGAGACTCTGCATCAGTGGAGTGGGAGGGGTGAGGCAGGCATGTTGGTGATGGGTGGAAGCAGACAAGCAATATCAAGGCAAATGGAGCCAACTGAGGTGAGGGAAGGAGGAAGGTAGAGACAGCAGCTCGAGGGCAATAAGCAGGGATACAAAACGCTATGTTTTGGAATCTCCCTCATCTGCCTATTTCTGCTCATCCTCGAACCACCTCTCTCTGCTATTCATTCTGTCCAGTTGCATATGTGACAAATAAAGTACAATTGAACCATTGAGGATCTCAACATGGGATGTCAACAGTTCCTCCCCCTTCCCCTTCACTATAAACAAATAACGTTCAACCCACTGAGCTCAATCAGTGGGTTTTTTTTGGTCATTAAATTTATTTTCACTCAAAATAAACCTTGTATTAACTCATTAGAATTAGTTGAAAAGCACTTACCTTACTATGAAGACTTCCAAACTTGTTATCTTTTCTTTTTGTATCCTGTGTCAGTCTGATATAGAAAGCATGTATGTGGGCAGATAAATTCATTGTATTGGGAATGCATGTTTTACTTTATCAACTCGTCCAAGTGATGGCATGCAAATGAAAATAAACAATGCGTTTAAAGAAGAAAATCTGCAATCTGAAAATGTTCCCCACTGATGGTTATACCTAGTCTTGACGTTAATGGAAGGGTAAGATTCCAGGAAAAAACACTTCTTGGATTCCCCAGAGGATCGCATTGGAGAACGACAGGGTGATCCATGAGGCCAAAAAGTGATCTTCAAGAGCTGTAGTTTGAAGTGACTGCTCATATTTTCCAGAGAACTTTCTATTCCGGCACAAATCAAATCTCAAGAGTGTTTTGTTTTTCATTAGTCTGCAAAGAATGCATCATGGGAGTAATTATTCTACGGAGCTTCAAACTTCACAGGCATCCAGTTAAATATTTTCCGTAAGTCTTGGAACCATTTGCAGAGGGAACATTGGCCAGGAAACAGAAAGGGACTCCCTATAAAAGTGTTGAGGTCTTTGATGAGTGGACAGGCAGGACCCGAGTTCAAATTAATTCTCAATTCAATGAATTCTCATCATATAGAAATTTAGTGCTTGACTGAAAACTCCACCAATCTTCTACAGATGCTCTGTGGAAGGTATTCTGACTGGTTGTATCGTGGCCTAGTACTGCAATTCCAACACAATGCAACAAACTACAGAAAAGAGCAGGCACAGCCTGTTCCTATCATGGGCATAATCCTTCCCACTCAAAAATATCCACATGAAGTACCACCTCAAAAGTGGCATCTATCATCAACGATCCTCACCATCTAGGCCATACCCTATTCTCACTAGTATCATTGGAAAAGAGATGCAGAAGCCTGAGGTCCCACAGTACCAAGTTCAGGAAAAGCTAACTTCCTACACCCATTAGGTTCTTCAATCAACCTGCACCCACCAAAGCCGACCTTGACAATTCAATTCCATTCCCACCAACTCTTGCACTACCGTGATCTTGTTTTATTATTGTGTTTGTTGTACTAATATTTTTTTCTGATCTTATACTTTTCAAAGACTTGTATAATTTATGCACAATTTATGTTGTTGTGTTTGTTGGAGTCGAAGTACCTGTGATGCCACTGTAAGCAAGATGTTTTATTGTATCTGTACCTCAATGAACTTGTGCTTATGACAATAAACTTGATGTGGGTGAAGGAGGAAAGATGTTAGTATAAAAAGTTATGAATGTTTTTTTTAAACCTTGTTTAAGTATTTATTCACAACTATATTTGTGTTTATCTATTTCATTAAATTCTGGAACTGATTTTCTGCTGAAGAGTTTCAGTCTCCTGAAATGATTTAAATCGCTGCTACTTCACATCTTCAATGCATTCTAAATGCTTCACAGCAAATACAATTTAGCGCATTTCTCTTCTGCATCGTGGTCAGAGGAAATCTTCAGTATAAATGCTCTATAAATACAAAATGTACAAGCTATTCAGTCGAGTAATACCATGAATAAAAATTGAGTAACATTTATTTATGTTGAATATTATCACATGGGCACCCGAGCCAAAAATGTGCGGGTTAAAATGTAAATATAAGAACAGCATGGTAGTGATTATATAATGTAGAAACAAAGAACTGCAGATGCTGGTTAATACACAAAAGGCCATAAAATACTGGAGTAACTCAGCAGGTCAGGCAGCATGGATAGGTGATGTTTCTGGTTGAGACCCTTCTTCAGACTGATTAAATACAATGGTCAGGAAAAAAGGAATGAAACCAGAGGCAGCCACATTTTGTTGCTTGCATCATTGCATCAAAAGATGGTTGTTTGCTTGGAGAGCATTTACATGGCCACAGGCAAACAGGCAACAAATCTTCAACACATATTTCTATAAAAGGGGTAATGTCATCTTAAGTCCTGTGGATGTGCAGATGGACAACTGAGATCCATTAGCAGCCTTTATAAAGGAACACACAATTCTATGGCTTCATTGACCAAAAGATAACATCACCCAAATCCACCAGAAACAGATTAAATGCTTGCTGGCTTGTTGGATTCTTGCTGTGAGTAATGCGGCTACGGTGTTGGTTGCTTGACACCAAATGTGTGGGAAATTTTTACATTGAATCAAAATGCAATAACAGGCATTGTTTGGCTGAGTGATCTTTGGGGTTTAATCAAAAGGCATGTTCATTCTTGTTCTATCTTTCAATTTATTTTCCTGTCTAATTCAGCCTTATATGTTGGTCTGTCCTCTGCTTCAAACACTATCTGGTAGTGCATTCCACATTATTTGCATGTAAATGGCTTTGGGCTTATTTCTCAAGTTGCATATTGATAATTTGTCTTTTAAAAGTATTTTCACTGAATAATCTTAGTATTTATCTGGTATTTGAAGACGTGATCTCTTCGGCTTATACAGGTTGTTTTACTAGATTTCCTAATGTGCATGTTTTCACCAGAGGGTTTCTCTTGCTGTATTTAGGAGAAGAGGCACAGTTATTGAGACTGTCACTGATGCAGTTGTTTAACAACAAAGCACTTGAAACTCATAAAGATTGTATTAACAGGTAAGTAACTTTGGAGGTTAATTATTCTAGGCTAATTGTGAATGTTTGAGTTACTATCATAAACTTAGTAACAATTTCAATAACTTTTCCCAAGTTTGAAGTGTGATCCAGCATTAATGCTATTTATAATTGTCACGTGAACCAAGATATAGTGAAAGCCTTGTTTGCATGCTATCCGTCCATCATAAGTTTTGCTGATGATTACACAATGTTAGATTCCACTCAGCAAATGAAATAGTCAATTTCTGAATTAAGCAAGCCATAGACAATATACAGGGATGGACTGAAAAGTGGCAACTAACATTCACACCGCATTGCTACCAGGCAGTCTCAACCTCCAACAATAGAAAATCTACACAGGTGACACGAGAGGCTGTAGATAGGGGTTCCCAACCTTTTTCATCCCATTTACCCCTGGCAACTTTAATAGCACATAACAATGTTATTTCACTTATTTATGAACAACTAATGATGATACCGGTATACCAGAACCAAACACAGTCAGTCAATGAGAGAAAATATGCACAAATTCAGATTCAACAAATTTACACCCTGGGCAGGCGAAATTTACCCCCTGGGGTAAGTTTACCCCAGGCTGGAAACCCTTGCTGTAGACGCTGGAATCTTGAGCCAATGATTGAAGTTTGTATGTTCTCCCTGTGACCATGTGGGTTTCCTCCTCCCAATGAGTTGCAGGTTTGTAGGTTAATTGGCCTCTGTAAATTGTCCCTAGAGTGTAGGCAGTTGACTAAAACTAAACAAACAAAGTGCTGGAGGAAAAATAGGGCACTAAATTCTAGGGAAACGCGGCAGATCAGGCGGCATTTCTGGAGAACAGGCGATATTTTGAGTCGGGACTTTTCTGAGTGAGTATAGTAGGGGGGAGAAAGCTGGAAGAGAGGTGCAAGCGAGAACAAAGGCAGACAAGTGATAGGCGGATACAGGTAAGTGCGGGTTTTAACCAATGGATTTTCTCAAATATTTAATTGCCACCTGTGCACAGTCACTTAAGTGTGTCCTTTCTACATAGTGAAGCTGTTAGTTACAGTACTTACCCAGGCTACTCTAAAAACAACTGCGAAGCTGCTACCTGCTAAATTCGGGAACACCTTGCCCAACAGCACTGGAAGAACTGCAACAGCTCAGCACCATCTCCTTCAGGAACTGCCAATAATTGCAGGCAGTTCCCAGATCCTGAAAGTCACAAAACAAAAACAGTTCTACTTCTCTTACATATTGTACACTCAAAATTCCACATTGCAAGTTAACTGGAATTAGCTCTAAACTTAACCAGGATCTAAATATAACAAACCTTGGCCTTTAAGGCTATGTTGGCTAACAATTAAAATAGATGGTGTCTCCCTGAGCTGGGTACTCACTGCTGAGCTGTGTTCTTCTTTACCAGTAACAGCACTACATTTGGCTTTGCCATCATACATCACAGAAGTGAGGTGTGCCTGCAGGTTAAGCTTGGCACCTGTCTCTGGATCCTAACTTTGAAATGGAATGCCATGGTCAACATCCTCATATCCCCATTCCCATTTTTCTGAGGAATCTGGAGTGTGGAGCAAAGGTGGAAATTTGTCTATATAGGCGCTTTTTCAATCTAATTTTCTAATTAGTTTAATTAATTAATGTGCAACTTTTGGCACTGATGAGTTATGACTTTCTTCTCAATTATATTTTATCTAAATCTGCAAAATTTAATGTAGTTCCGAGACATGGGTCACAAATGTTGATTTCGAGACACATTTTTGATGCTCTGCCCACAGCCTAATAGTCACAAAATGCTGCGTAACTCAATGGGTCAGACAGCATAATGGGTCAGACAGATATAATAAAAATAATAATTAATATAATTGTGAGTGTGTTTTTTGAATGAGACTGCCGCATAGGTCCAGCTCCTGAACCAGCCTAATTAATGGGTGAGGGCAGTTCCTCTGGGTTCCCCCGTTTACTGAACCCCACTAACTGCCAGTGTGCAGAGTGGGGATCACGGCCATATTGGGACTGGGGCAGTGCCAGGCTGGGGGAAGGCTAAGGTATCTTCCACTGACAGGAAAGTGCCTAACCCTAACTCGCCCCCCCCTTCTAGAGCTGCCCATGGCTGGAGCTGGAGCCGCTTTGGGACCAGCTGCGGGCTCCATACGTGTGGCCCCGCAGCGCGTCCTCAGCCAGCATGCACCTTCTTGATCATCGTGGTGGTGATGGTGGGGAGCAGCACTGCCCTGCACACATCTCGGTCCGCCTTCAGCACCACCATAGCTCCGGCTCCATCAGACCACCCGCACGTTCGCTGCAACACCGGCCTACCGACAGCCCGACCGACCCCTCGCAGCATCCACCGGTGGCCCGGCCACTCTCACCATCCACCGGCAGCCTGGCCACTCTCACGACCCACCGGCGGCACGGCCGCTCACACCACCCACTGGCGGCCCGACGGCTCCTCCACAGCATCCATCGGCCTACCGACAAGCCCGACCGACTGACTGACTGACCGACCGACCGAACCTGACCATGACCCTAAACCTAACCCTAGCTCATATATATCATTTTTATTTAACAGTTCACATCATAATTTATAAAGATAAATCAAATGAAAAACAAAATTATCAACAAGGTTTGCATTACCTTTATTCCTTGGAAACCTTGCTATTGTTTTGATGTAATAAGCAAAGATCCTATAGCAAGCAAGATAGACCACTCCTTCTAAATGCAATGGGCTGACGTGTAGTACGCAACGGAGCGGAACGTGGGCCTTTTTTTCTTCCATTTCAGTAACCCGACCCAACCTGACCTGACTTGCAGTGTAATCAGCGTTGCGGGGGAACAGTTTGTGTTAATAAATTATAATTCTGAAAATTAGAAGATTTTCCCCAAAAACGAGGATGTTTCCGTAACCGGCTTCTGTCTCCGCACTAGTATCGTATGAGATCTTTGGTGCGGAGACGGAAGCCGGTTACGGAAATGGGGCTGAAAATTACCCATGAATCTGCCCATGACCGTACTATGTCTTTTTCGTCGAGTGATCTATCTTGCTTGCTATAGGATCTTTGGTAATAATGAGGCAGCCATGATCCCAGGGTCCTAGCTGCCTAGCGACCATAAAACAAAGCGCGGGATTGGTCAATTTGCATCCGACCTCAATGTCAAACGTACATTGATTGGACAATTACTACTCGGAAAATTGGAAGATTTTGTCATTTAAAAAAAATTTGCAGGTTTTGTTCTTGACGAGTTTCAGGTATGATTTATATAATATTTTTACACAATATGTTAAAAATTCAGGTAGTTCCGTGTGTTGGGTCACAAACTTCAACGAAGAAACTCCTCGGCCCACAGCCTATATTTCTGAGAATTTGTTTGAAGACTGACTAGTGAGATGCCACCAGGATTATTATCTGTTCGCAGTGATTTAACTGAGGGGTCCAAGTGTAATTTATCTAGGCTTCAAACTGATCCCAACATTAGCCTACAGTGTGAGCTGCAAGAAGAATGCTTGGAGGTTTTGAGAGTGCAGTAACAGGTTAAGCAATAGGTGAGGAAATAGCAGGTGGAATATAATATGCAAACGTGCGAGGTAGAAACATAGAAAAATAGGTGCACGAGTAGGCCTCTATGATCATGGCTGATCATCAAAATTCAGTACTCCGTTCCTGCTTTTCCCCCATATCCCTTGATTCTTTTAGCCATAAGAGCTAAATCTATTTTTTTCTTGAAAATATCCAGTGAATTGGCCTCCTGCCTTCTGTGGAGAGAATTCCACAGATTCTCAACTCTCTGCATGAAAAAGTTGTTCCTCATCTCAGTCCAAAATGGCGCACCCCTTATTCTTAAATTGTGACCCCTGATTCTGGACTTGCCCAACATCCAGAACATTTTTCTTGCATCCAGCCTGTCCAGTCCTTTAAGAATGTTATATGTTTCTATAAGATCCCTCTCATCCTTCTAAATGTCAGTGAATACAAGCCCAGTCGATCCATTCTTTCATCATATGTCAGTCCCGCCATCCCGGGAATTAACCTGGTGAACCTACGCTGCACTCCCTCAATAGCAAACATGTCCTTCCTCAAATTAGACCAAAATTGCACACAATACTCCAGGTATGGTCTCACTAGGGCCCTGTACAACTGCAGTAGAACCTCCTTGCTCCTAAGCTCAAATCCTCTTGCAATGAAGGCCAACATGCCATTAGCTTTCTTAACTGCCTGCTGTACCTGACTGATCTACAAGCATTGTAGATCTTGTTGCACCTCCCCTTTTCCTAATCTAACACCAGTCAGGTAATAATCTGCCTTCCTGTTCTTACGACTAAACATTTATCCACATTATACTACATCTGCTATGCATCTGCCCACTCGCCCAACATATCCAAGTCATCCTGCAGCCTCAATACCTACCCCCAATATCATATGCTCTAATTTTGGACACAAATCTCTTGTGTTGGACCTTGCAAAGACTTTTTGAAAGTTCAGATACACCACATCCATTGGCTCTCCCTTGTCCATTCTACTTGTTACATCCTCAAAAAATTCCAGAAGATTAGTCAAGCATAATTTGCCCTTCATAAATCCATGCTGACTTTGACTGGCCCTGTCACTGCTTTCCAAATACACTGCTATAACATCTTTAACAATCGACTCAGGCATCATCCCCACTACTGATGTAAGGCTAACTGGTCTATAATTCTCCCTCCTTTCTTAAAAAGTGGGGTTATTTTGGCTACCCTCCAGTCCACAGGAGCTGATCCAGAGTCGAAAGGAAAATTGGAAAATGATCACCAATGCACCCACGATTTCTAGGGCCACCTCCTTGAGTACTTTGAGATGCAGACTATCAGGCCCTGGGGATATATCTGCCTTCAGTCCCAACAGCTTACCTAACATCATTTCCTGACTAATGTAGATTCCCTTCAGTTCCTCCCTCCCAGTAGATCCTCGGTCCCCTAGTATTTTTGTGAGATTGTTTTTGTCTTCCTTAGTGAAGACAGAACCAAAGTTCACATTTAACTGTTTTGCCATTACTTCGTCATTGTTTCCCATTATAAACTCACCTGTCTCTGATTGTAAGGGACCTACACTTGTCTTCACTAATCTTTTATTTTTTATATATCTATATTTTATATTCCCTGCAAGCTTTCTTTCATGCTTTTCCCTCATCCTCCCTCCCCCCTCTTAATTTAACCCCTTTGTCCTCCTCTGTTGAGTTCTAAATTTCTCCCAGTCCTCCGGTTTGCTGCTTCCTCTGGCCAATTTATATGCCTTTTCCTTGGATTTCCCTCATTAGCCACAGTTGAGCCGCCTTCCCCGTTTTAATTTTTCACCAGGCAGGGACGAACAATTCTTTGGAGTTCATCCATGCGGCGTTTAAATCTTTGCCATTGCATCTCCACCGTCAACCCTTTAAGTATAATTTGCCAGTCTATCCTAGCCAATTCCCATCTCATACCTTCAAAATCTCCTTTCTTTAAGTTCAGGACCCTAGTCTCTGAATTATCCGTGTCACTTTCCATCCTAATGCAGAATTCTACCATATTTTGGTCACTGTTGCCCAAGGGGCTTTGCACAACATGATTGTTAATGAATCCTTCCTCATTACACAATACCCAGTCTAGGATGTCCTCTAGTCGGGTCTTCTACTTATTGGTTAAAAAACCATCCCGTATGCACTTTGGCAGAAATAAAATGTTTTTTAATAAGATGTGAAAGCTATTGGTGCTTAGTTTCCTATGCACAGGAATCATTGAAAGTTTGTTAATGTGCAGATTTATGGGAAGAAGACCTCTCACGAAGCAACTGTATCTCACTGGGTTAAGCGCGAATACAAAAACTTGCTAGTTTTAACAATCTTTGTCTTTTCACTGTTGTATTTCTAAGTAGTTTGAATAATCTTATTCAGCTTCCCTATAGCTGAACCCTTCTGAAATGCACCTTGACATTTCTGGCAGGAAGGGATCCATAGTTTCCCTTTTAATATCTTGCACAATCTAAATTTATGGGGGTTTCACAATCCATTTCTCTAGGTGTTTTCCATAGGTAGCTGTTTTTGCTAACTTTTTCTATTTGGTGCCTTCTGCAAAATAGGTTTCTATATCCAAGGGGAAAGTGAGATTCTTGGAGGATGCATTTCAAACAAATGAGTCTGTGTTGAAAGTCCACTAAACAGTATGCATGTCATATAAGAGACTATGTATATTAGGTGCAAAAAAGCGAAGACCATCAACCCAAACCATCCTCTGTCATTCAAGTTAACAATCCAATGTGGAATGGTTGATGACGGAGTTCATCAAATTTAACTTAGATATCCTTCAATTTAATTGCATCTTTAAACTTTTGGTAGCAAAATCTGATAAGGCGTATTGTAATATTTGTTGGTAACTTTTTCAACTTTGTTTTATTTTAAAATGTATATTTTTTGAAATTGTTTTATTTTAAAATGCATCCTTTTATTAATGGCATTTGTTTTGTTTAGAGTATGTACAAGGAATCTGAAGGACCTTGCACAAAGGTAAGAGCATACATTTATTTTTGAGCCAACAATAATTGATAGAATTTAATGCAGAGAAGTGTAAGGTGTTGCATTTTGGGATATCTAATAAGGGCAGGACCTACACAGTGAATGGTAGGCCTCTGGGGAGTGTTGTAGAGCAGAGGGATCTCGGAGTGCAGGTGCATGGTTCCCTGAAGGTCGTGTCACAGGTAGATAAGGTGGTCAAAAAGGCTTTTGGCACATTGGCCTTCATCAGTCAGAGTATAGAGTATAGAAGTTGGGAGGTCATGTTGAAGTTGTATAAGACGTTGGTGAGACCGCATTTAAAATATTGTGTTCAGTTCTGGGCACCAGGTTATAGGAAAGATATTGTCAATCTTGATAGTGTTCAGACGATTAACGAGGATGTTGCCAGGACTAGAGGGTGTGAACTATAGAGAGAGGTTGAGTAGGCTGGGTCTCTATTCCTTGGTGCACAGGAGGTGCAGGCTTTAGAGACTAAGTGGCTGAGTCCTGCTATTTTTTGGGGATTTTGTGTTTATCAATCAAGTGCACTGCAGTAACTGCAATGTTTAACAGCACTTCCTAAACCTGTAACCTGTACCATGCGAGAAGATAAGGGAAACAAAATCATCGTAAACTTTTCCTCTAAGGCAGAGGCCAATTTTGAGATGACAGTGCATCGCCATTCATTTATTACTTAGTCAGATACTTATATCTAACATAAATTTTGTAACCCTTTTGTACTTTACAAAATTTATTTTTCCCCAGGGCCTGTTTACAGGCTGAAGACTGAAGCTGGAGATTGCCACAAAAATGTTCCTTGAGCCTCTCTATACATTCTAACGGAAGCTGGACAAAATTATAAGGGGTCTTAAGGGGTTGGACAGGCTAGATGCAGGAAGATTGTTCCCGATGTTGGGGAAGTCCAGAACAAGGGGTCACAATTTAAGGATAAGGGGGATATCTTTTAGGACCGAGATGAGAAAAACATTTTTCACACAGAGAGTGGTGAATCTCTGGAATTCTCTTCCACAGAAGGTAGTTGATGCCACTTCATTGGCTATATTTAAGAGGGAGTTAGATGTGGTCCTTGTGGCTAAAGGGATCAGGGGGTATGGAGAGAAGGAAGGTACAGGATACTGAGTTGGATGATCAGCCATGATCATGCCACTCAAGAGTATATGAAATGGCGCTGCAGGCTCGAAGGGCTGACTGGCCTGCTCCTGCACCTATTTTCTATGTTTCTATGTTTCTATAATGAAAAACAAAAAAGCACATAGTTCTGGAGTAACTCAGCAGGCCAGGCAGTACCTCTGGAGAACATACTTCGGGTCAGGACCTTTCGTCAGACTGTGATGGGGGGGAGAGAGGAGGGGCAGGCGAGTGATAGATGGATGCAGGTGAGGCAACCGGTTGGATTAAGGCCCAAGCTGAAAAGACAGGTGTGAGATAAGGATATAAGAGTTGCGAATTGTGAAGATAGAGGAAGGAATGTAGGAGCAGGGGTGGAATGGGTGCATTCAAGATATGGAACAAGGAAGAGAGGGGGGGTGGGTGGGGGGGGTTAGATAAGTTATCTAGAATTTGAGAATTAAATGTTGGGTTGTAAGACACCCATGGAATATGAAGTGCAGTTCCTCCAGTTTGCGTGTGCTTTCAATCAGACAATGGAGGAGGCCCAGGAAAGATAGGTCAGTATGGGAAGGGGGTTAAAATTGTTAGCAACCGGGCGATCCAGTAAGCCTTGGTAGAGAGAGCGTGTGTTTGGCGAAACAGTCGCATGGTCTATTCTTGATCTTGCCAATGTAAAGGAGACCCTATCAGGAACACCGGATACAGTAGATGAAGTTAGAGGGGGTGCACTTGAACCTATGTCTCATCTACATGGACTGCTGTGATCACTGAATGGATGTGAGGGAAGAGAGATATAGGGACATCTATAGGGACAGATGTAGTGGCACAGCAGTAGGTTTGCTGCCTTACAGTGCCAGAGACCCGGGTTCAATCCTGACTATGGGCGCTGCCTGTACGAAGTTTGTACATTCTCCCTATGACCGCCTGGGTTTTTTCCGGGAGCTCCAGTTTCCTCCCACATTCCAGAGACTTCCTGGTTTGTAGTTTAATTGGTTTAGATAAAATTGTAAATTGTTCCTATGGCGTAGGATAGTGCTAGCGTGCGTGGATACTAGTCAATGCAGACTAGGTGGGCCAAAGGGCCTGTTTCCATGCTGTATCTCTAAACTAAACTAGACAGAAGGAGGTGTAGTTCAGGTAAGTGTGGGTCCCCTGTGACGGAGACATCAGGAAAGGGGAGAATTATGGTAAATTCAACTTCAGTTTGGGGTTAGGTTAATGTAGTAGGCAATGGAGTAGAACTCAGTCAGGTAAGTGGCTTCCAAGGTGGAACTGTGAAATATTGTGTAGGGGTGTTAGGCCTGTTGGCCCACGGGATAGTGGACTGTACTTGTTTATTTTTTCCCTAAGCATATACACTGTTATTCATGCTCAGTTTAGAAGTAAAACACACAATTCAGGCTGACCTGCAAAGATTGGTCATTACCCTGATTTACCCTTCATTTTACCACAGTAATTTTTAAAGGTGCTGCTGTAATTGAGTTTTGATTTGTTTTTATAAATTTTATTCCATCAGCAAAGAGCCTGTTGCAATTTATGAAATGTTCAAACGATTGGCAACGGAACTCGTACTAGGAATTTTTCTTAGCATCGATGCAGAGGAATCTGCGGCACTCTACAAACAGATTACAGACCTTTCAACACAGCATTGGCATGGTAAGACTTCAATTCAGATTGTTATAGAGTCATACAGCAGCGTTGCATGCCCTTGAACCCAACTTGACCAAGATGCTCATCTAAGGAATGGTCCCGCCCTGAAATGTCATCTGTCCATTGGGGAAAACTGCCTCCTTTCTAAGATTCATGGTCTCTGAGCAGTTTTATCTCTTGAGCTTGATTTGCAGTCCTGTGAAAAACATAGTGGCAATTTCTCTGTATGCATGGGGCTGTCAGTCTGGATTATGTTCTCAACTGTTGAAATGAGATTTTATCTTATAGCTTTTACCCTTTCATAAAAGTGATAGATCTGTGTATTAGGCATTGTAAAATTATGACCACTCATTACTGTCTTTCAGACCAGTAGAATGACCTCTTGCCATTTCTTAAGAACCTTGGAACAATATATGTGCTAAGGCTGGCTTAGAATTAGATTGGCTCAAATGTCAAGAAACATGCAAGCATGCCTCAGGATCTAATGTGATTCTGCCAAAATGGAAGATTCACATTCAAATCTGCTGGTTTTCCTATTTTAGACCAGACTTTGAACCAGTTGTCTCTTCTTCATCCGCGACAAATGATATTTCCTTTCACAATTTTGAAGCCCCACTTCTTCCACACTATAATTTCTAGTTTCACGAAATTCTTTCCCCAAATTAATTATATGCCCAAACACAGCTTGAATAATTTGAGAGGATACAAAGTGCTGGAATAACTCAGCAGGTCAGGCAGCATCTCTGGAAAACATGGGTAGGTGACGTTTTGGGTTCAGACACTTCAGACAGATTGAATCACAATCACATTTCACAAATAAATTCATCTTTCGTAGTCGACTCTCTCCCTTGTCATCAAATTAGATACTTGCAGGATGATGTAGTAGGTAATTCTGCTGCCTCAGTCCAGCCCTGAAGAGTCTGGACCCAAATTGTCAACTATCCACGCTCTGTAGAGATGCTGCCTGATCTGCTGAGTTACTCCAGCAGTTTGTCCTTTTGTGTATTGATCAGCATCTGCCGTTCCTTGTTTCTACATTTTGAATCAAATTTATCATTTCTTATCACAACCCTTAAATATTGCTCCTCTCTGGTTGTTCTGCATTTTAGTTATTACAATACTTTCTCTGTCACTCTACAAGATTCTCATGACTCCAAATTGTATCTGTTCACTTATAACCAGATAAGCCATGTTCAGAACTAATGGCATAATTTCACAAGTAACGTGATCTTCAAAGTAAAGTCGATGTTCTCCCTTGTCTTCAAATCAGGAGGTTGCACGGTGCTGCAGTGGGTAATTCTGCTGCCTCACAGCTTCAATTGAAGATTTGATTCTGACCTTTGGTGCTGTCTTTCTGAAGAACGAACATTCTCTCTTTGACTGTTGTTTTTTCCTGGCATGCTCCAGTTTCTTCCCACATCCAGAAGACATGGTGATTTGCGGGTTATTTGGTGGCAGTAAATTACCCCCGGTGTAGCTTGAGCTTGAAGAATCAGGGTGGAATTGAGGGGCATTTGAGAGAGAATAGGCTACAAGAAAATGGAGGCAGATGGAATTGATGTGGTTGTTCTGAGAGGTGGCGTAGATTCTACGGGCCAAATGGCATCCTTCTAACTCTCGGTAGACACAAAGTAGTTAACTGGATTTTAATTCACTTGCTATTTGAGTGTTGCTCTGAGCAAATAAGCTGCACAATTTTCCCTATTTCACCAAGAAGTAAATTTCAAAAGTAATACATTGACTGCAAGTTGTGCAAGATAACTGTCCCCACTGTATAGGGAGTGGCTAAGAAAGTTGGATTACATAGAACTAGTGTGAATGGGTGATCGATGGGTCGGTGTGGACATGATGGGCTGAAGGGTCTGTTTCCATGCTCTATCTAAAAACTGAAGAATGTATTTTTAATTCTTTCCATTACCTGTTCAAATAGCTAATCTACAGTTCCTTGCTTTATTTTTTGGAGATTTCTTTGCTGACTAACTGTTTTACATCATATTTATCTTTTCTGCTTTGAATTCAAATTACTTATATTGCATTGAATGGCTCCCTAAAGTTCTCTTTTTAAATTGTGCACAATGTTGAATGAGATACCATAGAGTTGATTTGACTGCATGAATTCTTGAATCATGTGATAGCCACAAGCATAGAAATTAAAGAGACCCTCTGTGGAGAGCCTCTTGCTGTTGTTTATAACTTGTTCTTTTGATCACTTTAATGGATTTGAAGTACATTGAAGCATTTTGCAGAAGGCTAGTGACTGATGTAGATAGCAAGGAATTTCTCCTGTCATTTCTAGAGTTTGAGCAAAAAATTGGTATGAATGCAAGGCATTGTTTAGGGCAGCAAAAATATAATCCAAAAACATAATTTGAATTTTAAGATATACATCATAAGGAGTATGTGCATTTGTAACACAGGCTTAAAAGAATAAATAGATTTAGTTTAAAATGTATCGAGATGGAGTGGAGTTGATTAGTGGAGTACACTGGTGTTGTGAAAAAGGTAGTATGTGCTTTGAAATGTTTTGAACAAGGTCAAAAGAAATATGATAATTGCAGGAGGTTAGAACCCGATCATACAATCATAGATGTTTGTAGTAATGCTGTGAGGGGCTGCAGAAGTTGAGTCAAAAGTTGAGCAGATCACAGTAAAGTTCCAATAATCTAGCATCCTTGGGGCTTTTGGTTCTGGACTGGACTGTACCATTGGATTTTGTTCTATTAACACTCCATAATATTTTAATTCACTTATGTGAAGATGTTATACAGTAGTGTGATAAGTATTCCAGTGAATTTAAAGGGAGAGTGGGAAATGGTGACCCAGTCATTTTAAACTGATTACAGGAAATGGGGCTGACTGAGTTTAAAGGAGCATGGGAAACGGTATCCAGTGGGCCAGACACTGAACCATCGGGAATTCCAGCCATTGGCAGATTGGATGTTGGAGTTTTATTGTAGTAGTTTAAATGTTAATCAAAGTTAATCATGTAAAAGTTGGTTGTCTAGTTGATAATGAGTAAGAAAGCCATTGGTTACACTGACACCTCGGAAGTTTTGATCAGTGATGTCAGTGTTGCAGTTGAATAAAGGGGACCATGGAGCCACGAAGGAGGAGCTGGCCAAAGTTGACTGGAAAGATACACTAGCAGGGATGACAGTAGAACAAAAATGGCAGGTATTTCTAGGAATAATACAGAAGGTGCAGGATCAGTTCATTCCTAGGAGGAAGAAAGATTCCAAGGGGAGAAAGGGGCGACCATTCCTGGGCGTCAGGGACAGTATAAAAATTAAAGCGAAGAAGTACAACGTAACAAGCATGAGCAGGATGCAAGAGGATTGGGTAATGTTTAAAGAACAACAGAAGATAACGGGGAGAAAAATGAGGTACGAAGGTAAGCTAGCCAAGAATATAAAGCAGGATAGTAAAAGCTTCTTTAAGTATGTGAAGAGGAAGAAATTAGTTAAGACCATAGTTGGACCCTTGAAGACCAAAAAAAGTGAATTATTATGGGGAACCAGGAAAATGGCAGATGAGTTGCACAGGTACTTTGGATCTGTCTTCACTAAGGAGGACACAAACTATCTTCCTGATATGTAGTAGTGGGCAGAAGATCTGGGTGACGGAGGAACTGAAGGAAATCTACATTTGCAGGAAATGGTGTTGGATAGACTGATGGGACCAAAGGCTGATAAATCCCCAGGACCTGATGGTCTGCATCCCAGGGTACTTAAGGAAATGGCTCTAAAAATCGTGGATGCATTGGTGATATTTTTCCAATGTTCTACAGACTCAGGATCAGTTCCTGTGGATTGGAGGGTAGCTAATGTTATCCCACTTTTTAAGAAAGACGGGAGAGAGAAAACAGGGAATTATAGACCAGTTCGCCTGACATCGGTGGTGGGGAAGATGCTGGAGTCAATTATAAAAGATGAAATAGCCGAACATTTGGATAGCAGTAACAGGAGTCAGCATGGATTTACGAAGGGGAAATCATGCTTGACTAATATTCTGGAATTTTTTGAAGATGTAGCTACGAAAATGGACAAGGGAGAGCTAGTGGATGTAGTGTACCTGGACTTTCAGAAAGCATTTGATAAGGTCCCACATACGAGATTAGTGGGTAAAATGAGGGCACATGGTATTGGGGGTCGAGTGCTGACATGGATAGAGAAGTGGTTGGCAGACAGGAAACAAAGAGTAGGTATTAACGGGTCCCTTTCAGAATGGCAGGCAGTGACTAGTAGGGTACCGCAAGGCTCGGTGCTGGGACCGCAGCTATTTACATTATACATCAATGATTTGGATGAAGGGATTCAAAGTAACTTTAGCAAATTTGCAGGATGACACTAAGCTGGGTGGCAGTGTTGAACTGTGAGGAGGATGCTATGAGATAAATGCAGGGGTGACATGAACAGGTTGGGGGAGTGGGCAGATGCATGGTAGATGAAGTTTAATGCAGATAAATGTTGAGGTTATCCACTTTGGTATCAAAAACAGCAAGGCAGATTACGATCTAAACGCCATCAAGTTGGAGAAAAGGGGAAGTACAACGGGAATCTGGGGGTCCTTGTTCATCAGTCTATGAATGTAAGCATGCAGGTACAGCAGGCAGTGAAGAAAGCAAATGGCATGTTGGCCTTTGTAACAAGAGGAACCGAATATAGGAGCAAAGAGCTCCTTCTGCAGTTGTACAGAGCCCTAGTGAGACCGCACCTGGAGTATTGTGTGCAGTTTTGGTCCCCTAATTTGAGGAAGGACATTCTTGCTATTGAGGGAGTGCAGCGTAGGTTTATAATGTTAATTCCCTGGATGGCGGGACTGTCATATGCTGAGAGAATGGAGCAGCTGGGCTTGTACACTCTTGAGTTTAGAAGGATGAGAGGCGATCTTATTGAAACATATAAGATTGTCAAGGATTTGGACATGCTAGTGGCAGGAAACCTGTTCCTGATGTTGGGGGAGTTTAAGAATAAGGAGTAAGCCATTTAGAACGGAGACGAGGAAACGCATTTTCTCACAGAGAGTGGAGAGTGTGGAATTCTCTGCCACAGAGGACGGTGGGGCGGTGGAAAATAAGTGGATAGATAGATAAGGCACATGGGTTATTCTCCTTAATTGGCTAAAATGTAATTGCAGAGATCTTGTGCTAAAATGCCAGTCAAAAGTGCTGTATCCTGCACACAATTATTCAAATTGGCTTTCGGTACCGACGGGCTATCTGCCGCCACACTGTACAATTCTCCAACCGGGCACTAAGATCCACCCTGGTTGCAATGCGCCGACACCAGCAGGACCTCGCATTGACTCTCCCGAAACTTCGGGCCTCACTCACCCAGACCTGCAACGGACCTCAACTACACTACATCCTCCGGAAGATCCACCGCTTCAATCAACAATTCCTATCCCACCTTACCTCCACCAAGGACCTGAAATTAGCCCGCCTCCAGGCCGTTCCAGCCACCGACAATCCCCAACTCGACCGCCTGCAGGCCACGGGCCCCAACTCTGGCCCGAGCCGCCGGCCTGAGTCCCCAACGCCATCTTGTCCACGAGGAGCGCCTCCAGGACTCACCAGGACGCCACCTTCACCGACCTCCACGCCGATGCTGCCGCCGACCTCCACCTGCCTACCGATGACGCCCAGCCCCGCTGCCTGCCCGGTAACTCTGTTTATCTCCCCCACCCCGATTCCACCGCCCATCACCAGCACAACGCGACTGCCGAACCTCGCCGCCCCCGGGACCACCTAACTCCATCGCCGCACCGGGCCCATCCAGCATCGCCAGTGTACTGGGCCCGCCGAAGACCACAGCCGCACCCGCCTCACCTTGCATCGCCGCCGGACCGGGCCTACAGAGCATCGCCGCCGGACCGGGGCTCCCCGAACATGGCCGCCGCACCGCACCCCACTCATCTCGCCGCCTCACTGGTCGGACCGACCACCCGCCCACCGGGACCGCCAACACATCGCCCGCCGACCACGATTCCACTGCCCGCGGACTCCTACCTTCTGGCCCGCCGACCCACGACTCTCCACCGCCCTCCAGCAGCCCCGCAGCCGTCGCCTCACCTGCAGACTGGACTCTTACAGTGGGCCTGAAGCCTCCACGTTGCTAACTCCTCCCACCACACTGAGTCCTAGTGCCCGTCTCCCCAGCCCCAGTAACCTTAGTGGCTATTCCACTGGATCTTCCCCATCCCCCCCCTACCATGTAACCCCTGCTCTTCCCCACCCACACCACAGCCCCATACCCCCCCACCCCCTGACCACCCTCCACCCCCCACCACACAACGCTCCGTCCTCAGTTCTCTCACCTGCCTTCCTCCGGCCACAAACCCCCATCCTTGCCGCGTGTTCACCATCCCCCGGACCTCCCCCCTCTCCGACACCGAAACGGTCTGTCCTCAGCAGAGGTCTTACCTTTGTCCCCCTCCGTCCCCACCTCAATGAGTTCCGCGCCCACCACGACTTGGAGCTCTTCTACCGTCGCCTCGCCTCACAGCGTTCTTCCACGGGAAGAAGTCCTCGCCCCCCACTGATGATCCCTTTTCCTGTCTCCCACGTACCCCCTCCACCTGGACCCCCCCTCGTAGCCTTCCGGCTCTAGAACTATTTATCCACAACTGCCGTCGGGACATCAACCGCCTCGACTTCTCCACTCCCCTGTCTCACTCCAATCTCTCCACCCCCGAACGTACTGCCATCGACTCACTCCGTAACAACCCAGACTGGGTTATCAAACCCGCCGACAAGGGAGGTGCCGTGGTAGTCTGGCGCATCGACCTCTACAAAGCGGAGGCCATGCGCCAACTCTCGGACACCTCCTCCTACCTACCCCTGGACCATGACCCCACTGACGAACACCAGGCCACCATCTCGAGCAGCACATAACCAACTTCATCAGCTCCGGCTCCTTACCCCCCCGAGCCTCCGACCTCATCGTTTCCCAGCCCCGCACGGCCCGATTTTACCTTCTCCCAAAATCCACAAACCCGACTGCCCTGGCAGACCCATTGTCTCTGCCTGTTCGTGCCCCACCGAACACATTTCCACATACCTTGACGCCATCCTATCCCCCTTTGTTAAATCCCTCCCCACCTATGTTCAAGACACCTCAGACACTCTCCGTCGGCTCCGTGCATTCCATTCTCCAGGCCCCCATCCTCTCATCTTTACCATGGACGTACAGTCACTCTACACCTCCATCCCCCACCAGGACGGTCTCAAAGCCCTCCGGTTCTTCCTCGACCAGAGGAGCAATCCATACCCGTCCACTGACACCCTCTCCGCCTAGCGGAGTTGGTTCCTTACCCTCAATAACTTCTCTTTTGACTCCTCCCATTTCCTCCAAACACAAGGCGTAGCTATGGGCACACGCATGGGCCCCAGCTACGCTTGCCTCTTTGTTGGGTACGTCGAACAATCCTTGTTCTCGGCGTACCAGGGTCCCCATCCCCGACCTCTTACCTCCGTTACATCGATGACTGCTTTGGTGTCACCTCCTGCACCCCCACAAACTGACTGACTTCATTCATTTCACCACCAACTTCCATCCGGCACTCAAATACACTTGGCCCATTTCCGACATTTCCCTACCATTCCTTGACCTCACAATCTCTATTGCAGGTGATACACTCCTGACCGACATCCACTACAAAACCACTGACTCCCACAGCTACCTGGACTACTCTTCCTCCCACCCTGCTTCCTGTAAGGACTCCATCCCCTATTCCCAATTCCTTCGTCTACGCCGCATCTGCTCCCAGGATGAGGCGTTTCACACCAGGTCATCAGAAATGGCCTCATTCTTCAGAGAACGGGGATTCCCTCCCCCACTATTTGATGAGGCTCGCACCAGGGTCTCCTCCATACCCCGCAAACACTGCCCTCTCTCCCCATTCCCCCACTCGCAAACAGGGCAGAGTCCCCCTGGTCCTCACCCTTTCACCCCACCAGCGGCAAATACAAACAGATAGTCCTCCGCCAGTTTCGCCACCTCCAACGTGACCCCTCCACCCGCCACATCTTCCCATCTCCCCCCCTGTCTGCCTTCCGCAAAGACCGCTCCCTCCGCGACTCCCTTGTCAATTCTTCCCCTCCCCTCCCGCTCTACTGCTTCCCAGGCACTTTCCCTTGCAACCGCAAGAAATGCAACACTTGTCCCTTCACCTCCCCCCTCCACTCCTTTCAGGGGACCCAAGCAGTCCTTACAGGTCCGACAGAGGTTCACCTGCACCTCCTCCAACCTCATCTACTGCATCCGTTGCTCCAGATGCCAGAGATGATCTATATCGGTGAGACCAAGCGGAGGCTTGGCGATCGTTTCGCCGAACACCTCCGCTCGGTCCGCAAAAACCAACCGACCTCCCGGTCGCTCAGCACTTCAACTCCCCCTCCCATTCCGTATCCGACCTCTCGGTCCTGGGCCTCCTCCATGGCCAGAGTGAGCAACACCGCAAGTTGGAGGAACAGCACCTCATATTCCGCTTGGGGAGTTTGCATCCTTTGGGCTTGAACAATCGAATTTTCTCAATTCTGTTAACCCCTGCTGTCTCCTCCCCCTCCCACCTCTCCCTCAGCCCTCGGGCCCTGGCATTCCCTCTATCTCTATCTCCCTCCCCCACCCTAGTCGCACTAGCTTCTCATTTTCACACCACAAAGAGCTTACAATGGCTCGTTCCCTTTATCATCGATACTTTTTTGCATATCTTTCATTCATTGTTCTTTATCTCTCACATCACCGTCTATATCTCTCGTTTCCCTGATCCCTGACCAGTCTGAAGAAGGGTCTCGACCCGAAACGTCGCCTATCTCCTTCGCTCCTTAGATGCTGCTGCACCCGCTGAGTTTCTCCAGCATTTTGTGTAACCCCCTATTCAAATTGCCTCTTTAGAGGAAAGATATAATAACATTAAAGAAGGTGCGGAGGCGTGCAGGATTTGAGGATATAGACAGAGCTAGTGACGTTTGGTTCTGTGGAAAAGCTAGCATTAGGTAATTGTCTTTTCAAATCGTGGATGATGACTAAATATCAATTCAAGATCTATAAAATTATAAGATGGGACATCCATCTCTAAAACAATGTCCACGGCAGCACCTGTACATTGTAGCCTGGTTGGATGTACAAAGCTGTGGGCTAGGCTGCAACAGCCATCTGGTAAAGCAGAAGGGTCCACGAGCATTGATGGACCTTTGCCCTTCAGAACATAGAAACATAGAAAATAGGTGCAGGAGTAGGCCATTTGGCCTTTCAAGCCTGCACCGCCATTCAAAATGATCATGGCTGATCATCCAACTCAGTATTCCTTACCTGCCTTCTCTCCATACCCCCTGATCCCTTTAGCCACAAGGGCCACATCTAACTCCCTCTTAAATATAGCCAATGAACTGGCCTCAACTACCTTCTGTGGCAGATAATTCCAGAGATTCACCACTCTCTGTGTAAACATTTTTTTTTCTCATCTCGGTCCTAAATGATTTCCCCCTTATCCTTAAACTGTGACCCCTTGTCCTGGACTTCCCCAACATCGGGAACACTCTTCCTGCATCTAGCCTGTCCAACCCCTTAAGAATTTTGTACGTTTCTATAAGATCCCCCCTCAATCTTCTAAATTCTAGCGAACTCACCCATACAGCCTTTTCCTGACAATTCGAGACGTTAAAAAGCTGTTGAATTTTTTTTTTTTTAATCAAAAAAATAAAAATAAAAATGTTTTAAAGACCTACAAATACATTTAAAACAATTGTTTGACCATAAGTGGGATTTAGGACTTTGTTGCAGCACATTTAAAGCAGAGGGATTGTATGCAAAATATATCTGGCACCTTGGCTCAGCACAACTGGACTCGACGCTGAGTCCGGCGGTAGTGTGGACGTGTATGTTTTCAGTGTCCTGGGATGTCACTGATTTTCATTCTGAAGTTTGTTGGCAGTGAAGTCAGGAATGATCTGATGCATGAAAAGGACCTCACAGGCAGCTTATCTTCAAATCCCGGCAGAAGGATGGGTTGGTCCAATGATTCTGATGTATTTTTCATTTCTTGCATGTTATTCAATTAATAGGATTGATCTCCACTCCTGTGAATGTGAAAGTGTCGGGTTGGTCTTCGGGGTTGTCTCAGGCTCTGGAAGCGAAAGAAAAACTGCTTAAAATCATCAATGAGCGTCTCCAGACTGTGAATGAAGGGTGAGCCCTGTCAGATAATCTTTTAACTGGATGAGGTAAATTTCCTCCTCTTTTGTCTTGAGCTGTGTTGTTGGCACTCGCTGTTCAAAGTAAAAAGTCTGCATTGGGAACCAACTCAAAGCTGTGAAAACTCTGTCTATGCCAGTCGCATTTACATGGTGAATCAGGGAATTTGGCCATGATGGTATAACAGTGTATGTCTGTGACTCGCATCACTTCACAGCTACTGTTCATTGAAGCATTATCTTTAAAGCACCATGATGATAAAACCCGAATACTAGATAGACAGTGGTCGTCTACCAATTCCAATGTTACATTGTTAAATACCATGATGCTTAGTCTCCAATCAAAGGATGCAAGTCCTCATATTTGGAGATAATGTTTTTATGATATATATATATAAATGACCTGGATGTGAATGTGGATGGGTTGGTTAGTAAGTTTTCAGATGACACAGCTGGGAGAAGGTTGTCAAAGTATACAGTGGGTTATAGATCAGCTACAGAAATGGGTGGTGAAATCACATATCAGGTTTAAATTGAGCAAGTATGAGGTGTTGCCTTTTTGGGAGGCAAAATGTAATGTGGAAAATATACAATGAATGTGATGCCCCATAACAGCATTGATATTCAGAGGGATCTTGGCATCTAAGTCCATAACTCTCTGAAAATAACAATACATTGATAGAATGGTTAAGTAAGTAAGTTTATTGGCCAAGTATTCACATACAAGGAATTTGCATTGGTGCTCCGCCCACAAGTAACAACATGGCATACAGTGACAGTTACGAATGACTCAGAAAACACTAAACATTAATAATAATAAAACATTAATGATAAAACACCATTGATCAAGCATGTGAACCAACAAAATACCAGATCAAAGGGAGGCTACAGATTTTTGGCTGTTGAGTAGAGCAACTACTCGTGGATAAAAACTGTTTTTATGTCTAGCTGTGGCACCTTTGACAGTCCGGAGTCGCCTTCCAGAGGGAAGTGATTCAAAGAGTTTGTGGCCAGGGTGAGAGGGGCAGAGATGATCTTGCCCGCTCGCTTCCTGGACCTTGCAGTGTACAGTTCATCAGTGGAGGGAAGGTTGCAGCCAATAACCTTCTCTGCTGATCGGATGATTCGCTGCAGCCTCCAGGTGTTGTGCTTGGTGGCTGAGCCAAACCAGACCATGATGGAGAAGGTGAGAACAGACTCTACGATGGCCGTGTAGGACCATCATTACCTGTGGCAGATTGTTCTTCCTCAGCTGTTGTAGGAAGTACAACCTCTGTTGTGGCTTTTTGACTGCGGAGTCGATGGTAGCCCCCCACTTAAAGTCCTTGGAGATGATGGTTCCCAGGAACTTAAAAGACTCCACAGATGTGACTGTAAAGAAGGAAAATGGTGTGCTTGCCTTCACTGGTTGAGTCATTGAGTATAATAGTCAGGATGTCATGATGCAGTTTTATTCGTTAGGCCATATTTGGAGTAATGTATACAGTTCTGGTTGCCCCATTACAGGAAGGATATGGAGGCTTTGGAAAGGGTTCCAAGGATGTATACCAGAATTATACCTGGATTAGGGGATATTAGCTGCAGGGAGAGGTTAGGTTGCTTTCTCTGGAGTGCCAGAGGTTAAGGGGAGGCCTGTTAAAAGTATATAAAATTATGAGAGGCATAGATAGGTGAGACAGACAGAACCTTTTTCCCAGGATAGAAATATCAAATAGTAGGGGACATTGCTTTAAGATGGTAGGGGCAAAGTTTATTGGAGATATGTGGGGAAAATGTATTTTACAGAGGGTGCTTAGTGCTTGGATCAAGCTGCTGTAGATGCTGGTGAAGGCAGATACGATTAAGAGTATTTAAGAGACATTTGGATAGGCAACATGCCTATGGAGGGAAATGGATTATGTGCAGGCCGATAACAGTTTGTCTTAGCATTATGTTCGGCACAGACATTGCAGGCCAAAGGGCCTGTTCCTGTGCTGTACTGTTCTATGTTATCTTTATGTTTTTTTGCAACAGTTTAATACAAAAAAAAATCTTCTCAGTTGTCAAATCTCTTCTAATCTTAGGAAGCACAATTTTTAGGGTGAACCTTTTTCATTTTCTATTTGGTAAGGATGTCTCAATTTCACTCCAAAATGGCAGCTGTCATTTGCTCTGTTCCAAATATCCCTCAAGGCTTTTATCTTTCCCATGGTCTGATGCCCAGAAGTAAAACTCCCGATGTGGACTGACAGTAATCACTCCATCTGAAACATCACTATCTTGCTCAGAACATGGCCATGTAATCCAGTGTTTTCAGCAGACATTTAATATTCAGTTCATTACTGGGTTGTGGGCATTTATTCTGGGCAGAAATGCATCAATAAGTAAAATGCACCTTACCTCACATTTAAGAATCCATATAAATTCCACTCTAGATAATTCTTAGAATGAATAGATGGCATGTCTGGTCAGGGCCCTGCAGACTGATTGTAGTGTGGAGGTGGGCGGGAAGAGAGGTGAAGGCAGGATACTGGCAAGGGTATTGGTTATTAAGTATTGGTGAATATGTCTGGATTATCAACTTGTCAATAAACTTGTTTTGTAATTCATAATCAGCTTAATCTCCAAAATAAAGGACGTACCATTTCCAGAAAACACCTGTGCAGCACAGCACCTCCTACTCTTTATTTCAGCCCTCATTCCTAAGGCGCTTGCATCGCTGTTGACTTCCTTCACAATTGCGCTCGCTGGATCAAACCAGGTACCCTCACTATTTATAAGACATGGACTATTGTAGAATAAAATTGACCTTTAGTTGTTATTATTGATCAGAGTGTGCATACTAATGGAAGTGTTGGTTTCAGTGTGCTTCCTTCCTCCTTTTGTAGCCTGAACATTTCTTTTGCAGAGTTTAATATTGCAAACTGTTTATTAATAGAATATTGACTGGCCTTGAGGGGGATACGACATATATTGCCTGAAGTAGATTCATATTGCCCGAGTCGAAGACGAGGGCAATATGGATCTAGTGAGGGCAATATATGTCGTATCTCCCGAAAGAGGACAGTCAATATTGTTATTATTACCCATATCAGACATCTAGAGGAAAATTTGAACATCTCAGCTCGGCGGACTTCCACGTAAAATTTAACCAAAATGGACGCGGCAGTCTTCCTGTCTGCCGTTTGAATATTCTAAATTTCCCACGCAGCGTCACGTTGCCGTCACGTTGCCAAGTTCCCGGATGTGAGACCAGGGGAATATA
Source organism: Okamejei kenojei (assembly GCA_035221665.1). Taxonomy (NCBI): domain Eukaryota; kingdom Metazoa; phylum Chordata; class Chondrichthyes; order Rajiformes; family Rajidae; genus Okamejei; species Okamejei kenojei. The sequence continues at coordinate 86,085,359 of CM069133.1, forward strand.
AGACTATATTCCCCGCTGTTTTAACAGGTAAAGTCCATAGGCGTTCGCAAGAAAGGGGAATACAAGAAAATATTCCCCTGTTACCCCTGCTGGCAGTAAAAACGAAGGGAATACAATTTTGTAAAAGCATACCTCAGATGTGTGATATGGGTAATAATAATGTTTATTTGCCTGTCCCTTCTGTGTTTCTGTGCTACGTTGTACTGTTTCCTCAGATTGCCTCTTTCACAATCCCATAGCTTTGTCTCAGTGGCCGATATGTTGGTGTCATCCCAAACTTCCTGTGTCGGATAAATTGGCGCATTGAACTCTGTAAATTAATGAAAGTTCATTTAATAATTATTCACGATTTACTGAGGAAACTAGTTAGAAATTAGTTTAAATATGCCTTCTATTCATGATCATTGCATTTGTGCCCTCTTTAATATCCTGATGTAATCTGTGAAATTACGGTTACTCACATATTTACATTGAGCTTCATCTGATAGTTGACATAACTTCACATAAAAAACAAAGATGTGGAAAATGTTCTGGAGGAAAATATGCTTTTATTCTTGGAAATGGAGGGGTTGAGGAAGGGAATTCCAGATCTTTGAGCCTCTGTAGCTGGAGGCTAATTGATTATTTGTAGTGCAAATTAATGATATGCAATGTTCAAAATTGCCTGTTCAAAGAATACACCTGACCAACCAAAAACAAATCTACACCGGAATTAGGCCTAGAAAGAGATATATAAACACATTCAATAATCATATGCTTGCACGGACTCAATCACCCCCCACAAGAAAGATTATGGAATTTATGGGGGCAATCAAATCCCTCTTCCCCTCTCTTCCCTCTCCCTCGCTTCCCTCTCCCTCTCTTCCCTCTCCCTCTCTCCCCTCCCCCTCTCTCCCCTTCCCCCTCTCTTCCCTCCCCCTCTCCCCTCCCCCTCTCTCCCCCCCCCCCCCCCTCTTCTCTCCCCTCCCCCTCATCCCCTCCCCCTCTCTCTCTCCTCTCCCCCTCTCCCCCCTCTCCCCCTCCCCTCTTTCCTCTCCCCCTCTACCCTCCCCACCACTCCCCTCTCCCCTCCCCCTCCCCTCTCACCCCCCCGTCTCCTCCCCTCTCCATCTCCCCTCCCTCCCTCCTTCTCCCTCCCCCCTTCTCTCCCCTTCTCCCCCCTTCTCCCCTCCCCCTCCCCCCTCCCCCCCTCACCCCCCACTCCCCCTCCTCTCCCTCCCTCCCCTCTCCTCTCCCCCTCCCCTCTCTACCCCCTCTCTCGCCCTCTCTCTCCTCCTCTCCCCCCTCCCCTCTCCCCATCTCCCCTCCCCCTCATCCCTCCCCCTCTCCCTTCCCCCCACTCTTCCTCCCTCCCCCTCTCTCCTCCCCTCCCCTCTTAACCCCCCCTCTCCCCCCTCTCCTCACCCTCTCACCCCTCTCTCCCCCCCCTCGCTCCCCCCTCTCTCTCCCCCCTCCCCCTCTCCCTTGCTTCTCTCCTCCCCCCTCCCCCCTTCTCTCCCCATCTCTCCCTCCTCCCCTCTCCCCCTCCCTTCCCCCTTCTCCCCTCCCCCCTTCTCCCCTCCCCCCTCTCACTTCCCCCCCTCTCCCCAATCAGAATATACAGTGGCTTGCAAAAGTTTTCATACCCCTTGAACTATTCCACATTTTGTCACGTTATAACCACAAACGTAAATGTATTTTATTGGGATTTTATGTGATAGACCAACACAAAGTGGTGCATAATTGTGAAGTGGAAGCAAAATGATACATGGTTTTCAAATTTTTTTACAAATAAAAAACTGAAAAGTGTGGCGTGCAAAAGTATTCAGCCCCCTTTACTCTGATATCCCTAAATAAATAAAGCAGGGTTAGGTTATAAAAAAATATCCCAAGCTTTGAACATCTCACGGAGCACTGTTCAATCCATCATCCGAAAATGGAAAGAGTATGGCACAACGCAAACCTACCAAGACATGGCCGTCCACCTAAACTGACAGGCCGGGCAAGGGGAGGATTGATCAGAGAAGCAGCCAAGAGGCCCATGGTAACTCTGGAGGAGCTGCAGAGATCCACAGCTCAGGTGGGAGAATCTGTCCACAGGACAACTATTAGTCATGCACTCCACAAATCGGGCCTTTATGGAAGAGTGGCAAGAAGAAAGCCATTGTTGAAACAAAGCCATAAGATGTCTTGTTTGCAGTTTGCCACAAGCCATGTGGGGGACACAGCAAACATGTGGAGGAAGGTGCTCTGGTCTGATGAGACCAAAATTGAAGTTTTTGGCCTAAATGCAAAATGCTATGTGTGGCGGAAAACTAACACTGTTTACTATCACCCTGAACACACCATCCCCACTGTGAAACATGGTGGTGGCAGCATCATGCTGTGGGGATGCTTTTTCTTCAGCAGGGACAGGGAAGCTGGTCAGAGTTGATGGGAAGATGGATGGAGCCAAATACAGGGCAATCTTGGAAGAAAACCTGTTAGAGTCTGCAAAAGACTTGAGACTGGGTCGTTGTCCTGCTGGAGGTTCACCTTCCAGCAGGACAACGACCCTAAACATACAGCCAGAGCTACAATGGAATGGTTGAGATCAAAGCATATTCATGTGTTAGAATGGCCCAGTCAAAGTCCAGATCTAAATCCAATTGAGAATCTCTGGCAAGACTTGAAAATTGCTGTTCACAGACGCTCTCCATCCTATCTGACTGAGCTTGAGCTATTTTGCAAAGAAGAATGGGCAAAAATTTCAGTCTCTAGATGTGCCAAGCTGGTAGAGACATACCCCAAAAGACTTGCAGCTGTAATTGCAGCGAAAGGTGGTTCTACAAAGTATTGACTCAGGGGGGCAGAATACTTTTGTACTCCACATTTTTCAGTTTTTTATTTGTAATAAAATGTGGAAACCATGTATCATTTTCCTTCCACTTCACAATTATGCACCACTTTGTGTTGGTCTATCACATAAAATCCCAATAAAATACATTTACGTTTGTGGTTGTAATGTGACAAAATGTGGAAAAGTTCAAGGGGCATGAACATTTTGCAAGCCACTGTAACTACTATTATTCTAGCTTTTAATTTCTTAGGTGTGTATTCTGAGCTGAGATGGTAGTCTGTTGGCTGCAATCTGAATTGGAAACATTTTGAAAGAAGATTGATGGTCAAATATGAATTTTTAACATGAACTTACAATAGGAATACATTTTGAGTGTATATTTGGGAAGAACATTTTGGAAAGTGTCATGACCTTTAATGGAATCATGACCTTTCATGGGCCCATTTGATTTTTTTTGTATGTTTGACAACCTTCCAGTTTTAGACTTTTCCCCAAAATGCACATTGGAGGCTTTAGAGCAAGCATGAAGGTTTTTGCCACAAGAGGGCCTCGGCAATGTACCAAAGTAGAAATGTATGTTCGCTTCAATGGTTGAAGCTGAATGTAGTTAGACCCAATAGCTCCCCTTTATATTCAAGCAGCTATTTTTGTTGATGTGTCTCTAGGGCCTGCAGATGGTCTCGTAGCTAATACTACGCATGGTTATCTGTGAAGATATTTTCAATCAATATTTGAACAAAATGTTCTCAATGTTGCATATTGTACATACAGATGTAACTGTATACCAGGTACTACTATAACACGATAGTTGCATTCTTGTGAAACCTCGCCCTATATAAAATTGTATTATAAAAACAATTGTGTCAATGAGGAATAAGGGTTAGGGGCTGGAGAGTTTCAGATTCTTACTTACTTAGCCTTAGTTCCTCCCACACTGTTGATTGCATTGGGCAGCAAGCTTTCGCCATTCTGTTCAATCTTGTGCGACATCTTCCACCCTCGATAGGTTAGCGTTTCGGGCTTCCAAGTCCTTCTGGAATGTTCGCCTCCATGTGAGTTTTGGTCGGCCTCTTTTCCTTCTTCCGTCAGGTTGCCATAGGGTCATTGGTATCTTAGGTGCATGTTCTGGTGACATTCTGAGTACATGCCCAGCAAATTTCATCCTGCGTACCTCTATGCCCTGGCTGTGAGGCTTTGTTGCTGTTTCCCGGTAGATCTCCTCTTTGTGATGTGGCCTCTGTAGCTAGTCTTCAGGATCTTCCTCGAGCAGAGTTGTTGGAATGCATCCAATTTCTTTTTCATCTTCACTTTGACTTTCCATGTCTTACTGGCATAGAGGGCTGTACGGAGGACTACGGACTGGAAGAGCTTGACTTTTAGCATCTTGGATATCCCGCCACTAGACCATTTTGGCTGCATTCTTCTGAAGACTGATGCAGCTTTACCAATTCGGGAGTTGATGTCGACCTCTACATCTCCATCTTGGACATGTTGAACATGTTGCCAAGATACGTAAATCTTGTGGCGTTTTCCACAGGTTTCCGATTGATTATCAGTTGGTCTATTGGCTGCTGGTCTCCAGTCTGCATGGTCTTAAGTCTTCTGGCAGCTGATCTTCAATCCAACCTTTGATGCATTCTCCTCCAGTCATCACTTGAAGGGTGTGTCTCGACTCTGCTAGTAGTGCAATGTCATCAGCAAAATCTAGGTCTGTGAGGCATCTTCCAGTTCTCCACGGTATTCCAAAGTCACGTGTATTCATTGTCTTCCGCAAGGCATAGTCGATCGTGACAATAAACAGTAAGGGGGATAGAAGACAACCTTGTCTTACCCCTGTGACAATGTTAAAGAATTCTGCGTTTCCAGAATCAATCTTCACGCAACAACTGGATCCCGCATAAAGATTCTTGAAGATGTTGATGAAAGCCTCTGGTATGCCATACACTAAGAATTCGCCACAGGGGTGTCTGTACACTATCGAATGCCTTTTTGAAATCATAAAAAGTTTATTAGTATTGGCTTCTGAAATTCCGGGCATTGTTCTACCACATTTCGTAACATAAAGATCTGTTCGCTGCAGGATCTTTCCATGCGGAATCCTGCTTGTTCATCACAGGGTTTCATATCCAGACTCGCAGTAACAATTTTTTTTTCACACAAGAATTTCAAAAATAAACATCTTTTTAATAGCTATAACTTTTTGTTTAAAATATTAAAGGCTTTATGTAACATAGAACATAGAAACATGGAGCAGCACATGGAAAATAGGTGCAGGAGTAGGCCATTCGACCCTTCGAGCCTGCTCCGCCATTCAATATGATCATGGCTGATCATCCAACTCAGGATCCTGTACCTGCCTTCTCTCCATACCCTCTGATCCCTTTAGCCACAAGGGCCACATCTAACTCCCTCTTAAATATAGCCAACGAACTGGCCTCAACTACCTTCTGTGGCAGAGAATTCCACAGATTCACCACTCTCTGTGTGAAAAATGATTTTCTCATCTCGGTCCTAAAAGACTTCCCCCTTATCCTTAAACTGTGACCCCTTGTTCTGGAGTTCCCCAACATCGGGAACAATCTTCCTGCATCTAGCCTGTCCAACCCCTTAAGAATTTTGTAAGTCTCTATAAAATCCTCCCTCAATCTTCTAAATTCCAGCGAGTACAAGCCAAGTCTATCCAGTCTTTCTTCATATGGAAGTCCTGCCATCCCAGGAATCAGTCTGGTGAACCTTCTCTGTACTCCTTCTATGACAAGAATGTCTTTCCTCAGATTAGGAGACCAAAACTGTACGCAATACTCCAGGTGTGGCCTCACCAAGACCCTGTGCAACTGCAGTAGAACCTCCCTGCTCTTGTACTCAAATCCTTTTGCTATGAATGCCAACATACCATTCGCTTTCTTCACAGCCTGCTGCACCTGCATGCCTACTTTCAATGACTGGTGTACCATGACACCCAGGTCTCGTTGCATCTCCCCTTTTCCTAATCGGTCACCATTGAGATAATAGTCTGTCCCTTCTGTTTTTGCCACCAAAGTGGATAACCTCACATTTATCCACATTATACTGCATCTGCCATGCATTTGCCCAACCTATCCAAGTCACCTTGCAGCCTCCTAGCATCCTCCTCCCAGCTAACACTACCCCCCAGCTACGTGTCATCCGCAAACCTGGAGATGTTGCATTCAATTCCCTCATCCAGATCATTAATGTATATTGTAAATAGCTGGGGTCCCAGCAATGAGCCTTGCGGTACCCCACTAGTCACTGCCTGCCATTCTGAAAATGACCCGTTTACTCCTACTCTTTGCTTCCTGTCTGCCAGCCAGTTCTCTATCCACATCAATACTGAACCCCCAATACCATGTGTTTTAAGTTTGTATACTAATCTCTTATGTGGGACCTTGTCGAAAGCCTTCTGAAAGTCCTGATATACCACATCGTTTAATAAACATTGTTTAATAAAGTATCAGTGCTTACAAATCTGTTTTACTGCAGTTACGAATAAGAGTGTAATTGTGCCGCTCCGGTACATATGACAATAAAACTCTTTTGATGATTATTCAATAAATACTGGAATCGTGGAAGCTAAAAAATGGAGACATACTAATTGTGCTATCTTAGATCATATACAAATTACCAAAGAGAAGTAATGAGTGTTTTTAAAGTGAATTAAGATGGATAAATCCACCAGGGCTTGACCAAGTCCATCCTTGGACCTTGTTGGAAGCTAGAGAAGAATATGCAGAGGCCCTTTTTTACATAATCATAGGTGAAGTTTTGTAAGTCTGGAGGGTAGCAAATGTTGTACTGTTACTTAAAAAGGGCAACGCTGACAAGCCAGGGATCTATAGGCCGGACATCAGGGATCTGTAGGCCGGGCATCAGTGATTGGTCAGTTGTTGGAAGGAATTCTCAAGGCACAGGATCTACTGAGCACGGATAGGCATGGACTGATTAGGATTAGTCAGCATAGTTTGTGCATGAGAAGAGCTCACCAAGGGGACCGATAGGAACAAGGCAGTGGACGTTGTCTACATGGACCTTAGCAAGGCCTTCATGTGTGGTAGTGTGGTTGGTTGGACTGGCGAGCTAGCCAATTTTATTAAAATGTGGCACGAAGGAAACAGTCAAAGGGTTTTTCTGATTGGACACGTGTGGCCAGTAGAGCACTGCAATAGTCAGTACTGGGTCCACTGTTGCTTGTTGACTACATAACGATTCAGGTGACAATGTAGTTAATGTCGTCAGTTGAGAAAGGATGTCTAAGTTTGTTGCAGGATCCAGATATGTTGGCAAGGGAGACCAAGGAATGGCCAGTGGAATTTAAGTCTGACAAGTGTGAGGTGTGGCACATCGGAATGCCAATACAAGGTAGGGCATGTACAGTAAATGGTAAAGCTCTAGAGAGTGTTGCAGGCCAGAGAGTTGTAGGAGTTACAGGTTCATGGTTTTATGAAAGTGGTGAGTTTGGAGAACAGTGTGTTAAAGGAGGTGTTTGACATGCTTGTCTTCCCATTTGTTACAAAGTTTGGGGCATCATGATACAGCTGTGCAAGTCCTTGGTCAGACAATACTTGGAGTAATGTGTGTATTTCTGGTCACCCAAATACTGGAAGGTTTGCATTTAGTTTGATAGGGAGCTGAAGACATTCACTACAATGTTACTTGGGCTTGCTGGCTTAAGTGATAGGGAGTGTTTGGGTGAGCTGAGAGTTTTTCCTTTGGACTTAGGAGCTGAGTGGTGACAATGTTGAGATGCAGAAGAAACATATATGGCAAAGATAAATTAACGCTCACAGACCTTTTCCCACGGTAAGAGTATTCCGAAACCAGAGGACATACGCTTAAGCTGAAAGGGGAGATATTTAAAAGGAAGCTCAGGCAACTTTTTCACTCAGTGGGTAATCCATATCAGGAATGAGCACCCAGTCAAAGCTAGAAAAGCATATGCAGTTATGACTTTTAAAAGACATTTGACAGATATATGGATAGGAAGGGTTTAGAGGACTATGGGCAAAATGCTAGCCAATTGAACTAACCCAAAGGGCCGGTTTCCATGCAGTACACCTCTATGACGATGTCGTCACTGTGCATCTAGTAATCCTTTTCCAAACCAGATGACATCACAGAATTTCTAGGATCCACTTCTGCAATTAAAACCAATGATTTTAAAACATTAAAAAAAAATAAAGCCTACCACTTTTACCAGGGTGATTTACGCTGTCTACCGGCATTATCTTGTAACTTCAATTTAGGTTACCAATTAAAAGATGCAGATTGAGAGAAGCATTGTATGGTCCTTAATTCTCCTTATCCCCTACTATTGATATAAGGCACAAAATAACCACCAGTCATCCGAAAGGGCCTGTCCCACTTGGGCGACCTAATCCGTGAGTCCAGTAGAGTGCCTTTGACCTTCAAGCTCGAGGGTACTCGCCTGGAAAGCCTCGAGCTGGATCGACCGGCCGCGTTGAAACCACGAGCTGGATGGACTGAACCGCGAGCTGCATCTACCGAACCGCGAGCTGCATCTACCACACACACACACACACACACACACACACACACACACACACACACACACACACACACACACACACACACACACACACACACACACACAACCCCACCCCACCCCACCTCGGCCAACTTGAGACCCGATTCAGCATTGCGGTAATCCTCCATGCCGGCATCAGCCCGTTGGGCAGCAGCCAGCTCCACGTAATCCACGCCTAGGCTTAAAGCGGAAACCTCAGGGACCGCCGGATGGGAGAGCGCGTCGGCCACAACGTTCAGCTTCCCTGCCACATGCTGAATGTCAGAAGTGAACTCAGATATGTAGGCGAGGTGCCGCTGTTGCCTGGCGGACCAGGGATCGGACGCCTTATTTAAAGCGAACGTGAGTGGCTTGTGGCCGACGTGTCTATCACGGACGTAGAGGCATTCGTTTGGGCCGATCACGTTGCCTCGGCGATCGGCCGAGACATTTCCCTGAAACGAACAGGGGCTTCGGCATCTTTGGGCTTCCATGCCGTAGTGGAGATGGTAGTAGCACCAACGGCGTCGGCTGTACACCTCCGGCAGCGGCGATGCCTCTTCAGCGCTGGGCAGATCCTGCTCTTCTTCCCGATGTCATCTCGGTTGCACGTGGCAGTGGAGCACAAACGTCCCACCGCCTGTGGGTCCACAACTCGTCAGTTCTCTCTGCGAGGTGCTGGGGATTGCTGAAATCAGCCCTGGCGAGCATCAGACGGACTTCATCTGGCATCTGCTCTAAGAACTCCTTTTCGATGAGCAGACACGGGCGCTGCCCGTCTATCAGGGCCAGCATCTTTGCCATGATGGTGGATGGCCGCCAGTTGCCAACACTGTCCATGTGCAGGATCTTCGCCGCCCTGTCTCTAAGGCTGAGACCAAAGGTATGGAGCAGCAGGGCCTTCAAACCTTCGTATTTTGCGATCGTCGGCGGGTCTCTGATGTATGGCAACAGCCTCGAGGCACAGTCCTGCGGCAGAGCTCCTACCGCATGAAATTACATCGTGTCGTCTGCAATAATACGGTGCAGATGAAACCGCGCCTCAACGTGGGCGAACCAGACCTGAGGTTGGTCTGGCCAAAACAAAGGTAATTTGAAGCCCGGTGAGCCCTGCCTCGTGCCGGCTGATTCTGCGGGAACGTAGTCCTCCTGCATGATCTTCTTTGTGTGACAAATCACATTCTACCCTGAACTCTCCATGCACAACTTATTGAGACCATTGAAATACCTGTATTCCTTGAGGGATAGTAAAGGGAGATTGTAATTTATGGAGAATTTATTTCAGGAAGTTAACTGGAATCTTGATTTGAGCTTTCTAGAATTGTAATTCTTAGACTAAAAATTCTAGATGGATGCTAAAAAGAAGCTTCAATTTTAGTTTAGTTCAGAGATACAGCGTGGAAACAGGCTCTTCCGCCCACCTGATCCGCACTGACCAGCGTTCTCCTCATATTAACACGATCCTGCACACACTGGGGACAATTTTTACATTTACCAAACCAATTCAGGGCTGCCAACATTGGGTGAGAAGTGAGAGTTAGAAATTGCGAGGGAGTGCAGCGACCGAGGTGGGGGGGGGGGGGAGATGACACACCCCCCTCCCATACCGACCCGACCATTCCCCCCCCCCAATGGTAGGAAGCTTTTGCATTTTTCAGTTTGAAATTGTGGGATCTGGTGCATTCTTTTAACTTACGCTTGATGCAACATTTATGCTTCAAATTGGATTAGGTGTGAATAAGGTTAGGCTGAATTACATTCCTAATTACATTCCACAGTAGAGCCAGGCTCTGATCAATAGGTGCAGCACATGAATGACCTTAGTATATTCATGTATGGAAATCAGATTATAATTCATGCTGTTATGCATATATAGAGAAACAAAAACATAGAAACAAGGCAAGAGGAGTCAGACTTCCATCACTGTTCTGCACAAATAAATCAATTAACCTTACCCTTTCCGGGGTGCATTTCCCTCTCTCCCCCCTCCCAGGAATGCGGGCCGGCCCAGGTGCTCTGTGTCCCGCTGGGGTCCGGGGGAGGTGAGGGTCAGTGACCTGGGGGTCCGGGGGAGGTGAGGGACAGTGACCCGGGAGTCGGGGAGCGGAGCCTTACCCCGAGATTCATCCCGCGGCTCCAGAGACGGCACCGACGCCCCCACTCACCTGGTTCTTTCCTGGCTCCGGGCCGGGTTAAAACTCCATGCGATGTAGACAGAGCGGCCGACGGACACAGAGCCGCCGGTGAGGGTGGGAGGTGTGAGTGGTGCCTCAGGGGGGGCAGTGCTGGGACCACCACCGTGTCTCACCTATCACACCATCTGCACGGGAATGTGAATGCGGGGGAGGCAGCATCTATTGAGCAATGGGCAAAAATGCTGGAGAAATGCTTGAGTCTGAAGAAGGGTCAAAGTCAGACATAGATGCTGCCTCACCTGCTGAGTTTGTCCAGCATTTTTGTCTACATTGCCTTTTTAAATAGTGTGCGATGATGGGCTTAAGCCAATTAAATTGCTTATTTTTTACGGGGAACCCACCGACAGAAAACTATTCTCATTGGTGAGTGTGGAGGAGTGTGACTTTATTTATTTATTTGTATATTTTTTTAAATATTTTTTTGAGCATGAGAACTTCTGTCATCAGCGTGAGAGCGTGAGAATTTCCTCAAATGCGTTAGTTTCACGCTCAATGCGTGTGAGTTGGCAGCCCTGCCAATTTACCTTCATACCTGTACGCCTTGGATGTCTTGAGATTTTTTTGTACAATTGAATAAAAGGTATTGAAGTTGACAGCAAGTTTGAGGTATTTTGCAAATATGCACCCTACGAATATTGAACAATGGACACAAACTTTGAAATAGTAGAGCGTTTTGCAGTGTCCTTGACTATCTCCGGCTACCAATAGCAGGTGCTTTGTCTAAGTTCTATTTGTGCACCATGTTGATGTTCAAACTAGTTGCCATATTCACCTGTCTATTGAAAATTGCTGTACTTCAATTCATCCAGTGTAATATCTTTTTGTGGTATAAAGAGAGCAATTCATTGTTTTTCCCATGACTCACTTCATCACCTTTAACTAGTAGATACTAGTGACCAAATTAGATTTATTTTTTTCTTGAATGTGGATCTAAGCGATCTGAAGTCCACAAATACTTACTTACATTTACCTGAATATTAGTTTTTAAAATGTGAAATTAGGGATGAGTTAGACTAGGCGTGATTAGGTTTTAATCTGCACTGTGAGATTATGCCTGGTCATTAGTTTAGGTAATCCATGGTGTGATGCCCCCAAAATAAATTTCTATGGATCAACACAGTATTAACACAACACACCATGTTACATGTTAGATGTATCAATATAAGCAGTTCAGCCATCATTATTATGAAAAGATGTATGCGATAACAGAACACAGCAAAGTTTAGTACCCTTCTGCAGATCAGTCTCATGGAGTGCAAACATTGTCACAGTCAGTGAAAATCGCAGGATATAACAACAGAACAAATCATCACCATCAGGCAGCAGGATATATTTTATATTGAAATACTCTGTATCCAGGTCATTACACCCACTAAAATGAGTGATTATTTTACTGCTAAGGCTGATTCCATTGCCTTTTTTAGATTTGTAATGCTTCCACATTAAGCATTACATTGAAATATTATCTGCATGATTCTGGGTTTAGCTGGGATAATTCGTTAAAATATTGAATGTAGCCACTGTATTAAGGATTTACATAAATTAACAGGCTTGTTGCCAAGATGAATGACTGCTGAATGTGTGCTTTGACTGCTGCATGAGAGCACTGATACCAAACTGGCAGTTGCAACATTGTAATTCATATTGCAATTTGCACTTGAATTGGGTAAGGTTGCAATGCATGCATTGGAGCTTGCTGTATCTAATCCCCAGTGTTTGAGATTATCATGATGAAATAATGAATATTACAATGGGCACCACACCATTTTTATTGTATTTTGACACGGATGCTCAGGATCTCCACTTTAAATCAGGTTCATGTTCGTAAACGTGCACAAGAAAATGAAGCGTACTTGGACCATGTACTACTAGAGGTGGAAAGACTTTGGCCTTCCTTTATTGGTGGACGAAGAGTTGCAAAGCAGGTACAATTTATTCTTTGTGTAGCTGAAGTTAAATAGTACTGATGATGGACATAACAGAAACATTTCCATGGAACCTTATACCAATGGGGACCATTCAGCCAATTTTGCTCAGATGGTTCTTTGAAATTGTCATGTTAGCATTGACATTTGTGTACTCTTTTACAATTCTCACACTGTTATTCAATAACAACCTCAACCATGCTGTCTCTACAACTTCCCACAATTCTATGTATTTTCATTTTCTTTGCCATATCAGTGGTGGCCATATTTGCTTTACTTGGAACCTAAATTCTGAAACTTTATTTCCCAAACCTCTCCTATGTTGTGCTTCTCTCCTATGCTGTGCTCTTTGATCAGATTTATGGTAATTTGAAATATCTTCTTCATTGACTTATTTTAACAGCTTTTGCCTAATATACCTGTGAACAATCTGTGGAAATGTTACTGTGTTGGTGGCCATTAAGTCTTTACGGGATTATGCTGCATGTTAACTGGCTTCAGCTTTACCTACAGAACAATAATATCAGGGTTGCCAACATTGGGTGAGAGTTGGGAGTGAGTAGTTGTGAGAGGCCAAGCCAGAGAGAGCATAGCAACCAAGGGGGGAGGGGGGTGCGAGGTGGATGTCCCCCCTCCCATGGGTACGGAGCTTTTGCATATTTCAGCTTGAAATTGTGCAATCTGGTGCATACTATAGCTCACTGCACAACTGGTACTACTCCTGACCCTGACTCACGTTGCATACCTTCTCTCATTCCTGACCCTGAGTCCAGCCTTACACCTGGCCCTCTATTGTACCCTGATCATAGCTGCTTACTTGCTCAGGTTCCCAGTGCTGAACACTCCCATTGCCCTAGCTTTGACTGCACACCTAGTACTATTCCAGACCTTGACTCTGGATGCACACTTGGCCTTGCTCCTAGCCCCTCTGCACTGACAATATATCTGGTCCACACATAAAGCCCAATATCTGACCTCCTGGATTTAACCTATTACGTTCAAGCCCACAGGTGCTTATCTAATGCAGTTATCTTTTATGGGGCACAGACCAAATTCTGTATAACTAAATTTGCTACATCCATTGCTTCCTTGTTATCTAACATGCTAGTTACTTTGTCAAAGAAGTCATCAATTGGTTGAACACAATTTCTCATCCATAATATTATACTCACTCAGCTGTATATGTATTCTGTTACCATTTCCTTCATTTTCCGAACAAACTGCCCTGAAGTCATTTTCACCCTCAATATTTTCAGTAATTTGCTGTCTTCCTCTCAGCAGGGACTTTTTGGAAATGCAAAGTCCAAAAACTATATATTTAAGCAATGATATTCTATTTAATGTGATCTTGAGTGTACATAATATTTTATGTGGTATTCATAACACAACAATGATAAAAAGATCTTTGTTTTGATTGCACCTATCATCATGCATACATTATTATATTACAATTAATATGTACCGAGTGGAAATTTTTGTTCCAACGCTCCCCATTCCCAATTACTTTTACATTGAAGTGATTGAAATCTGAGTGATGTTTAAATGGCATAAGAAAAATAAAACCTCCGCAATGGATGATATTCATTACGTTTTGGTTGGAGTCAGTATCAGCACAATTACTATATTAAATTTTAAATCTTCAGATGTCCTGGTTCAAGCTAAAACTAATGACAAATAATAACCTCCTCACACATTGCCCCGCAAGTATCTCTGTCACTACTTTAAAATATGTCCCTTCTTTGAACAAGCTCTTAAACATTGCATCTGAATCAGTTTCCATCTGATTACATTCCTTGAGGATGTTCATCTACATGTTCAATTAATAAAACAATGAGATTGGGGACATTTCTATTCAACCTGTCAAAGATTTGAGGGGGGGTGTTAGAAATAGTCAGTGAGGTAAACAAACATAATAGTTGAGTGGCAAATGACAATTGACACCTTCCCAATATTTAACTGAAGGAAATAATGGGTTATCGGGGTTGTATGTTGTGACAGACAGCCTGACACCTTGCATTTCATTTTAATATTACACTTATCCCATCCCCCTGGATATTCCAGATTAATAAATTAATGTTTTGTTAACTAATTACAAATCAGGCTAACTACAAATCAATAACTTTAGCCAACGCTAAAACACGAAGTGCTGAGCATTGGGATCCAGACATCCAGAAACTTACAAAATTCTTAAGGGGTTGGACAGGCTAGATGCAGGAAGATTGTTCCCGATGTTGGGGAAGTCCAGAACAAGGAGTCACAGTTTAAGGATAAGGGGAAAGTATTTTAGGACCGAGATGAGAAAAACATTTTTCACACAGAGAGTGGTGAATCTGTGGAATTCTCCGCCACAGAAGGTAGTTGAGGCCAGTTCATTGGCTAGATTGGAAAGATTCTAAGGGGAGTAGGAGGCAACCGTGGCTGACAAGAGAAGTTAGGGATAGAATAAAACTAAAAGAAAAGCAAACAGCAAAGAGTAGCCGGAAGCCTGAGGACTGGGAAACTTTGATAGGACAACAGAAGAAACAAAACGGGCAATACGGGCTGAAAAGATGAAGTACGAGGGGAAGCTGGCCAGGAATATAAAGACGACAGTAAAAGCTTCTTTAGATATGTTAAGGGAAAAAGAGTCAAATGTGGGTCACTTGAAGGCAGACATGGATGAAATTATTATGGGCAACAAGGAAATGTCAGAAGAGTTGAATAGGTACTTCGGATCTGTCTTCACTAAGGAGGACATAAACAATCTCCCAGATGTACTGGAGGACAGAGGATCTAAGGGGGTAGAGGAACTGAAAGAAATTTTCATTAGGCGAGAAATAGTATTGGGTAGGCTAATGTGACGGAAGGATGTTAAATCCCCTGGGCCTGATGGTCTGCATCCCAGGGTCCACAGGGAGGTGGCTCTAGAAATAGTGGAGGCATTGGTGATCATTTTCCAATGTTCAACAGATTCAGGATCAGTTCCTGTGGATTGGAGGATAGCTAATGTTATCCCACTTTTCAAGAAAGGGGCGAGAGAGAAAACGGGGAATTACAGACCAGTTAGCCTGACTTCGGTGGTGGGAAAGATGCTGGAGTCAATTATTAAACAGGTAATATTTGGGCATTGGATAGCAGTAAAAGGATTAGTCCAAGTCAACAAGGATTTATGAAAGGGAAATCATGCTTGACTAATCTTCTGGAAATTTTTTGAGGATGTGACAAGTAAAATGGATGAAGGGGTGCCAGTGGATGTAGTGTATCTAGACTTTCAGAAAGCCTTTGATAAGGTCACGCTCGGGAGACTGGTGACTAAAATTAGAACACATGGTATTGGGGGTAGGGTGTTGACATGGTTAGAAAATTGATTGGCAGACCGGAAGCAAAGAGTAGGAGTGAATGGGCGCTTTTCAGAATGGCAGGCAGTGGCAAGTGGGGTGCCGCAAGGCTCGGTGTTGAGGCCGCAACTGTTTACCATATATATAAATGATTTGGAAGAGGGAATTAGGAGCAACACTAGCAAGTCTGCCTATGACACAAAGCTGGGGAATGTGAACTGTGAAGAGGATGTTAGGAGGTTGCAGGAGGACCTGGACAGTGGGCAGATGCGTGGCAGATGCAGTATAGTAAAGATAAATGTGAGGTTATTCACTTTGGCGGCAAAAATAAAGGGGCAGATTATTATCTCAATGGGGTTAGGTTAGGTAAGGGGGAGGTACAGCGAGACCTGGATGTCCTTGTACACCGGTCACTGAAAGTTGGCGTGCAGGTACAGCAGGCAGTGAAGAAAGCTAATGGAATGTTGGCCTTCATAACAAGAGGATTTCAGTATAGGAGTAAAGAGGTTCTTCTGCAGTTGTATAGGGCTCTGGTGAGACCATATCTGGAGTATTGTGTACAGTTTTGGCCTCCTAATTTGAGGGTGGAAATCCTTGTGATTGAGGCAGTGCAGCGTAGGTTTACGAGATTGATCCCTGGGATGGCGGGACTGTCATATGAGGAAAGATTGAAAAGACTAGGCTTGTATTCACTGGAGTTTAGAAGGATGAGGGGGGATCTTGTAGAAACATATAAAATTATAAAAGGACTGGACAAGCTAGATGCAGGAAAAATGTTCCCAATGTTGGGTGAGTCCAGAACCAGGGGCCACAGTCTTAGAATAAAGGTGAGGTCACTTAAGACTGAGGTGAGAAAAACATTTTTACCCAGAGACTTGTGAATTTATGGAATTCCCTGCCACAGAGGGCAGTGGAGGCCAAATACTGGATTTAAGAGAGAGTTGGGTAGAGTTCTAACGGCTAGTGGAATCAAGGGATATGGGGAGAAGGCAGGCACGGGTTATTGATAGTGGACGATTAGCCATGATCACAATGAATGGCGGTGCTGGCTCAAAGGGCCGAATGGCCTCCTCCTGCACCTATTTTCTATGTTTCTATATAACTAAGAGGGCGTTAGATGTGGCCCTTGTGGTTAAAGGGATCAGGGGGTATGGAGAGAAGGATACTGAGTTGGATCATCAGCCATGATCATATTGAATGGCGGTGCAGGCTCAAAGGGCTGAATGGCCTACTCCTGCACCTATTTTCTATGTTTCTATCATGGACAACTGGCCTCAGTTCCCCGGTCACATCTGGCAGTGCTCTCCGTCTGAATCGGGGGCTGCGGAGCGTTTTTGAAAGTGGGGAGGCTGAGCGATCACTGATCACTGGCCTTGGGGATATCCAGCGACGCAGTGCAGCGACCGAGTGGAGGGAGGGGGGTGCCCCCCTCCCACGTTAGGGACCTTTTGAAATTTGATGTATTAAAATCATGTTTTAGTGCATTGTAGAAGTATGATTTCAATGTTATTTGTTTGAAGTATTTTTAAGGGGTAACTTTTTCTACACAAAGGGTGGTGGGTGTATGGAACAAGTGGCCAGAGGAGGTAGTTGAGGCAGGGGCTATCCCAATATTTGAGAAACAGTTAGACTGATACATGGATAGGACAAGTTCGGAGGGATATCCCTTGATTGCGCTAGCCCCAAGAGCGAAATATAACTATCTCTTGAAAACATCCAGTGAATTGGCCGCCACTGCCTTCTGTGGCAGAGAATTTCACAGATTCACAACTTTCTGCGTGAAGAAAGTTTGTCCTCATCCCAGTCCTAAATGGCCTACCCCTTATTCTTGAACTGTGTGACCCCTGGTTCTGAACTTCCCCAACATCGGGAATATTTTTCCTGCAGTTGCAGTAAGTGAAAATCTAGCAGGCGAGCAGGATGCTTTCTCCAACCCAATTAAAGGCCACTATCTTCTACCGCTTCTACCCAGTGCTTGGTACCTACTTCCAGAAGCCACTGGTTGTCCTTCAGGATGCACCGAGCCACAGCCTGGTCCATGCCGGTTACCAGGGCGGATTTGGCACAGATACTCTCACGGCAATGGTGCAACGTTTCTGATGAATGCCCGGGACTCTTGCTCCATGGCCGGAGCTACAGCGAGCGACTCGCCAGCCCTGCAAACACTTGCCAGCCCCGGCTCCCCATCCGCATCTGCCCCCACCGCTCCATCCCTCCCTCCGCCCCGACTCTCCAACACCCGCGGCCCATGCAGTTGATATTAGTTTCGAAATTCTCGTTGATCACAGTATTTCTCATGACAGAGCATGAGAAATTCTGTAATCAGCGTGAGAACGTGCAAATTTGGCGTAATGCGTGATTCTCACGCTCAATGCGTGAGAGTTGGCAGCTCTGATAATATGGCACTTCCAAGAATTTTAAGTTGATAAACAGTTCTGATGAATCCAAGTTTACTAGTTTTTTTAGGCAGAGGATAAAGTCAAAACAAACTTTTTTTTGCCTTGAGCAAGGTTTTAAATGTTGTTGCCTTTTTCTCCCATTGCCTCTGACAGGACACCACACTCGGTGGCTACACAGTCCCTAAAGGGACCCAAGCAATGTTCATTGCATTCGCTATCCATAGAGATCCTGAAGTCTTTGATGATCCTGATGAGTTTCAACCAGAAAGATGGTCTGGAAGGTATGGACTTTTATTACGTTAGTTAATTTTGATTTTAATTTTTGCAAAACTTTGTTGCAGGAACTTAACATGACAATTTTATGAAATGGTGATACTTGCAAATGATAACAATCTAGGATTAGTAAAATTGGTCAAGGCTACTGAGGAAATTTACAATGAATTTGATCAGTTAAGAGCAAAAACGGATTAAATGTGATGGCGATGGGTGCAAAATGCAACAAATAAGATGAAAAATAGGTGACACCCTCACTCCTACAATGCCGAAGGTTGATGTTGAGAGATGCAGGAATTTTGCTACATTTAAGGTGAACTTGTCCAAATAATTCCAAAATGGCAATCAATAAATGCGATTGGATTTTGCAGTATCTGATAAGTGTGTAAGTCAAAGGAGATGATGATAAGACTGCAGTGATCTGGATGCTATACACTGAGCAAAAGAAAAGGAACAGCAGATGCTGGTTTACAAACAAAAACACAGTGCTGGAGTGACTCAATGAGTCAGGCAACATTTCTGGAGAACACTGATAAACTAAACTAAGTGATGGTTCGGCTCAGGACCCTTCAGACTGATTGTAGTAGGAGGAAGCTGGAAGAGAAGTGGGGAGAGTACAAAGATTGGCAAGTGATAGTTGGGTACAGGTGGGGGGGGGGGGTTGCAACACAAGAGTTGCTCGTCAGACAGTGTCTGTGGAGACAAATGGACAATTGATGCTTTGGGTCAAGACTTCATTCATCTGAAAGAGTAGGGAGGAGGTAGCCGGTGGAGGAGAAGTGGGGCAAGAGCTAGCAATGGATCGGTGGGTACAGGTGAGGAGTGGATTGGCAAATAACAGTTGGGAGGTGGGGGGAGGTGGAGGGAAAGGTGGAGATAAACAGGGATTGGGTAGTGATGAGAATAAAGGCTGCAAATTCTGGAGTCTAGTACGAAGGTAACGTTCCGAGTGGAATTCCATGATGGGGGATGGGTGCAATGGGGAGAATGAGGAGCAGTTGCGGGAGGGGCCAGAGATCCACTTGGAGAAATGTGTGGTTGGTGGGAAGACGAAGTGGAAGGAGAAGGAAAAGATATGGAGTTTGGTAGGGTATTGAGGGAAGAAGGAGCTTGAGAGACGATCAGGGTGGATAGGAAGAGAGACATTGGGACAGAGGTGGTGTGGATTTCCAGAAATTGGAGAATTTGGTGTTGGAGATTACCCAGGTAGAAAATTAAGTGCTGTTCCTCTAGTTTGTGTTTAGCCTCATCCTGGCAGTGGAGGAGGTCGAGGGCAGATAGTTTGGTGTGCAAATGGGAAGGGGAGTTAAAATAGCTGGCAACCAAGTGATTCAGATGACCACAGCGGATAGCATCCTGGTGTCCAGAAAAAGTGGCTGCAAGGTATGATGGACATTCATCAGCATATTAAGATTTTTTTCATTAGGGCCTTTAAAGCTGACAGCGAACCAACCATCTTTGAGGTGATTTCCAAATGAAAGCAAGATTAAGAAATAACATCAACTAGATATGTCACTTTAAATCAAAATTTGAAAAGAAACCTTGAATCTGTTCAGACCAGGGAGACGTAAATGTTTTAAGGACAGAAGTAAAATACTTAAATACAGTGTGTTCAACATCCAGATTGAGTATTTGAAACAAAATTAAACTTGAAATCATTAAGAAGTGTTCAGTGCATCTATTTATGAGAAGTCATTAGGTTTTTTCTGGCTGCATGTATTGAGTTGTGCTGGTAAACCTCTATCCGCCAAAATAAACATTGTTGAGTAAGTTAGTTAGGAAAGTGCACAGTAGTTACATTTACTAAAAACAAAGCAGTGCTGAGTTTTCAGCAGAAATGGGCTAAACTTTGATCTTTTTATTTGTTTTAAAAGTCGAAATGAATTTGCAGCCATGTTTTCAGGAAATATCAAAATATTATGTTTAATATAAATTATATTCATTTATTAACTAATTTATTTCATGGAGTTTTTGAATGACCTATCTGTTTGGCTAATCTGGAAAGAGACAAAGCTAGAATCTGTCTCTTGAACAGTGTCATATGATTCCACAAGACACAAATCAAACATTACATGGGGAACCATGAAGTCTTCAGGATATTTGGCAAAGGCTGCCGCTTCCTATCACAAGTGCTATATTTGTAGATAAGCACGCAACTCATGAATAGCTTATTTGTCTCATGAACTCGGAGACACCAGTGAAACTGATACCAGACTCACTAATGCACTTCATTCGAGTGATAGCGTCTCCTGTCTAATAGCTTCTTCCTTCATTAGTGGTAGATTTTCAGTTCCGTATTTAACTATTTTAAGGTAGACACAAAATGCTGGAGTAACTTAGCGGGACAGGCACCTCTCTGGAGAGAAGGAACAGGTGATGTTTCGGGTCGAGACCATTCTTCAGATATGAGCAGCTGAAATGTTCCCAAAAAACAACTTTTGCATTTATTTTTATTTGACGAACCTCAAAGTGATAGGACTATTTGCATAAACTCCAGGTCAATGTGGCTACAAGAAATGGTCGGTGCATGCATTGAAAAAGTAGCTTTCATGATCTTGATGCTTCAAACTGCATCTTGCCCTGACTTTGAAATATAGTCACTGGTTATAGGAAGGCTGCAGCCAATTTTTCTCTGCTAGATTTTACTACCAGCAGTGGGAGTAATGGTCAGATGATTAGTTGTAATCTAATCGAAGTGATCTTTAAGAGAGAAAAGTTGGCCCAGATCTCCACAGCATTCGAGTGAATAGTTCTAGGGATCTATCATAGTCAACTGAGAGAGAAGACTATATAATTTTAAATCTCATCCAAAAGGTTACATCACTTACAAAAAAAAAACACTCCCTTTGAATGCCATTGAGACAACGGCCTAGATTCTGCTTCAGAGAAACAAGAGTATCTTCTCTTGGTGTAGGTTTACTAGACAAGAAACATGGAAGAGTTAACCAATTTAAAATAAACAGGACAGCTTTGGAGATAGAAGACAAGAATGTGCTACCAATCGCTGCTATAAGTAGTACTTTCCAGTCTTGTTATTTAGATGATACCAAATACTGTTCCGGTAGCAGATACTTAACCTGAAAGATTGGATATCTACCAAGCTGTTTGTTTTGTCTGGGATAGTGTTGAGTTTGCATTTCTTGTCATGTACACTTTCTGGATTTATGTTTCGTGATTGGTGAAAAACTTGGAGGAATTGGGATCTGACCGTTACAATTCCTGACCTGTACTGCAAACTACAGGATTTCTGAGCATGATCCTGTTAAGTTTAATAGAAAATAGACAATGGGTGCAGGAGTAGATCATTCGGCCCTTCGAGCCAGCACCGCCATTCAATGTGATCATGGCTGATCATCCCCGTTCACGTCTTTCCGGTCGGTAGTGACGGTTGATGGTCGGTGGTTGCAGAATTGGCTACTTCAGTCAGTTACTGTGGTACAGTTTCAATCGTCAGCATTGCCCGAATATGGCCGGAAGAAGAAGTGCCCCGTTCCTGCTTTCTCCCCGTATCCCCTGACTCCGCTATTTAGTAGTTAATGGTCTGGATGTTACAGGGCATTTGACTTTGATAATGACGATGAACAGTAAGTGTGGCTGTGGTGTTGGTGAAATGGTCATTGTCTGACACTTGCTTGGCACCAATGTTATGTTCCACTTGCTAGCCGAATGGGGCTGTTCCACTGTACGAGCTAATTCAAGAGTTCTCCCGAGTTTCCCCTGATTTGAACTCGGAGAATTACGGTAACATCCGCTCGTAGGTACTCAGAGCTCTCGTGGATATTTTTCTTTTTTTTTTAATGTTTTGTTTATTTTATTAGAAGTTAATACAGTACAAAACAATACAGTGGCACCTAATTTTAGGTGCCAACTATGTCATAACGTAATACATTCTATGTACAACCTCTAGTTTTATGTTTTTGAAAAGGAAGTAAAAAAAGACAAGAGATAGAGAGAAGAAAAAGAGGAAAAATAGATAGTAGAAAATAGAAAAACATGAAGTGTGTATATAAGAAAAGAAAAAGTAGAAATAGGAGAAAAAAACCCTTAAAAGAGAAAAATTTCAAATCTTTGTTCGAAGATATAATTCTACCCACGACCTGACCTGAAATCAGTAATATTTACGGTTCTGCTGTATCACATGATTCCAAAAAGTCGATGAAAGGGGACCAACTCCTTAAGAATTGGTCATATTTATCTATTAGGCGGAGTCTCATTTCTTCAAGGTGAGCTATGTCTGTCATATTACTAATCCACACTTTAATAGCTGGTATAGCTGTATTTTTCCAAAATTTAAGTATCAATTTCTTTCCAGTTATTAACACGTTGAAAAATCTTCACGAGCTTACCGCGTTTCCTGAGTACCTGCCGTTAGCATTACGAGCCGCTAAGAGACGTCCTGAGCT
>CM069133.1:86113230-86335730 GCA_035221665.1 Okamejei kenojei
AATTTGCATTTAATACCAAGGGTAAAGAGTATTTTTATATCACACAAGGAGACCACTTAAGCAATTCAATGTAGACCTATCTATTCCGTTACTTCCATTGTTCTTCTCATGAGCCTTTTTAATTCATATTTGAAAACTCTTTTTCCATCATCCTCGCAGACAGTGAGCGTCAGGTCACCATCATTCTGATTTATTTAATAGCTTGTGCATTTTTTTGTCTTTTGCCCTTCCATTTAAGGGAACTTAACTTTGCCATGGAACTGCTTCAGTTTTTTTTGCATCTACTAGAGATTTAACACCCCTTAAAGCATGACACTCATCATTGACACAATACATCAGTTGAGACCTAACCAATATTTTTTTTTTAAATCAGTATTTTATTGAATGTAAATAATAGACTGTGTGCTTTACTAGACAGTATCTCACCATCAATCTGGAGAAGCATTCCGAACCAAAATGTCCCCCCCCCACAGATGCTACCTCACCTGTTGAGTCCCTCCAGCATGTTGTGCTTTACTCAAGATTCCAGCATTTGCACTCTCTTATGTCTCCAGCCTCTCACCTTGTTCTGACACAAAGATTTATGCATGTATATACCCAGAACCTTGTGTTCCGCACCCCTTCTAATCTGTCTGTTTTAGTTTGCATTGTTTGTCCTATTGTTTTCTAGCTAAAGTGTATTGATTCACACTTCTGTAAAATTTTATGTACCAGGTCCCTAAGCAGTCTGCCAAGCTGCATACAGTGCATTCAGAAAGTATTCAGACCCCTTCACTTTTTCCACATTTTGTTACGTTACAGCCTTATTTAAAATGGATATAATTCATTTTTTTTATCATCAATCTACACACAATACTCCAGAATGAAGAAGCGAAAACAGGTGTTTCGAAATTTTTTCAAAGTAATTAAAAATAAATAACTGAAATATCACATTTCCATAAGTATTCAGATCATGACACTCAAAATTGAGCTTAGGTTCATCCTGTTTCCATTGATTATCCTTGAGATGTTTCTACAACTGATTGGAGTCCACCAGTGGTAAATTAAATTGATTGGACATGATTTGGAAAGACACACACCTGTCTATATAAGGTCCCACAGTTGACAGTGCATGTCAGAGCAAAAACCAAGCCATGAAGATGAAGGAAGTGTCCGTAGAGCTCTGAGACAAGATTGTGTCAAGACACAGATCTGGGGAAGGGTATAAAACTATTTCTGCAGCATTGCAGGTCCCGAAGAGCACAGTGGACTCCGCCATTCTTAAATGGGAGAACTTTGAAACCACCAGGACTCTTCATAGAGCTGGCCGCCCAGCCAAACTGAGCAATCGGGGGGAGAAGGGCCTTCGTCAGGGAGGTGACCAAGAACCCAATGGTCACTCTGACAGAGCTCCAGAGTTCCTCTGTGGAGATGGGAGAACCTTCCATAAGGACAACTCTATATGCAGCTCCACCAATCAGGCCTTTATGGTAGAGTGGCCAGATGGAAGCCACTCCTCAGTAAAAGGCAGATGACAGCCCGCTTGGAGTTTGCCAAAAGGCATGAGAAACAAGATTCTCTGGTCTGATGAAACCAAGATTGAACTCTTTGGCCTGAAATGCCAAGCGTCATGTCTGGAGGAAACTACGCACCGCTCATCACCTGGCCAATACCATACCTACGGTGAAGAATTGTGGTGGCAGTGTCATGCTGTGGGGATGTTTTTCACCGGCAGGGACTGTGAGACTAGTCAGGAGCAAAGTACAGAGAGATCCTTGATATAAATCTGCTCCAGAACATTCTGGACCTCAGAGTGGGGCAGAGGTTCACCTTCCAATAGGACAACAACCCTCAGCATACAGCTAAGATAACTTAGGAGTGGCTTCGTGACAAGTCTGTGAATGTCCTTGAGTGGCCCGGACTTGAACCCGATCAAACATCTCTGGAGGGACCTGAAAATAGCTGTGCATCAACACCCCATCCAACCTGACAGAGCTTGAGAGGATCTGTAGAGGAGAATGGGAGAAATTCTCGCTGCCAAAAGCGCCTCAACAAAGTACTGAATAAAGGGTCTGAATACTTATGTAAATGTGATATTTCAGTTATTTATTTTTAAATACTTTGCAAAAATTTCTGAACATCTGTTTCTCTTTTATTATGGGGTATTGTGTGTAGATTGATGAATTTTTTAAAAAAGAATTTAATCCATTTTAGAATAAGACTGTAACATAACAAAATGTGGAAAAAGTGAAGGGGTCTGAATACTTTCAGAATGCACTGTACATCCTCTATCGGAGTGTCTGCCACACACTCGGACATTGCTAGCTAGGTTTCAACCACACTCTGAATGCTGAAAAAAAAAACTTTATCTTAAGCCTAGGCTCTCCTAGCTTGGACAAATCTGCCAGGGGAAGGTTTCTTGCTAATTACCTTAATCTCTTCATTATTTTAGCCATGGACAGACTCCTTATTAGTTCTCACTTCATCCATTATTCTTTCTACCTCTGAGATACTAGCATTATCATCTTCCTTGATAAAGGTCAATATAAAATACACATTATAGAATATTTCATTGTTCTCTAATTGGACGTTTTTCCTTTTACCATCTGCTTACTGTTCACATCACAGGATATAAGGATGATTCTAGGGTATCCTTTTGCCAACTACTAATCTGTAGTTACTAATTAACCGCTTCCAGTTTCTTCCTTTTCCTGTCTTGTATTCCTTTTAACTTCCCTGTCAGCTGTCTAATTTGTATGGTTTTTGCCCTAACATTCACCTTGTTTGACTCAATTCATTTGTTGCATATATCTGAATGATGTGTTCTGCTTAACTAGATACAACAATGTATAATTCCTTATTGGGGCTAAATGAATTGGTTTGGTTGAACACATCAACTCCAATCAAATGGATAATGTCCTTGACTGCTCTCTCGTTTGCACTCTCAAGCACTGTAATATTTTCCTTAATTAGTACTGACACCATGCCCCACTTTACTCCCCTCTCCTAGCTTTTTTTAAAGATCTTGTGTCCAGGAATATTGACTGCCTTGCCATGGCTTTATTGACTTGTAATTCAAGTAGAGCTTTTACATTGCATTCCCGCATTTGCACCTGTAGCTCCCCACCCTCATCATTCTGCGGTGCAATTACACACATTTGTTCTTATCCCGTTGTTGTCCCTCTCATAGTCACTCTGAGCAAAACCCAAGTTGTGCTAATGTTCTTGTGCATAAGTGCAGGGAGGTACAGGTACAATGAAAATCTTGATTGCAGCAGCATTCAGGCAGTAAAATCCAGTGATGATATTAATAGTATGAAAGCCAGTGATGTCTTAAAGTCTGCCATATAAAAACTAGTGGTCTTCAATGCTAACTCGTTTATGATAAATAGACATGTCGGTGGTTTTGGTAGTGGCGGGGTGCTTGGCCACTTACTGACGGAGCGTGGGGGGGTGGGGATGGGTGGTGGGTATTCAGGTGCGCGGAGGGGGGTCAGGTTTAAGGGTTTTTCATATTGCGAGAGTGCGGGGGGGGGGTGGGGTGGAGTTTTCTTAAATTATCGGTGGGTTTGTTTTTTTTTATTATTTTTTTTTTTATTTTTTTTGTTAGGGTTTGTTGTTTTGTGGGGAGCGGATCGTTTTTTTTTTAATTTATTTGGGGTTGGGATATGAGAGAGGAGGTGTGGTATTTATATTTAGTTTTTTTCTTTTTTAGTTTGCGGGAGACTGTAAATTTTTATTTTCAACAGGGGGGTCTACAAGTTGGATATGTTAATAAAAAAAAAATCTTCTTCTACCAAATTTAAAATAAAAAAGAACTTTTTAAACAAAAATAAAACTTGTGTAGAAATGTAGCTGTTCCTGATGGTGTGGGGACTTCAGGCTTTTGTACCTCCTGTCCGACAGTAGCAGTGAGAAGGGGGCATGGCTCGGATAGTGGGGATCCATGCTAGATGAAGCGGCTCATGTAAGTGCTTTCGACGGAAGGGATGGGAATGTATCCGTGATGGGGGATGTATCCGTTATGGACTGGCTTGAGTCCTGCATTCTCTGCAGCATTTTGTGTTCCTGTGACTTGGTATGATGCAGCTCGACAGGATTCTTTCCACAGTGCACCTGTAAAGGTTTGTTCGTGTATTTGTTGACGTGCAGAATCTCTTTAAATAATTTAACTTCCTGCTGCAGTGTTATCTGTCACTCCCACTCCTTTTACACATTATTCCTCTTCTACTTTTTACCCCTCTCCTACTGCCTCGCCCAAAAACACAAACTTTCACCGAAGACACACGTGCCAGTTTCTTTGACCTCTCTTCCAAAACTGGCAGAATGGCTGAAGAATCTGGTCCTTTTATACGATGTCCCTAAGACATGTATTTATTTTTTTTTTCTATCCTTGGTCTTTTTGTTCTGCATTCATTGTTTAGCAATTATTGTGTACTTGATTACTGCTTTCCGTCCACGAGGAAGGGGTCTTGATCCTAAACATCGACTGTCCGTTCTCTCCCACAGTTGCTGCCTGACTACAGCCAGTTGTTGTTACTGCCGTTCATGAGATCCTGTTTTTATAATGTTTTAATGTAAAATTTTTGTTGCTTGATATTCGTCAAGATTCCTGCATCTGCAGTCTCCTTTTCTCTGTTCTTGTGCTTCCTTTGTTGTGGGCACAGTTGGTGTACCAAATCTTCTGGACTCATTTTCTTTCCCCTCCTCCCGTGCTGGGTATTACGAATCTTGCCCCACACATTTTCCTTGTGGTGTCCTTTACTCTGATATAGGTATATGCAATCACGACATTTTCTCCCCCCACAGATGATCCTCATGATCCTCTGAATCACCAGCAGAAATGCCAGTCTAGCACAATGAACAAGGAATCCCCTTTTGGTCATGTACTTCTCTTCCACCCCGTTCCGTTCTCCCCCTTTCCCCCACCCCCCAACCATGTAAAATAAATATACTGTCCACTTGTGCCATGTTGTAGATTGCAGACTTTATCACCCTCACCAGTCTGTCATACCGAGTATGATTTTGAAGATAGTTTTTTTTTTGGGGTGGGAGGACGGTTGAGGACGCACGGGGAGAATTGGAACAACTCTGTGATTTGACTTTTTACCTGAATGTCAATTATTTCACATTATGACTGCTATTCATATTGTTTCCATTTAGCAGATGCTGTTTATAATTTTTCTGCTCCCATTTTCCACTCCTGTGAACTCAAAAGCTTTTTTTAAACCAAATACTCTCACCTGCTTTGCATAATACTAGTTTTGTTAATCATCTCTCTTCCTTCCATACTTTCACAATTGTTCCCTTTTCTCAACCTTCTTATTTTCTGCCATGTAATTTATTGCAATGTGTGACAAGTTAATTAACTACTGATTAGGTGGTTGACATGAAATATTGACCCCTTTTCCTCTCTCCATAAATGCTTTCTGATGTGTATTTCTATCATTTTTTAAAATTCAATATATAATCGTTTGCACCATCTTTGTATATGAGGTTAGTAAACAGGTTCACGCCCCTTTTCTCGTTATAGCTGCTATAAGTTATCTTTTTTTTAAGGAAATTCATGCCTTATTAATTTTACAACATTATATTTGGCGTGCTTTTCTGTGGAAAAGCGGCCCACTTTTTTTCACAAAGATGATAGTTAGTTATTTGTTCATTGTAATGGCGAATAATCAGTGTTACGTGGATTCTATATTTAAGTGCACCAGAAACAATTAATTTGATTCATCCAGTTTTTCAGTATAATCCTTCCCCTAATCTTTTTGTTAGGTTGAGCAAATGCTTTGCACAGGAAGTTTGTTGAAGATTGCAGCTTGACTAAGTATGACTCACATGCGAGTCATAGGTTCCTGGGAGGATAGAGAAATGTGTTGTGCTAATAGATCTTTCCAATATTAGTTAATTCATGATGAGTGTTCCTTTCGAAATCAACAAGAATAGATACAACAAGGAACTCTGCAAGGAAGTGAGGCCATTTTTCTATTGCTTGAATATTGGTGACGTTGCTGTTGAAGAGACTATGATGAGAATGGAAGTCTTTTTGATTCCATCTTGGTTTTTACTGGGAGGAAAGGCATTTAGAGAAGAGTCTTGGGAATACTGTGAGCAAGAGTACCTGTTCTAGCCTATCACAGGATCTAGCAGCCTGCAGCAAATGATAATTAACTCTGCATAGGAAGTAGAGGAGAGGTATGAAGGTTGCAAGGTGAAAACATGTTACTTAAAGTTGTGGTTTGTCACTCCTGCATGATTCAGGATGTGGAGCATTTCTGACTGGTTGAAGAACATGGGAGACACAATGAACTGTTGATGCTGATTCACAAAAAAAGACACAAAATGCTGGAGTTACTCAGTGTGTCAGGCAACATCTCTGAAGAACATGGATAGGTGACATTTTGGGTCGGGACCCTTCTTCAAACTGATGGGAGGTGGGGGGGGGGGGGGAAGCTGGAATAATGATGTGGGTGGGACAAAGCCAGACAAATGACAGGTGGATACAGGTCGGGGGAGGTTTTATTGGGATGTGGGTGGACAAAGGCCAGAGACAGGAAGAAGATAAAAGGCTCTGAGATGAGGAGAAAAGAGTTGCAAAATGGTTGAAGTCTGTATGAGATTATGTATGAGGTGAAGTCATTATGTATAAGAATCCATCGTTAATCCTGAGTTTGTCGTCACTGTTGTAATGTAGAAAAGACTGAAACCAATTTGCGCTTAGTAAGATGCCAGAGAGAGGATAAGTAGTCGATCCATTTTCTAGGTGTTTGCTGAGGGATGAGTGGTGGCCAGAGACAGCGTGGAGGACCATCACCTCCTCTCCTCAACGTTGGATAGGGCAGGTGGCCCTATGGTTTAAAGAGCCAAATAATGGTTCCTCTTAAAAAGGTGACATTGGAGGGTCAACTTAAAATATGCAGTTATCTTTTGAGTGATATTAGACTGGCATTTCTGCCTGTTCCTGACTACCATTCTAAAGTAATTGTAAAGTTGTTGATACAGACAACTGACTAGATAGCCCACTTCTGAAAGTAGTTAAGAATCCTCTGCATTAGTATGAAACCGGAATCATTGTTGGTCAATCAAGTTGGAATAGTTTTGTTTCTCGTTGAAGATTACTGGTGAGCCTGTCAGTTTTTATGATACATCTGAGTGATCAGTGATAACTGTTACTGAAATCATAATTCAAAGGACTGAATTAATCATGGTAATAAAGCAAATATTAAAATCTTATCATGGCAATTTGTTTTGCTGTAAAGAACAAAAAACACTATGACAAATTCAATTCTATTTTGGGCCATTGGCACGTCTCTCTTAGTTCTGGGCAGCAACTGTGTAATTGTACGTCAAAGTGGTACCTTCATTAGCACTGCCCCAGATTTTACATGACCAAACTCTTACCTGGCAAGGACAAGGCTGTCTTAAATTGCATGATCCAGTGGCAGAACTCGGCAGCAATTTTAATTTCCTCCATGGCTCTTACGCATTTCTCAGGGTGAGTTGCACATGATTATTATGAGTCGAGGGTGTTTATTTGCCATAAGCACTGGGTATGGATCATAGCATGGTCCGGTCATGGTCCATGAAATTCATGGTGCAGTTTTACAGGCAACGATAATAAATATACAATAACCAAGAGACCATAGTGAAAAAACCACATTATGTTGCGCAAGCATGGTAGTGCGAAGTACATTGTGGTTCGGTTGAGGTGGCTGTGGTTAGAGTTGTGAACTGTTGTTCAAGACCCAAACAGTTCTTGGGAAGAAGTTGTTCTTGAACCCGGAGGTAACAGTTCTCGGGCTCCTGTTCCTTCTGCACAATGGTAATAGCAAGATGGTAATAGCAAGATGGTAAT
Organism: Okamejei kenojei; assembly: GCA_035221665.1. Classification (NCBI taxonomy): domain Eukaryota; kingdom Metazoa; phylum Chordata; class Chondrichthyes; order Rajiformes; family Rajidae; genus Okamejei; species Okamejei kenojei. The sequence goes on from CM069133.1 coordinate 86,121,065, forward strand.
AGCAAGATGGTAATAGCAAGAGGGTGGCCAGAACAGTGTGTGTCTTTGATGATATCAACTGTGGCCTTGAAGCAGCAATTCCTGTAGAGGTCTTCAATGTATAAATTAATTGTTGTTTGCTGGCAGTCACTCAGGATTGAAGATGACGCTTCCATTCTGATGATGTGGATACTGAGATGGCACATAAAAAAAACCCACAAACTCTTCCACGAGGTGTCTGACGGGATAGTCGTGTGGGTAGCCATGAGGTAGTACACTCCTTTTATTACATAAACAGGGCTTCTGTGGTCATCTGATGCAGGGCCTCAAGTTCTCAATGCCACCCCAAATGTTCCATTTTAAGCAGTCATGGGTCAAAGGATTCCAGGAATTGGTGGTGGAAATTGCACTTAAAGGAATCTTTAAGCGTATCCTTGAATTTGTTTCACTCTCCGCTAGGTAATCTGCTCCCATGGTAGAGCTCAGAATGGGATATCTGCTTTAGTGTATAGAATTAGGCCTGTAAATAACATACATTGCCTCTTAGCAACGGCAAAGTTAGAAAGGGGGGGTCGGACTCAATATGGGGATGTTGGCCTTGGAGAGGACATTGACATTGGTTTGTTATACTTCCATTGTTGATTTTGGTAGCTTGGAACTTTTTTTAAGTGTTATGATCTACTGTGTTTCCTTAACCGTATAAATTATGCCAAATAAGAGACCCTTTAATTGGAATCAAGTACGATTTGCATGTAATTTACAAACAAATATTTCGCTGCACAAAATACCTCTGCTGCTTCAGGTCCGGTGCTGCATTTCTTGCATTCCCTCTTTCAGTGGATGAGGAGTTTATGGTTAGTCCAAGTCCCTAATACCTTACCCGGATACAACTTGCACACTCAATTTCAATGCAAACACCTGCAAGGTGCTGCATTTGTGAGTTTGGTTTTGACATTAAATAGTCACTTGAAATGCCATAATGTTAGTTGGCCCAAATGCTCACTTTATTGCTGGTTCTTTCATGGTATGTTTAGAAAGAATGGCAGCCAAGGCACTGTTTGCACATGCGGGTTATGAAGGGTCTTTTTTCAGTTAATTATGGAAAAGCCATTGGTCTTAATGTAAACTGCATTTTCTCTGGGGGTTGTCTCGTATTCCCTGATATCTGTATCATGACTGAGGGTTGTTCAATGCCTTTTATACTGGCAACAAACAGTTGGAAGTAGTGATTGCTGAAAAATGACTGAATGACTGATGTCACACTGTTAAGTGACACAAGACAGTGTCAATATAATTTTGCCATTTCACATACTTGGCAGATTAAAATTGATGGTCCTAGAGCTTAATCAAACTATACAGGAGTAAGTTGTTGAATAATCAGTCACTTCCTTTACAACCGTAATAAATTACAGGCAGCAGGATGCAATTTGAAACACTTGTTCTAATGAAATATTAATTGTCCTTCTGTTTACATGCTGCTTAGCTAGCTGAACCTTTCCATGTTTTCTCTTTTTTATTTTGGATTCCTACCATCTACAATTGTTATTTTGCTTTTGGATACAAATATCACCTATTAATTAGAAATATAAAATTCCAGCCACTTAATTTTTTCTGCAACTTGTTGAATTGCAGTAGGAGAAGGGCTAGTGTGATGTGTTCATCGTTGTGTAACAAGGCATGTGGACGTCACCTGCTATCTTGCTGCCAGTATTAGTTTTCTCTTTGGTGAAATTACTTCTATAAAACTTGAGACAATATGGTTTCCTAGCTTTGCAAATGTCACATAGACAAAATAAATCGCTGGATCATCACAATTTTATAAAAGCAGAGTAATTTCTCCAGTAAAATGCAGTGAGTGGAGTATAGGTCACAATATATACTGTACTCCTTATTGCCATGACATACAGTAACAAGATCTTCAAGTATGATTCATGGAACAATTATCCAATTGCCATGGGTATAATAGTATCACATTATATGGTAATTTCAAATGGAATGGTGGACAAAGATCCTGTCTGCCATCTCTGATATGATAATGCACATTGCTTTATTTGAAAAGGAGCAAGTAATTTAATTCAGTTTATTATAGTCACGTACTGTGAAGTACTGTGAAAAGCCTTTATTTGCATGCTATCTAGTCAAAGAAATGACTCTCCAATGTTATAACCTATATTAATCCCCAAACCAATATCTGGTTATTTATGCAATTGTTGTTTGTGAGAGCTTAATGTGCACAGATTAATATAGATATACATGCATTTTAATACTGATTATCCTTAAAGTATTTCATTAACTGTAAAAAAAAATACTAAGATCATGAAGGACTCCATAGAAAACTGATTCATTTTATATACCTTGTGATCTTTCCTACAAATTACTTAGAACAAAAGATTTAATTTTATTCTTTCACATTCCCAAACTTAACTATTGGGTTGGCAAACTAATGTTGAAAGTGACATTGTTATACCAAATCACGAAGTTAATAATTGTAATCTTATTTTGCAGAAATGCTGGCCAAGAAACGCTCTTATGCTGTTTTGGGAATGGATCTAGAAACTGCATTGGTATTGGCTTAAACAACTTGATATTGAAGGTAATCAGTTTATATAAACAGCAGTAAACTGATGGTTATATCCATGTGAATCTTTCCACCTCCCATACCTGCCATTTGTTATAAGGATGGGCAGCAAGCTAGTGAGGGGACCAACTCAAGAGCGGGTCAATGGGTGATGGATAACAGGACAGCGGGCGGTGGAGCTTACTCCTGTGTCAGCGCGATCAAGGGACCAATTGAGGTTACTCGTGCTGACACAGGAGTAAGCTCCACTGTCCTGTTATCCATCGCCCGCTGACCCGCTCTTGAGCTGATCCCCTCACTGTCTGGTCTACATTGAAAGACACGGACCGGGTAGTGAATGCCATGCAGAATCACCTAGTGCAGCACGTAAGGCCATGTCCTGCTCCCGGCGGCAGTCGGAATTTAAGGATTTGCGGGAATAGGCTGACGTGAGCGAGGCAGGAGAGAGGTGTTCAGACAGCACTGCCAGAGGTGAGCGGGCTGGCAGAAAGCGTCGAGGTGGCGGCCGGTTCCGCTGTCCGGCCCCGGCAGCTGCTCGCAGCCGCCCGAGCGACTTCCCTCCCTGGGCACAATGCGGTGGCTCTGTGCCCAGAGCGCCACGGCAGCGGTGAGTGAGTTGTTGGCAAGATCCCCGACCTCCTCCTTCTCAAAGCTCCTGCCCTTTAATTTTACTGCAACTTTACCCCTGACCAGACTCCCCTCACGCTGTGAATGGAACTCTTTCACCACCCCCCCCCCCCTCCCCAGCTGCGCTGTCCTTTTACAGCCGCTTCCCACTTTACAGCCACTTCCCATCAGTTGCCGGCAATGAGGGATAGCCAAGTTTATCTTTCTTGGCAAACAACCTAACCTTTGGCCTCCAAGACGCAGGTACATTTTTGTGCCTTATTTTTGGGTTAAAAAAATAACATCTTCATTGCGGGGAAATATGGTATTAAAAACATATAGCTCAAAGAAATTTACTTACCACATTATTTGTACGTGAACTCCATACTTCTCTCTTTGTTTCTTAAGATACTCTTAAAATAATGACAATCCATGTTTAAAAAACCCACCAAGAAACTTATATAGTTATATATTCATGTATAAATATACACTGTTTTGTTTTCTCGTTTATAAACATTGTTTACGGAGTACTATGTTTACATATTCTGTTGTGCTGCTGCAAGTAAGGATTTCATTGTTCTAACTGGGACGTGAGAGAATAAAACACTTTTGATTCTTGTCTTGCATCACTAATGTGTGGGATAGAACCAGAGATGCCAAGTGTCCCAGATTCGCCGTATTTTGTCCCGGCGAAATAACCTTTTTACGGTGTTCCGGCAGCCAAACATGCTGTTACGGAACGCCGCCGCGCCGGTGTTCCTCCCGTGGTGAACGCCGGCGCCATGTGCCCCCGGTTTGCCGGCCCGCGCGATCAGCGGCACTTTGCCGGGCCCTAGTGTCCGCGCCTGCGCAGTTGGGGAGGGTTGCCGGGCCCTAGTGTCCGCGCCTGCGCAGTTGGGGAGGGTTGCCGGGCCCCAGTGGCCGCGCGTGCGCAGTGGGGGAGGGTTGCCGGGCCCCAGTGGCCGCGCCGTGCGCAGTGGGGGAGGGTTTGCCGGGCCTGGCGCTATTTCGAGCCACGCCACGCCCAGCCCAGAGGCCCGGGCGGCGCGGCCCGCGCGATCAGCGGCACTTTCTTGCCGGCAGCGGCCGCTCGCGGCAGCCCCATCACCGGGCCTCCCCCCCACCCCCACCCAGTGCGCAGGCGCAGACCCGCCGGCAACGTTGCCAAGTGCGCATGTGCCGTACCCGCCCGCCGGCAGCCCGCTGATCTGCACCAGTGCGCAGGCGCAGACCCGCCGGTAACAACCCCAAGTGAGTACATTTAACCCCATTTGTTACGGACAAATGGGTTGAATGTTACTGTGAACTAAATTTAGGGTTGGCATCTCTGTAGAACTGGTGTACGGGTGATCGGTGGTCAACGTGGACTCGGTGGGCCGAAGGGCCTGTTTCCACCCTGTATCTTTAAATTAAACTAAAAACACTAAAACCAGACGGAGTCTAAAGATGGATCTCTAAACGAAATGTCACCCAATTTCTTCTATCCAGAGATGCTGGCTGCTCCATGGAGTTCCCCCACACAATTTAAGTATGGAATAGTCTTCACCCTACCCTAGTTACCCAACTAGATACAACTAAATTTAAGGTAGACAAAAATGCTGGAGAAACTCAGTGGATGAGGCAGCATCTATGGAGCGAAGGAAATAGGCGATGTTTTGGGTCAAGGCCTTTCTTCAAACTGATGTGGGGGTGGGGATGGAGGAGGGCGGGAAGAAGAAAGGAAGAGGTTGGGAAACAGTGTGCAGTGGGAGAACTGGGAAGGGGAGGGGAAAGAAGGAGAAAGCAGGGACTACCTGAAATTGGAGAAGTCAATGTTCATACCGCTGGGGTGTAAACTACCCATGCGAAATATGAGGTGCTGCTTCTCCAATTTACGGTGGGCCTCACTCTGGCCATGGAGGAGGCCCAGGACAGAACGGTCGGATTCGGAATGGGAGGGGGAGTTGTGCTGAGCCACCAGGAGATCAGATTGGTTATTGCGAACCGAGCGGAGGTGTTGGGAGGAGTGATCGCCAAGCCTACACTTGGTCTCACCGATGTAGAGCAACTGAAACTTAGAGCAGCGGATGCAATAGTTGAGGTTGGAGGAGGTGCAGGTGAACCTCTGCCGCACCTGGAAAGACTGCTTGGGTCCTTGGATGGAGTCAAGGGGGGAGGTAAAGCGACAAGTGTAGCATTTCCTGCGCTTGCAAGGGAAAGTGCCAGGAGAGGGGGTGGTTTGGGTGGGAAGGGACGAATTGACCAGGGAGATACGGAGGGAGCGGTCTCTGCGGAAAGCCGAAAGGGGAGGAGATGGAAAGATGTGGCCAGTGGCGGGATCCCGTTGGAGGTGGCGAAAATGTCGGAGGATTATTTGTTGTATGTGACGGCTGGTAGGGTGTAAGGTGAGGACCTTGTTATGATTGGGGGCGATGGGGAGTGAGAGCAGAGTTATGGGGTATAGAAGAGACCCTGGTGAGAGCCTCATCTATAGTGGAAGACAGGAACCCCCGCTCCCTAAAGAATGAGGACATCTCCGATACACTGGTTTGGAAGTAATTGGTTGGAAATTTAAGGTAGCTCTTTTTTTCCCCCAAGAACCCTTTTTTGCTTAAGTCCATCCTCCACCACCTCCAGTTTAAATTCCATTTAGAACATTTTTGGAGAACCAGGAAACGAAGAAGCAATAGTTACTCCATGGAGTTACTCCAGCTCCAGGGAGTGATTCTGCGTTGGGTTTCAGCAGTCGCGGCGAGGCGGCAACTGGACAGCAATGGCTGCCAAATCTCCCACAATGCAACGGGAGGTAGAATGTGGCAGTGCGCATATACAGGGCGGCCAATGATGTGCTGCCAGTAGTTATGCGCATGTGCAGGGGGAGGATGTGCTGGCCGTAGCAGTGCTCATGTGCAGGGCAGCCGAGGATGTGCTGGCCGTAGCGGCGGATGAGGAGAGACCGTGAGACTTGGCGGCTCGCACACGGATGGTGGGCGGAGACGGAGAGTGACAAAGAGAGAGATAGAGAGGGGGGCCAAGCCGGGCAAAATGACACAGCTTTAGGTTGCCCGGCGGGACTTTAGGTAGCCATTGTAACCCGGGCCGCCGTTAATTTCGAGCCCTGCTTAAGAATGGTAAATTGCCTTTTAATCTATAATTAGGCATTATTTGAAGAATCCTCATACAATTCTATGCAAACCTCAAAGTAAAGATGTTTATACCACATTGAAACAGTCAATTACTTATAGAGGCCTTGGAGCCACAATGACTATTTATTTATATTGACATCATTTTCAAAGTTGCCTATTTACCCCCTAAAGCATTCTATTTATTTTGGGTGGAAACATCTGTTTTTGATCACCAGTTCTCTTTGTTGTAAGGTACTTAATGTGCCTTGATGCAGTAGACTTTGACTACATTTTATCCACAGTTTGAAATGTTGGTTTAGTATCCAAAAATATATCCTCCAGATTTTGTTACATTCCCCTGTTCCTTACTAACTTAAATGTTCATTCATCTTTCTCAAGTGGAGGCAGGCCAAGATGTCATTAAACTGGAAAGGTTGCAGAAAGGATTCACAAAGATGTTACTGATTCTGGAAGGTTTGAGTTATCAGGAGAGGCTTGCTTGGCTGGGTTGTTTTTTCCTGGAGCTTTGAAGGCTGAATGGTAACGAAGTTTATAAAATCATGAGTGGGCATAGATAAGATAAATAGTCACAATCTTTACCTTAGAGGGGTTTTAAGGTGAGAGGGGAAAAGTGAGAGGACCTGAGGGGCAATTTTTTCCGCACAGAAGGTGGAACTAGCAGCCAGAGGAACTGTTAAGTGTGGGTATAATTATGCCATTTAAAGGACATTTGGACAAGTACCTGGATAGGAAAGGTTTGGAAGGATACGGGCAACTTGATCACCAAGGGCCTGTTGCTGTACTGCACAGCTTTGTGACTCTATGAATGAGGAAACTGACTCATTCTCAAGAAGCATTTTCAGTTTAAAAAATTCTGTCCGGCTTTATTGAATGGTGGCACACTTCCTGCAACCCAGGTCCAATCTGGACCTTTGGCATAGTGTGTTTGGACTATGTAATGTCTCCATGTGATCTCGTAGGTTCCCCTGCTGGCTCTGGTGGGTGATAGGTTAATTATCCGCTGCAAATTGCTCCTTGTGGGAAGACGATTAGTGGAATCTGGGGTAAGTTTAATTGGAATGAGTGGAAAATAAATTTGGGAATAATGTAAAAAGAGGCTTAATGGCTGGGATGGATTCCATGAGCTAAATGACTTGCTTCAGTGCCCTTTGTATAGTGAAGATTAAAGGAAGCTGGTGATGAAGTACTTTGCTCGGTTGGTTATGGTGCATATCAACTTGAGTCAAGAGTGTTTAACGTCCCGAAACGGAACAATGAAATTTGAACTTGCAGCAGCACCACATGCCACCAAAGCCAGGCTTGCGTGCTGATCCCAAGGTGGATCTACGCTCATATATTAAAATCGCTCCATTCTTTTGAATATTCATTTCAACAGCAGCTTGCAATAAACATTACACCTTTTTATCCTGTATCTGTACGCTTTGGCGTCTTGATTGTAATCATGTATAGTCTTTTCGCTGACTGGATAGCAGGCAACAAAAAGCTTTTCACTTCACCTCGATACACGTGACAATAATAAACGAAGCAAAACTGAATAGCAGGTTGTGCTGTTAACTCTCAGCTCCAGTGACCTGGATTTGATTCAGAACTCTAATGCTGTGTGTGAAGTTTGCACATTCTACATTTCATTTTTCTCCCACATCTCAAAGATATGCTAGCTGGTTATTTAGCCTTTAAGTTAGCCTGGTTAAGGTTGATGGCAGGAGAAAGTATGGAGTTTCAAAAATATACTTTCTACACAGAAGCCATTCAAGGCCAATTTACTAGAATTTAAAAACAATTTAAATGTTATTATTATCGCAATAGTTTACTATTAGAAAGTCATGTCCATGCAGATGAGCCCACTGTTAAAGGTAGGAACACTAATTTAATCATTAACGCTGCTCAAAGTGATTCCTTTTGGTATTTTATTTTATCATCCAAAAGTTTTTCACCCAATATTCCCTGTTCATCAGCCTCTTCCTCCTCAGGCAATTCTTTAGCATTAAGGGTGATTTGCTTTCACTACTGTTCTATGATGGGTAAAGAATCCAATGTGGGATGGGCATGAGGTCCATGGTGAAGTAAAAAACAGAGAATGTTGGACATAGATGGTTAGGCCGATCTGTGGGACGAGAGACAGTCATTGTTTCAGATTTTGCATTCCATCGGAACTGGTGAGGTAGGTGAGTGGAACATATGTGTGTAGATGCACACCTTTATGTATTTTCATTATACTTTGTGTGCTCCTGACAAAGAGACTTGAGGCTCTCGGTGCCATTGTGAGCACCACTTTTCCATTTTAAGGAATCATGGACCAGGGAGTCCCTGGTAATCTCTTGCAGTGGTGAACTCAGAGTAGAAAGCTTGTTGTCTGGTGTCAGACATGTGACAGTGTGGTCCACCCATAAGAGCTGGCTGAGTGTAATTCTATGATCAATACTGGGAAAGTTGGTGTGGGAGAAGACCCTAACCGTGGTCGCCTTATCCTACCAGTAGTCATGGAGGATTTTGCAGCAACCATAATTGTGGTACCTCCATTGCCTGATGGTGCCTGCTGGAGGTAGTCCAAGTGTCTGATGTTTACAGAAGGGCAGAGATCACAGCTACCAGAAGGGCAATGTGTTGAGGCTATGGTGAATTTCACAATTGTCTGCTATAAGAGTACCTCTGTTTCTGACTGGCTTTTACAACCTGCTTTCATATTCCCTGTATGTTTACTTGCATTGCCTAATTTCTCCTCCTTGAATAATCCTGCTATATTAAATTCAATTAGTTCTTGGTCCTCAAGTTTACTGCTTTTTTTTTAGACAATTTATATGTCTACTCCTTGGATCTAATACTATCCATAACTTTCCATATCAGCCACAGCTCAATGATACTTTATTGTTACGTACCTATGTACAGTGAAATTCCTTTTCTTGCATAGTTCATTGAAATAATCGTTCTATACCATCAGACCTAAGTACAATGGTGCAAGACTGGTAGATTATACTGAGCTACCCATCCCATTTATTTTTTTATCACCGACAGGGATGAAGAATTGTAATCTTTCATCCAAGTGCTGCTTAGATATTTGCCTTTGCTGATCTTCTTTCGACACCTTTAAAGATTCCCCAATCTCAGTATTAGCCAATTATCACCCATGCCATTGTGATTTTCTTTATTTACTTCCCAGATCTTAGTCCAAGAATCAGCCGTGTCAGTTTCCATCTTAATAGAGAATTCTAATAAATTATAGTTGCTCCTTCCCCCAAGGAGCCTTGCATGACAAGATTGCTAATTAATCCATTCTCTTTACACAATCCAGTCTTCACTAGCCTTCTTTCTAGTTGGTCCAAATATGTATTCATCCAGAATATCATGTACACTAGTTATTTCTCCTCCAGTATGATTACACATTTGGTTAATCCATTCTATGTGTAGATTAAAGTTGACCATGATTACAGTTGAAGCATACCTTTGTTCTATTGTTCATACCCTTTTGCTTAATGTTCATTTGGCCTCTGTCCGTGATGCCTCTGATTTGATTTTGTCCCAGAAATCTTTATTCAGTTCCCCTACCACTCCCGCAGATCCCTGTGATTCCTTCATGCCATTTCTCTCACTGGTGGTGTACTTTACATTTTCATTTCTGGTATTGTTCATTCATTCTATATGCATTCTTCCTAGATTTTGATCCCAGTTTTTGCTGATCTGTCATCAATGTCTGCCCTGAGCATATGGTTCAGGCCTGCTTACTTTACACTACCTATTGAAACAAGGATACCGGATGTACTATATAACGTGCCTTTTCTCTCTTTCTAGTTATAAATGTTTGATTAAATTAATAATGAGGTTATAGACAATAGGTGCAGGAGTAGGCCATTCGGCCCTTCGTGCCAGCACCGCCATTCACCGTGATCATGGCTGATCATCCACATTCAGTACCCCGTTCCTGCCTTCTCACCATATCCCCTGACTCCGCTATCTTTAGGAGCTCTATCTAACTCTCTCTTGAAAGCATCCAGAGAATTGGCCTCCACTGCCTGGAGGCAGAGAATTCCACAGATTCACAACTCTCTGGATAAAAAGGTTCTTCCACATCTTTGTTCTAAGTGGCCCACACATTCTTCTTAAACTGTGGCCCCTGGTTCTGGACTCCCCCAACATCGGGAACATGTTTCTTGCCTCTAGCATGTCCCATCCCTTAATAATCTTATATGTTCCAATAAGATCCCCTCTCATCCTTCTAACTACAGAGTATACAAACCCAGCCGCTCCATTCTATCAACATATGACAGTCCCGCCATCCCGTGAATTAACCTCGTGAACCTACGCTGCACTCCCTCAATAGCAAGAATGCCCTTCCTCAATTTTGGAGGCCAAAACTGCACACAATACTCCAGGTGTGGTCTCACTACGGTCCTGTACAACTGCAGAAGGACCTCTTTGCTCCAATATTCAACTCTTGTTATGAAGGCTTTCTTCACAGCCTGCTGTACCTGCATGCTTACTTTCAGTGAGCGATGAACAAGGACCCCCAGATCTCTTTGTACTTCCCATTTTCCCAACTTGACACAATTCAGATAATAATCTACCCGCCTGTTTTTGCCACCAAGTAGATAACCTCACATTTATCCACATTAAACTGCATTTGCCATGCATCCGCCCACTCGCCCAACCTGTCCAAGTCACCCTGCATCCCTCCTCACAGCACTGCCACCCAGCCTTGTGTCATCTGCAAATTTGCTGATGTTACTTAGAATCCCTTAATCTATTTCATTGATGTATATTGTAAATAGCTGCGGTCCCAGCACCGAGCCTTGCGGTACCCCACTAGTCATTGCCTACCATTCTGAAAGAGTTAATCCCCACTCTTTGTTTCCTGTCTGCCAACCCCTTCTCTATCCATGTCAGTACCCAACCCCCAATACCATGTGCTCTAATTTTGCCCACTAATCTCCTATGTGAGACCTTGTTAAATGCTTTCTGAAAGTCCAGGTACACTACATCCACTCCCTTGGCTGGAGTGGATGTAGTGTACCATGGCTCTCCCTAGTCCATTTTCTTAGTTACATCCTCAAAAAATTCCAGAAGATTAGTCAAACATGACTTCCACTTTGTAAATCCATGCTGACTCGGACCGATCCTGTTACTGCTTTCCAAATGTGCCGCCATTTCATCTTTTATAATTGACCCCAGCATCTTCCCCACTACTGATGTCAGGCTAACTGGTCTATAATTCCCTGTTTTCTCTCTTCTGCCTTTCTTAAAAAGTGGGATAACATTAGCTACCCTCCAATCCACAGGAACTGATCCTGAATATATCGAATATTGGAAAATGATCATCACCAATGCGTCCACGATTTCTAGAGCCACTTCCTTAAGTACCCTGGGATGCAGACCATCAGGCCCTGGGGATTTATCAGCCTTCAGTCCCATCAGTCTATTCAACACCATTTCCTGCCTAATGTGAATTTCCTTCAGTTCCTCCTTGATCCTGTAGCCACTACTAGTACATCAGGGAAATTGTGTCTTCCTTAGTGAAGGCGGATCTAAAGTACCTGTTTAACTCGTCTGCCATTTCCTTGTTTCCCATAATAAATTCACTTGTTTCAGTCTTCAAGGGTCCAACTTTGGTCTTAACTATTTTTTTGCTCTCCACATACCTAAAGAAGCTTTTACTATCCTCCTTTATATATCTTGGCTCGCTTACCTTCGTACCTCATAATTTCTCCCCGTATTGCCTTTTTAGTTATCTTCTGTTGCTCTTTAAAAGATACCCAACCCTCTGGCTTCCTGCTCATCTTTGCTATATTATACTTCTTCTCTTTTATTTTTATATTCCCCTTGACTTCCTTTGTCTGGCAGGGTCGCCCCTTACTCCCTTTGGAATCTTTCTTCCTCTTTGGAATTAACTGATCCTGCACCTTCTGTATTATTCCCAGAAATACCTGCCATTGTTGTTCCACGGTCATCCCTGCGAGGGTATCTTTCCAGTCAACTTTGGCCAGCTCCTCCCTCATGGCTCCATAGTCCCATTTGTTCATCTGTAATACTGACACTTCCGATTTTCCCTTCTCCCTCTCAAATTATAAATTAATACTTATCATATTATGGTCACTGGCCCCTAATGGCTTCTTTACCTCGAGTTCCCTTATCCATTTCATTACAGAACACTAAATCCAGAATTGCCTTCTCCCTAGTAGGCTCCAATACAAGCTGCTCTAAGAATCCATCACGGAGGCATTCCACAAACTCCCTTTCTTGGGGTCCAACACCAACCTGATTTTTCCAGTCTACCTGCATGTTGAAATCTCCCATAACAACCGTAGCAATACCTTTGCGACATGCCAATTTTAACTTGATTCAACTTGCACCCTATATCCAGGCTACTGTTTGGGTCCTGTAGATAACTCCCATTAGGGTCTTTTTACCCTTACAATTTCTCAGTTCTATCCTTACTGGCTCTACATCTACTGATTCTATGTCACCCCTCACAAGGGACTGAATTTTATTCCTCACCATCAGAGCAACCCCACCCCTTCTGCCCATCTGTCTGCCATTTCGATAGGGCATATACCCTTGAATATTCAGTTCCCAGCTCTAGTCCTCTTGCAGCCATGGCTCTAGTTCCCGCAACATCATACTTGCCAATTTCTAACCGAGCCTCGAGCTCGTCCACTTTATTTCTTATACTTTGTGCATTCATATATAATACATTTAATCCATTACTCCCCACACCCTTCACATCAATTCCTATTTCACTTGGCCTTACTCTCCTATCCCTTCCTGAGCTTTGTATACAACTATCGGCTTCCTTCGGTGATGAGTCGACTTGCATTGTAGGTTAGAAAGTTGTGTGTTCAAGTCCTATTTCACTACCATTTTTAAATTAGAAACACTCAAAATGGACACTGCAGGGCAATACTGAGGGTGCACTACATCAACAAAGGTACCACCGATTAGTTGAGATAGTAGACCAAGGCCGTTTCACTTTTTCCCCTCTTTCTGATGAGTGCAAAAGATTCCAAGGTATTTCAACATAACCAGAGTTACTTGCAACCCTTGTCCTTGCCATTATTATGCTCTCAACTAAAAACACTTCCTTAAAAAAAAAAGCATGTCTGTGTTGCTGTTGTGGGAGCTTACTGTGTCAACTAGGTTGTTGCGTTTACTACAGTACACCAATGGCTACAGTTTGGGAGTATTTTATTAATATGAAGCACTTTGAGACATGGATCTGAAAGGTTTATAAATCCAAATAACTTTGCAGTATTATGGTTTGATGATTATTCATATTCAGTCAGTAAAGAACTTGAACATAGGCAACAAGACAATACTTAAATCAAACAACAATGTTTAGTGCTTCACCTTGGAATGGATGAAGGAATTTGGCGAGCAATATATCAATGAAACCCAGATCTAAAGGAAATAATAAGTACTTTAATTTTGAAATCAAAAGTAAGTGACTATTTCACTTGATGATTTACACAGGAGAGTTTGCTTAACATTTTTTACTCTTTTTACTTTGCCTATCATTTCAGGGTGTAGTTTAGACAGTTAAAGAAGAATTAGACGACATAATTTTCCATGCAGCATTTTGTTATGTTATTTTAATGATGAACATTGAATACCAGCCCTAACCTAGTGCCTGTCTGAATTGATAGCATCTTCCAAGGATTCTCTTAAGTTTTCTATCATCCTGTAATATCCCAATTTTATGCACATCTTCCTAGTATCTGTAAAGATTCCAATTATGTGCTTGCAGGGTTTTCTAATTTTTTGGGCATTTCATTCGGAAACTCTTAAAACTTGAGAATTGATAATTGAAACATGGTAATTAAAACATAGAAGCAAATCATTGATCCCAATGGATCCATGTTGATGGTCATCGTGGTATGAAGAATTTGCAATACCAGTTCACTACTTTCTGCAAATTTGTTTTCCTCTTTCAATTGCCTGATTGACTTGTTCTTTGAGAGAAGAAATTGAGAGAGAAAAACATTCACTACCCATTGAGAGGGGAGAATTCTACACCCTTCAGTTTTAAATGACTAGCCCCTAATTTTGGAGTTCTGTTAATTGTTAATGACTCTCCCATGAGTGAAAACATTTTAGCATCTACCCTGTTTATAATATATAGCCAAGTATTAATGTGCTTTCACTGCCATTTTTATCTTTTAAAAAAAGGCTAGATAGTTTGGATTGCATTCCTTAGAGTTGAGAAAATTGAGGGGTGACTTTAATCAAACTAAAATAATTCATAAGGCTTTTATGATTATGATTTTACATTTTTGAATAAAGTCACCCCATTCCAATGAATGCAGATTCACTTAGCTGTATTTTAAATAAAATGGCCATCATTGACGGCAAACTTTAAATGGAGTTGTGCTTTTCTTGGACTTTGGTGCAAAGCTGTCAGGAGAGCAAACGCTGCGTAAATTGCTGGGAGCTGGTGCTGGGTACATATTTATATTTTACATTTAAGAAATAGAAGGAATATTACAGGAATAATAAAAGAGTATTTCTCTTGTTTGCAGTGTTGGTCACTGGCTATTTTAAATTTATTATTTGTCACTAGCTATTTTTAATAAGAGTAATAAATAATACTAAATTATTGGTCACTGGCCATTTTTAATAAGAGGATAAGCAATTTTAGTTTCAACTAGACTAAGTGGGACCCGTTGGGTCCCAGCATCACACGGGAGGGCTGGACCCCCAATGCAATATTCCACCTCTCCACCAATTCCAATATTGCTTGCCAGTGGGGGGAGGGGAGCTTTCTGGAGCACTACTATGTGTGTTGTGGGTCAAAGGGACTGGTTTCCAGAGGGCTAGTATGGTCATTATGGGCCAAATGGATTATTGGGCTGGCAGCTCAGTCACTCTGGCCAGGCAGCTCAGTCACTCTGGCCAGGTAGCTCAGTCACTCTGGCCAGGCAGCATTTTAGAACGAATAGACACTTTTTGCAAGCGTTTTAGAACCAATAGAGACACTTTTTGCAAGCATTTTAGAACCAATAGACACACTTTTTGTAAGCATTTTAGAACCAATAGACACTTTTTGCAAGCATTTTGGAACCAAATAGACACACTTTTCGCAAGCATTTTAGAACCAATAGAGACAATTTTTACAAGCATTTTAGAACCAATGGACACTTTCTGCAAGCATTTTAGAACCAATAGAGACTCTTTCAGCAAGCATTTAAGAACCAATAGACACTTTCAGCAAGCATTTTAGAACCAATAGAGACACTTTCTGCAAGCATTTTAGAACCAATAGACACTATTTGCAAGCATTTTAGAACCAATAGAGACACTTTTTGCAAGCATTTTAGAACTACATTAAGGGCACTCACAGTTGAGTAGACATGTGTTCAATGCTATTCAGAGCTCAGAGAGACGTGACCCTCTGACTTCTTCCATCTTGCAGAGACTGAGTGAGGCACACCACTTCCTTGTTTTATAGTCCCTCCCCCTCCCTCCAGCAGGGGCAGCAGATAGAATGGCGAAATCTCTCTGATTTTTTCATCGATTTTTCATCAAAAATCCTCTGGTCCAGGAAGGCGGAGGGGGGCTCTGAGTGAGCTGGCCAAAAATGACGGCCGTAGGTGGCTGCGTTCTCTCGGAAATCACACCACAGTGAGCCAAAAGTGGTCAAGATCAGACTTTTAGTAATATAGAGCTAATAATTCCTCCACACATTGTGAACTACATTTTGACATAGAAAGGGGTACTGTGAATTTACTTTTAGTAAATTAATGCTTTTCTAAATTAATATTCATGGGATTCCAAGCTGGTTACCAAACTCGCAGAACTGGGTCTCTGCGCATCCCTCTGCAATTGGATCCTCGACTTCCTCATTCACAGACCACAGTCTGTTCGTATTGGTGGAAATGTGTCAGACTCGATAACAATCAGCACGGGAGCACCTCAAGGCTGCATGCTCAGCCCCCTGCTGTAGTCTATACTCATGACTCCGTAGCCGGTCATAGTGCGAACTCCATCATCAAGTTCGCTGTCAACACCACTGTTGTGGGACGTATCACTGATGGGGATGAGTCGGAGTACAGAGGAGAGATCGAGGGACTGTCCATATGGTGCCAGCACAATAACCTGGCCCTCAACACCAGCAAAAGAACTAATTGTGGACTTTGGAAAGAGTAGGATGGGGACCCACAGTCGTGTTTATATCAACGGGTCGATGGTTGAAAGGGTCAAGAGCTTCAAATTCCTGGGCGTGCACATCTCGGAAGATCTTTCCTGGTCCGAGAACACAGATGCAATTATTAAGAAAGCTCATCAATGCCTCTACTTCCTGAGAATATTACGGAGAGTTGGTCTGTCAAGGAGGACTCTCTCTAACTTCTACAGGTGCACAGTAGAGAGCTTGCTGACCGGTTGCACCGTGGCTTGGTTCGGCAACTTGAGTGCCCTGGAGAGACTACAAAAAGTAGTAAACACTGCCCAGTCCATCATCGGCTCTGACCTTCCTTCCGTCGAGGGGATCTACCACAGTCGCTGCCACAAAAAGGCTGGCAGCATCATCAAGGACCCACACCACCCTGGCCACACACTCATCTCCCTGCTACCTTCGGGTAGAAGGTACAGGAGCCTGAGAACTGCAACAACCCGGTTCAGGAATAGCTACTTCCCCTCAGCCATCAGGCTATTAAACCTGGCTCGGACAAAACTCTGAACATTAATACCCCTCCATCTGTTATTTGCACTTTATTAATTTATTAATTAATGTGTGTATTTAAGTATATAATTGTATTCAATGCCTACTATGTTCTGTTGTGCTATGCAAAGAAAGAATTTCATTGTCCTGTCAGGGACACATGACAATAAACTCTTTTGACTTTGACTTTGATTAATGGTCTGTTTTGCATCTGGGAAATTAAATCGTAGTGTGTCTTTTTGGCTCAAGTGGTTTTCCCATCTTTGAGATAAAGACATGGCATCAAACTCCACTCCTGTGACATAATCAGATGTTTGAGGTTAACATTCCTGCCGTGTTAAGCACTGTATTGGGGATGTCTTTTTGAATGAAATATTAAATGAAGCCTTAAAATGGTAATTGAGCAGCACTAATTGCTGAGATAATGTAATCAGAAATCTCACAAAGTAAAATTCAATAATAAAAATAAATGAGGTGCACTAAATGTCCCCATGTGAGAACAGCACACACATGGAGGTATTTGATGAAAATAATCTGTGAGTGTGATTACATTTATTGGAATAAATACAAACTGCAGCAGATCGAAACAGACCAACTGCACAGCCGTACAGAATTAGCAGACGTTAATTCTCATAAATTTATGAATAGTAATTTGTTTTTGTTCATCAGCTTCAAATTCAACAACAGATGTAGTGACTCAAAGTTTGTGCCATATGCTCAAAATAGAATTTTTCTCCTGAAATGATAAATGTTTTCTGATAACTGGCCCCATATACAGAATGAGTGGTCTAAACAGTAGTCCCAAATTATGGAACAAATGGAAGGTCAAGTACAATATCTTTCACGATTTTAGATTATTCTCACTATTTCTCTCAAAGAAACATGATAGAAGTCAGCACACCCTGTATGGTGTTCTCAAATGGAGGCGGCCAGTGTGCTGCATTATTTTTTTTAATATTTGCTTTTTGAAATTTACTACACAATTATCAGTAATTAATGCTGCCCAATCACAATTTTAAGGCCTGATTCAATATTTCATTAAAAAATATATCAACATAGTGCTTAAAACAGCAGGAATGTTAGCCTCAAATATCTGAGTCCTAGGAGTGGAGTTTGATGCCATGCCTTTATCTCACAGATGGGAACACCACTTGAGCCACAACTGACACACAACAATTTAATTTTCCAGATTCAATGCAGACAATTGAACCTCTGCAATGACCCAGGAATATTAATTTAGACAGACATTGTGTTGCTATTGCAATGCTGTTAATGTGGCAGCCAATTTGTGCATAGCTTTATCCCAAAGAGACCAACGTTTTCCTCAAAATTTTCTTATCTAAGTGTGTTTGGCCAAGAAACAGACTTGGTCTTTCTCTTGGTCATTTTCCGTTTGAATTATCTCTGACTTTTCTCAGTCTGCAGCAGTGCATTTTATTTTTATAGTTTGTTCTCCACAAAGTGAAAGTTATGACAAGTGCACACAAGAATACCCATATAAGCTATGGTATGTGCCATGTGTACCACACTCCCTGATCCCTCCCCAAAGTAGGAAGTAGTGTTAAGGCTAAATCAGTTAATTTATTTTAAAGAATTAAAATAAATGCACAAACGTTGAGGACAAAGGCAGCAGGTTGTGAATAATGGGGGAGAATCAACAAACGGCTGGAGGAACTCAGCAGGCCAAGCAGCATCTGTGAAGGCAAAGAGATGGTCAACATTTCAGGCTGAGCCCTGCTTCATGACAGGGTGCCGAGAGGTTTTCACAGCGGAATCCATAAAGGAGGCATGGGGAGAGGGGAGGATGCAACAGGTGCTGTGATTGCAATATCCGCTGTACACTCTGTCCTGATGCATGGTCCTAACCCAAACATTGACTTTCCCTCTGCCTCCAGCAATGTTGTCAACCTGCTGAGTTTTTTCCAGCATCTGCAGTCTCTTGGTCTTCAATGAATAATGAAATTCTAGTACAAAAAATATATTCCTAATCCTAAAGTAAGTTGTTTATCCTTGTAATTTGTAGTGGTTTTAAGAGATACTAGACCAAGCGTAGACCCGTTGGGTCTGTTCCCCCAGCGCGCGGTTGCGAGGGAAGGGGGCGGCCAGAGGCGTCACACACACACTAACCACCCCCATTGATATTATATTAATATTATTAATTCACTCCTTTTACCCCATGCCCTGCCCTATCCACTCACGCATAGCCCCCAATTCGCAGGCACAGAGGGGGAGACGGAGGCACAGAGAGGGAGACAGAGGCACAGAGAAGGACACAGAGGCACACAGAAAGGGACACGGAGGCACATTAGAGGGACACAGAGCCACACAGAGAGGGACACGGAGGCACACAGAGAGGGACACGGAGGCGCACAGAGAGGGACACGGAGGCACAGAGAGGGACACGGAGGCATACAGAGGGACACGGAGGCACACAGAAAGGGAGCCACACAGAGCCAAACAGAGAGGGACACGGAGGCACACAGAGAGGGATACGAAGGCACACAGAGAGGGTCATGTAGGCACAGAGAGCGACACGTAGGCACACAGAGAGGGACACGGAGGCACACAGAGAGGGACACAGGGTTTCCGATTTGCGGTGTTTTGAGCGGGGACCCTGCTGTTGCGAGCGGAGCGGACCACCTAAAGCAGCAGAGGGTCTGCTGATGGAGAGAGAGGGCGGAGAGAGAGAGAGGGGGGGAGAGAGGGGAAGAGGAGTCAGACCCCGAGTACGGGGAGGGAGGGGAGGCGTGGTCCCGAAAAGCAGCGGGGGGACCAGCCGATCTGTGGTTTCCTCCAGCGTGACAGAGCCAGGGGGGGGGGGATGTAGTGGAGGAGCGCCAGGCAGCAGCAGCCGTTATCGACGCGATGAAAAGGTGGCCAGCTGGAGGCAAAAAAATGACTGAGTGGGGGGGGATTGCAAGTGCGATGACAGCGTCTGCTTGAATGGAGAGCGGGTGGCGGTGCCACGAGCGCAAGGGCATTGTGACGTGAACAGCTGCTGATTTAAAGAAAAGAGTACGTTTTGTGACGGATTTTATTAAAAATGTGTACAGAAAAATGACTACATTTAATGAGGAGTGGATTTGCAAATGTAAAAGTAAAATCACTAGCGAAATGGTAAAAATCTCGGCTTTTTTGTGTCTGGTCTTTGCGGAGTAACGAATCAAAGGCAAGGCAAAATGACATACACACACACACACAGAGTTTTAAAGGTATATAGATGATCTCATTTCCTCCCCACCCTATTAATTTATCTTCACTGTAACAAGCATTTCTTATACTAGCAGAGATTTAAAAATAAATAAACTGTAGTGACATTGCAATGGAGCTGTAGACACTTTGCATACCTGCCTATCTTTAATAGGTTCCAAACTATGTTACAGAGAAAGGTTGAACAAGTTAGGTCTTTATTCTTTGGAGCGCAGAAGGTTAAGGGGGGACTTGATTGATTGAGGTCTTTAAAATGATGAAAAGGGATAGACAGAGGTTTGACGTGGATAGCTTTTCCCATTGAGGGTAGGAAGATTCAAACAAGAGGGCATAACATGAAAATTAAGGGACTAGGAGTAACGTGAGGGGGAACTTCTTAACTCAGAGGTGGTGCTGTGTGGAATGAGCTTCCAGCAGAGGTGGTATCGATTTAACATTTAAAAGTAAAGTGGATGTATATGGACGTGAAGGAATGGAGGGGTATGTCTGAGTGCAGGTAGATGGGACTAGGGGAAAACAAATGGTCGGCACGGACTGCCGAGATCCGTGCTGTATTTGTTATATGGTTATATGGTTTAATGGTTGGTCCACTAATAGTTTATAATCCTACCTAAATACTCCTGACCACTTTCTGTGGCAGTGGTGGGGAGCTCTTGGGGAAGGTTCAGAACAACGATGTACAGTGAATAGTGACTTTCCATTTTCAGTTCCTCTCTCTATTTTCTGCCATAAACTCTATAGCAGATTGAAGTAAGCAATAAAAAACAGTTGGTAGACAAAAGTGCTGAAGAAACTCAGTGGGTGCGGCAGCAACTATGGAGCGAAGGAAATAGGCAACGTTTCGGGCGGAAACCCTTCTTCAGACTGATGTAGGGTGCCCGGGGAGGGGGTGGTATGGGTGGGAAGGGACGAATTGACCAGGGAGTTACGGAGAGAGCGGTCTTTGCGGAAAGCAGACGGGAGGAGTTGGGAAGATGTGGCGAGTGGTGGGGTCACGTTGGAGGTGGCGAAAATGACGGAGGATTATTTGTTGTTTACAACAAATAATGTTGTACCACCCCCTCCTCGGGCACTTTCCCTTGCAACCACAAGAAATGCTACACTTGTCGCTTTACCTCCCCCCTTGACTCCATTCAAGGTACCAAACAGTCGTTCCAGGTGCGACAGAGGTTCGCCTGCATCTCCTCCAACCTCATCTATTGCTGCTCTAGATGTCAGCTGATCTACATCGGTAAGACCAAGCGTAGGCTTGGCGATCGCATCGCCGAACACCTCCGCTCGGTCCGCAATAACCAACCTGATCTCCCCGTGGCTCAGCACTTCAACTCCCCCTCCCATTCCCAATCCGACCTTTCTGTTCTGGGCCTCCTCCGTGGCCAGAGTGAGGACCACCGGAAATTGGAGGAGCAGCACCTCATATTTCGCTTGGGACGTTTATACCCCAACGGCTTGAACATTAACCTCTCCAATTTCAGGTAACCCTCACTGTCTCCTCTCCTTCTCAGCTCTCCCTCAGCCCTCTGGCTCCTCCTATTCCTTTCTTCTTCCCACCCACCCCCCCCCCCCCCACATTAGTCTGAAGAACGTTGCCTATTTCCTTCTCTCCATAGATGCTGCCGCACCCGCTGAGTTTCTCCAGCATTTCTGTCTATTTTCGATTTTCCAGCATCTGCAGTTCCTTCTTAAACAATAAAATACAGCTATTGTGCTGTCTAGCCTCCCAGTAGAGATTTCAATGTAGGAAGATGGGAAAAATTGTGAGATATTGTGCAAAGTATGTTTTTAATATTCATTGTCAGAATTTGGTAATTGGCATTTATTTCCCATTTTTTCTTGCTGTCGATACAACTGAATGGGTAACATAGAGGGCCGTTGTCCGTGCGATTTCACAAACTAGCCTTGTATCCACAGTCTGTTTCTTTCCCTTACAGATATACGTGAACCACTTGAATGATTTTATGATCGGTTTCACTGTCACTTTTTAATTTTCCAAATTGAATTTACATTCTTAGATCATGGGATTTGAATTTGTTTCTCTGGTTACTAATCCATACTTGTTACGTGTTTGGCAGGATTGGTGTGTGTTGGATTGGCTTTGTGTCCGTATTCTTCGGTAAATATTGCAGCTTTTTGGAGTACATGAAGGATACGTTTTGTGCTGTTTTGTCACTGTATTGCCACTTCAGTTTGGAGAGAACATTGAAGTGTTTTTTTTTTAAAAAGGTCCTGACTTAATATAATTGATCAACAACTAGAGAATGTTGGCATTTTAAACAAGGGGCCTGAATAAATATCTTAACAGATTTCTCTTAATGTTGCTCATGGAATCTCGAGTGTTGCATGAGTGAATATTATTAATGATAATATTTTGCAGTTTACTTATGGAGACCTTCTTATATTGGTTTAATCATTTATGATTGTAGTGTCCATAGTTTGATTATTTGCTCTGGAAACAATGCAATGTTTTGTACACTATGTCAGAACTCAACAAGCTACCAGTGTTTTAAGATCATTTTTGTTTTGTTTTCCCCAACCGGTGACATCTAGTGTGTGACAGCTGCTAGTGCTCTGACGTTAATATACTAACTTCAATCTCCCATGACGTCGGACATGCAGTCAGTTATTTATTTAGAGTTGAGCAAAAGATCACCTTTGACGCTTGGGTGTCATGCATGCTGGTAATAAGGGGGTGGATAGAGTTGATTGGGAAAGCAGAGAAAGAATGGAAACCAACAAAGAAGGAAGTAGGGTGTTATAAGATACGTCAAAATTGGTAAAGGGCAAGTGAAATGAGGGGGAGATGCAGACTGGAAGGGAAATGAGTGGGAGGGGTTAGGAGGGCTTAGAAGAGAGATTGGGAAAGGGTTTGGAGAGGATAATGCAAGAGGGGTGAGAAATTTTATCCTGCATAGATACATCAGCATTTAATATAAATTAGAATAAACAAGTCCTGCACCAATCAAAGGATTGATGAATTTACCTTTTATTTGGAATGGAAAGCAGATTGAGATTTTAAGATTGTTTAGATCTATCCCTGCATATTTCATTCTAATTTGTCATTTCTCGTTTTGTTCTGAATTTCTGAAGTTGTCTTTGTTTCTTTTTCAAGACGGCCGTTGGATACTTACTAAATAATTACTGCTGGGAATTGAACCCTCCCACTCAGTCATTGCGATACAAATGGCTGCCTGTCACCCGGCCCTGTGAAGACACCAAAATAAAATTCACATTGTGTTCTCACAAACATTAGTGCTCTCCCTCAGCTCTTCATTGTCCGGTACATCAACAAGGATCTGTGTGACGAAAAAAACTGCAATCCATCGGCAAGAGATGAAATTGAGTTGCAATTCTGAGAGATTACCATTGTCCTCGCACTGTCTAAATCTATGTAACACTTTTGTTTGAAGGAATATAACTATTGTCTTAAAGATAATTTCTACAATAAAGTTATTAAACAGTTTTGTAATACTTGATTTCAGAGTAAATTGTGAATGTTGCAAATAACTTAATTATTTAAGTGTGTTGGGGACTTGCCGAACATCAATACGTATGGCAAAGCTGGACATGTGGTTGTACATATTTTTCCAACTAACAGAAAATAATTATTTTGTGGTTTGCAAAGTACTTTAGATGATAGAGATTAGGTTACACTGCTCCAATAACTTGAATGTAATTAATCTTCCATTTCTTCATTTCCATCATTAGAAGTTCAGTCTTACACTGCATTCTAGAGGTGCATGCATTGGGTGATGAGTTTTTAATATTGGAATCTGAACTTGAATGCCTGCTCACTTTGAGCACAGCCTCCATTGAGTACACAAAACTTGAATATTTAACCCTGTCTCAGTTAGTGCCACCACAGCTTCAAACTAGAGAAGGTCAATCTAATCCCGAGCCGTGTATCATTCATCCCCTGTTAATGTTTCCTATACCTGTGCAATCATATAGCCTGGAAATGTAGGTACACTTTTGGTTAATCTACTGAAGTAGTTAGCTGTTAGTTTTAAGATTTTGAACTCTGTTTAAAAAATATCTGTATATGTGATTTGTTTGGAAATCGCACAGTGGATTCACCTGTAGGGAAAATAAATTACAGAACTAGGGAGAAAAGCATAAGAATGATAGTTCTCCTGCACAGATTCAAAGAACTGATGGTTCATGCTCTGTGCTGGATAATTCTATAATTTAACAAACTCCTTTCACAATGGATTACGTTTCTCATGCAGTCATGTTCATATGTGACTCTTGACCTCACCAACCTTTAGAGGTGGTTGTTTTCATTGGTTGTCAAAATTGATTTAGAATGCTGCCAGCAGGTCATGGAGAAGGATGCCTTTGGACAGTCAGGGATGATCACTAAACTAAACTCACATCCATGAAATAATATCAATATGTGTCGGAAAGAACTGCAGATGCGGGTTTAAATCAAAGGTAGGCACAAAATGCTGGAGTAACTCAGCGGGATAGGCAGCATCACTGGAGATCCCATTCCTCCTTTCCCGAGATGCTGCCTGTTCCGCTAGGTTACTCCAGCATTTTGTGTATACCTTCAAGCATGTACATATTGTATTGAACTTTTACGTATTGCACACAATGGCATTTATGTACACTTCAAGTAAGGAGAAATAATTCAAGCATCTCATCTAAAGATGTGTGCTCATGGTCGTGATCGACACCTGAGAACGGTGTTGTGGAGACATAAAGCACAGGAAAATCGACCCAAGATGACCCATCCAAGCTTATCCCATTTGCCCATGCCTGGTCCATTTCTCAACCTTACCTATCCATGTATCTGTCCAAATGTATTTTAAATGTTGTTATTGTATCTGCCTCAATTGCTTCCTCAGGCAGCTCGTTCCATATAATCAACACCCTTTGTGAGAAAGGTTGCCCCTCCGTTCCCTTATTCAGATTTCCCCCACCTATTTAAACCTATGCCCCTGAGTTCTTGATATACCTACCCTGGCAGGAAAAACTCTGCATCAATGGTGTCTATCTAGTGCAAAGGATGCCAAAGATTCCGCCTTTCAGAGCCCTTGTGTCACAGTTTAACACAGAAGATGCTATGGCACTATATATTTAAGATTAGGCAGTTTTGGTGTCCTGGTCAGTATTAATTCCTCAATCAATCTCTCAGTCTGTCATCTATCTCATTCTGCTTGTTGAAACTTGCTGTGCTCAGAAGGAATGACTTCAGAACTACATGTGGGCTCTTGAACTTGGGACAGCTTAAGGTGATGAAAGATGTTGTTCTTCAACTGCAGATCTCTTGGTTTCTGGAAGCATGAAAGCAACAATGGGAACACTATTTCCAATAACTCTTACAAATCACTTGCTGCAGGCTCAGACATGTTCACATTCCTTTTGTCAGTCTTGGAATTCCCTGCCTCTCTCCATTGTAGAAATGCCTTTGCCGTTTTAGGACAGCCCTGGATAGGAAATAGCTGCAGGTTTTGTCACTCCTATCGCCAGCCTGGAGAGAGGCTTTGTGCCTGTGTAGACTCTTTGAACGAGCCGTCACTTTAACTGGCCATCTGAGCTCTTTCCTCGTATCCCTACAGATATTACGTGTTAATACTTTAATATTTTGATAAATGTTGATTAACCCTTGTCATCAGGTGGGTCCAACAGTTTCTCCATGACTATTCCATCAGAGCCCCTCAGTTCTGAAAACCCCTTATAAAACTTCAGCTGTGTTTTAGCACTGCTGGCTCTGAGCTACCCGCTCACTCGTTAGTCCTAATATTACCAACCAAGAAAGAATTCCTGTTCACGTCCCGCCAAGTTTGGCTTTAAATGTGACGTATTCCATTTGTGATTTGCATTCAAGCCAACAGGTTGTATTGGTCCAACTCTCATTACCAGCTGTGATTATCCTCGGCCAGTTAACTTAGTATTTCTAGTTATTAGTCCTAGTTAACTACCCTGATACTGTCAGACCTTTTTATATTTGCTGCCGTGCTTGATCCAAATAAACATTGCTGTCATTAGTGATCCAGATTAAACTTCCTGTCAATATCGAGTAGAAAATATTTTTATATTAAGGCTGAACTCATCAGATAAAATTTTATGGTACAGGTAATTCTGCTCAATCGTAATAGTTGCATTCCTTGGAAAGCTTGTATTACAGTAAATAACGTTATAAAAACAAATGTGTCAATGGAGAAAGTGGTGTGAGAGGCTAGTTTCAGGCAGTTTTCTTTCCTTCAGGATATTCAAAAATAAAGGTATTTTTCATATCTATATGTTTATCTTTTTTAGATACTAAAAGGGCTGATTATTACTATGTTTAATAGTCTCATTTCACAAATGTCAAAGCATTTTCTTGTCAGGTTCAGTGGCCACCTGCAGTAAAACAAACAAACTATGTTCATAAGAGACAATGGTGTCTGATCAATGGGGGGAGGTTACATGGAAGCAGTTTTTTTTCCTTAGACTGTTTTGCGAAATAGCGCCTTTTCTGCTTATTAATTTTCACGATAATCTTTAAGTGGTTCGTCACTTCCCTCTAAGAATCAGGAAGGGACCACTTCAGTCTTCATAATGCCAATGGTGAATTCCTCAATTACTTAGATTTAGTTCTTAGTATGGAAACACGGGTTCTAGCAGAACTACCTGTATATAAATTCTCACATAGCTAGAGTAAAATAAATTGGTAAAAATATAATTTTGTACAATGTGTAAGAATTTGAAAAGTTTCAACTTGCCACAAAATCGTAGAACTTGAAACGTGTGATGTAATGAATTGTATGACCTTGACTATGTATAACTTATTAATAGAAAGATTAAACCTGAACTTACCAGTTTGAAGTTTGATCGTTATTTTATGAGGAGTTACGATGAGGGATTACGTGAAGAAGGCCGTCCCCACGCATGCGCGTCAATCTTCAAAGCAACGGTGTGAAGTCACAGATAACAGTTGTTGAACTAACATAGTAAGATTATAGATGACTAGAACTACCAGATGATCGTTAAGTTACGAGGGTAGGGAGCGGAGGGCACGCAATCCTTCATCGTAACTCCTCATAAAATAACGATCAAACTTCAAACTGGTAAGCTCATTTAATCTTACTATTTTACATAGAAACATAGAAATTAGGTGCAGGAGCAGGCCATTCGGCCCTTCGAGCCTGCACCGCCATTCAATATGATCATGGCTGATCATCCAACTCAATATCCTGTACCTGCCTTCTCTCCATACCCCCTGATCCCTTCAGCCACAAGGACCACATCCAACTACCTCTTAAATATGGCCAACGAACTGGCCTCAACTACCTTCTGTGGCAGAGAATTCCACAGATTCCCCACTCTGTGTGAAAAACGATTTTCTCATCTCGGTCCTAAAAGACTTCCCCCTTATCCTTAAGCTGTGACCCCTTGTCCTGGACTTCCCCAACATCGGGAACAATCTTCCTGCATCTAGCCTGTCCAACCCCTTAAGAATTTTGTAAGTCTCTATGAGATCACCCCTCAATCTTCTAAATTCCAGTGAGTACAAGCCGAGTCTATCCAGTCTTTCTTCATATGGAAGTCGTGCCATCCCAGGAATCAGTCTGGTGAACCTCTGTACTCCCTCTATGGCAAGAATGTCTTTCCTCAGATTAGGAGACCAAAACTGTACGCAATACTCCAGGTGTGGCCTCACCAAGGCCCTGTACAACTGCAGTAGAACCTCCCTGCTCTTGTACTCAAATCCTTTTGCTATGAATGCCAACATACCATTCGCTTTCTTCACAGCCTGCTGCACCTGCATGCCTACTTTCAATGACTGGTGTACCATGACACCCAGGTCTCGCTGCATCTCCCCTTTTCCTAATCGGTCACCATTCAAATAATAGTCTACCTTCCTGTTTTTGCCACCAAAGTGGATAACCTCACATTTATCCACATTATACTGCATCTGCCATGCATTTGCCCACTCACCCAGTCTATCCAAGTCATCCTGCAGCCTCCTAGCCAGTCGATCTTGGCCAATTCACATCTCATACCCTCAAAGTTACCTTTCTTTAAGTTCAGGACCCGTGTTTCTGAATTAACAATTTCACTCTCCATCCTAATGAAGAACTCAACCATATTATGGTCACTCTTGCCCAAGGGTCCACGTACAACAAGCTGCTAACTAACCCTTCCTCATTACTCAATATCCAGTCTAGAATAGCCTGCTCTCTCGTTGGTTTCCTCCACATGTTGGTTTAGAAAATTATCCCGCATACATTCCATGAAATCCTCTTCCTCAGCACCCCTGCCAATTTGATTCACCCAATCTATATGTAGATTGAAGTCACCCATTATAACGGTTTTACCTTCGTTGCACGCATTTCTAATTTCCTGTTTAATGTCATCCCCAACTCCACTACTACTGTTAGGTGGCCTGTACACAACACCCACTAGCGTTTTCTGCCCCTTAGAGTTTCGCAGCTCCACCCATATCGATTCCACATCCTCCAAGCTAATGTCATTCCTTTCTATTGCGTTAATCTCAGCTCTAACCAGCAACGCTACCCCACCTCCTTTTCCTCTCTGTCTATCCTTCCTGAATATTGAATATCCCTGGATGTTCAGCTCCCAGCCTTGGTCACCCTGGAGCCATGTCTCCGTGATCCCAACTATATCATAATTATTAATAGCTATCTGCACATTCAACATCCACCTTATTATGAATGCTCCTCGCATTGAGACACAAAGCCTTCAGGCTTGTTTTTACAACATTCTTGGCCCTTTTACAATTATGTTGAAAAGTGGCCCTTTTAGATTTTTGCCCTGGATTTGTTTTCCTGCCACTTTTCACCTTGCTACCTATTGCTCTATCCTCATTTTTACACCCCTCTGTCTCTCTGCTCACACATTTAAGAAACCCTCCACTTCTTATTCTCCGTTTGTTATTTTTTTCTTCTTCCTTCCTACGTGTTGCGTCTGACTGCTTCTCTTCTCTGCCTCCTGCCTCACAAATGGACTACTTGCCTTCTCTATTTGAGTCCCTCCCCCCAACCGATCTAGTTTAAAGTCTCCCCAGTAGCCTTTGCAAATGTCCCCGCCAGGATATTGGTTCCCCTCGGGTTCAAGTGCAACCTGTCCTTTTTGTACAGGTCACACCTTCCCCAAAATTGGTCCCAATGATCCAGAAACTTGAATCTCTGCGCTCTGCACCAGTCCTTTAGCCACGCATTGATCCTCTACCTTGCTCCATTCCTACTCTCACTGTCGCGTGGTACAGGCAGTAATCCTGAGATTGTTACCTTTGCGGTCCTTCTCCTTAACCAGAGATGCCAACTGGTACGGATTTCCCGTAATTTCTACGGAAAATTGGCCAATTACGGGCGGTACGATTTCATATCGTAAATCCCGGATTTTGCCGATTTTAAGTTAGCACATACTTGTTGTGTGTGTTTGGGAGTGTGTGAGTGAGTGTGTGTGTGTGAGTGTGTGAGTGCCAGTGATGGAAATGGGGGGGTACGCAGAGGGACGACGTTCTCCTACGTTCCAGTTTCCAGTTTCCATCCTGTGCATGAATTCCCAGCTGTATCCTGCGCTACTTAATCCAAGGACGAACGAACAATCGGACAGACGGGCGAAAGGAACGATCATAGATGACATTTCGGATTGACACCCTTCTTCAGACCGTCAGGGGAAAGAGGAACAATAGATATAGATGGCACTAAGGACAAACGAATGGAAGATATGCCTCCCGTTTCCCTTTCCCTTGATTGCCAGTCTGAAGAAGGGTCTCTGCCCAAAATGTCACCTATTGCACTCTACGATGGTTGCTTTCGTCCGTCTGTCCATGCATTCACTCACTCTTGGTGCCAGCGCTTCTCCGCTCAGACTCCGACACACACACACACGCAGATCGGCGCGGGCCGGGACCAGGAGCAGGGTGCAGGATGACATCAAATGGGTGGCAGCTATAGAAAAAGTACGGAAATTATAAGGGGGGTGGGGGGGCTGGGTGGCTCAGTGGGACGGGCGCCGGCTCTGGGGAGTGGATGACTTTTCTGGTCGAGATCCTTCTGCAGATAATCACAAGTACTCTCACCGACGAGAGTTCAGTTCAGTCTGAAAAAGAGTCTTCTCTCCAGTCGCTGCCTGTCCCGTTGAGTTACTCCAGCTGTATGTCTAACTTAAATTTCAAGAGTTAAATAAAAAAACACAGAGTGCTGGAGGAACTCAGCGGGCTTTGCGGCATCTGTGGAGGGAATGGATTACGAGTTGTTTCGGGCCAGGGTTCTTCTTCAATAGGAAGGAACTGCAGATCAAAGATACTAGAGCGGATACTAGTATCTTTGCTGCAGATCAGGCATGATATTCTTCCGATTTAAATCGTAATTTCGATTTTTTTGTTTTCCTATTTTTATTTTTTCGCGCCCGATTATTTGGTGGCCAATCAACGACTGTCTCTAAGGGGGTTGCGTCCAATCACCGACCAGCTACCCTTAAAATTCCCGTCCAATCAATAAATCGGTCTCCTCCCGCCCAATCAGCCGCCGTCTCCAAGGGCATTGTGTCCAATCACATAATGCGCTGGTCACTTGGCAGCCAATCAGACAGTCTCCTAGGGGCCTTTTGATCAATCACCGACCTGCTTCCCTCACTAAAGCAGATGATGGCTGCAGCCAACACACACACACAGACAGAGACAGAGTCCCCCCCCCCCCTCCTTCCCAACCTCAGCTTCACGGACCCAGAGTACCCTTAGTTCCTAAACCCATTTCCATCACTGGAGTGTGTGTGAGTGTGTGTGTGAGTGTGTCTGTGTGTGTGAGTGTGTCTGTGTGTGTGAGTGTGTCTGTGTGTGTGAGTGTGTCTGTGTGTGTGTGCGCGTATATATGTGTGAGTGTGTGTATAAACATATCAAGACATATTGATAATGAACTCGTTCATCCAGTCTTTCAATAGAGCATTTTCAATGGTGAGTTAATACATGTTTATGTAATACCAACTAATGAACATACAGGTATGTTAATGTTAACATTATGCGCTATCGCTTGCCTGTGGGAGCCGCGCTTGCCATCATGCAGAAAAAAAATTGCTTCGCGCAAAAATTACTGATTTTGTCTCCAAATTACTGATTTTTTAGCCTTATGATTACTGATTTGTGCTCTGGAAGGTTGGCATCTCTGCTTAACACTCTTCCTAACTCCCTAAATTCTCCTTTCAGGACCTCCTCTCTTTTTCTACCTATGTCATTGGTACCTATATGTACCACGACCTTTGGCTCCTCTCCCTCCCATTTCAAGATATCTTGGATACGTTCAGTCACATCCTGGACCCTGGCACCAGGGAGGCAAACTACCATCCGGGTCTCCTGACTGCGTCCACAGAATCGCCTATCTGACCCCCTAACTATAGAGTCCCCTATTACTGCTGCCCTCCTCTTCTTTTCCTTACCCTTCTGAGCAACAGGGCCGGTCTTTGTACCGGAGGCCCGGTCGCTGTTGCTACCCCCAGGTAGGCTGTGCCCCCCCAACAGTTCTCAAACAGGAGTGCTTATTGCCAAGGTGTACAACCACCGGGGTACTCTCTAGTCCCTGCCTCTGCCCCTTGCCTCTCCTAACCGTGACCCACTTTTCTGCCTCCTGTGGTTTTGGAATGACCACCTGTCTGTAGCTCCTCTCTATGGCTTCCTCACTCTCCCTGACCAGACGGAGGTCATCGAGCTGCTGCTCCAGGTACCGAATACGGTCCATTTGGAGCGCCATCTTGACGCACCTGGCGCAGATGTGGATGTCTGGAGAGCTATCTGACTGCATGACCTCCCACATCTGACATCCAGAACAGTAAACTGCCCTGGCACTCATCCTCCCCCTTACCCTGGATACAATACAATATACAATACAATGCAAAGCAAGGATTTTAGCTGAAAGAAATCAGCAGGGATCTGACTGCTAATCAGCTGCACCCTCGAGTCGTCTTCCACCAATCAGCGGCTTCCTCAAGCCCACTTGTTGCGAGCTGTGACTGGAACGTTACGTATTTGGGTCCCACTGCAACCGCTCCTGGGCCTCTGTGGAAACAAGCCCCGCGATAGAGTTTTTGAACTTACAGCTCAGACGTCGCTCCTCCCATTGCAACCGCTCCTGGGCCTCTTACTTCAGAGTCATGTGAGTCACTACGTGAAGACTCTGAAGGTCTGTGGTTTCATGCCGAGGAACGAGTCCACGCGTCACAGCTGCATCAATTGACAAGGACGAATGAGAAAAATTAATGCATTCAAACATGACATGTTTTAACAATAGTAATGGTTTAATAACAGAAAAGAAAAACAAACAGTGACCCCCCTCACCCAGGGGGAAACTGAAACAAAACTTAAAACAGAGTCAGCAAAACCCCCGGATCTGTCGACAGGCTTATTATAAAACCTCTGGTACATCCTCTCATTCGACCATCCCGCAGCTGCCAGAATTTGGTCAAGAGGTACGTCCATGTCCCTTGCTGTTGACGTTGATGCAGCCCTGGTGGAATGAGGTTTAAAAATGTCAGTGTCCACTCCTGCACATGCAGAACCTGTTTGATCCATCTAGAGATGGTCTGCACCGTAACCTGTTTGTGAGGTTTGGTGTAGCTGACAAAAAAGGAGAGTTCCGAGTCTCTCAAGCTCCTAGTGACCTTAATATAATAGGTTATGGACAATATGACACACACTCGTGGATCTGAGGGATATGCCGTGAAACTCAACTTGAGCCCTAGTACCCCTGGCCTGCTCTGTCTGACGAGATCCCGAACGAAAAAGGTGACATTATTGCCGGACAAACTCATACTGTCCAGTCTGAGTTTATGTAGCGTTTGGACCCATTGTGCTGAGGCCAGGGCCATGAGCATAACTACTTTCAATGTCAGATGGTGTAGGGACAGAGATGAAACTGGTGCCCACTGACGGAACAGCGTGAGGACCACACTGACATCCCATATATAAGTGTACCTGGGTCTAGGTGGAGTGGAATTAAAGAAGCCCTTCATAAAATAAAGTTATTAAATGGTGGTACCCTACCGTTGATGTGCTGACCCCAGCTGTAAATAATTGGACAAAGCACTGCGGGCACTGTTAATGGCACTATAACTCAGTTTGCTATCGTGATAGAGTGACGATAGAAACTCCAAAACATCAGTGATTGCAGCTGTGTGGTATGAAATGTGAGAGCGGGAACAGTACATCTCCAATTTTCTTGTGTGAGAGATGTACTGTTTCAGAGTGCTCTTCCTCCAGGCCACAGTGATGACATCAACAGTATGCTCTGAAAGCCCAAGCCCCATGAACGGTCTCCTCAGAATCTCCAAACCAACAGATTTATACGGTCATGAAGAGGGTGCTTTCCCCTGTCACTGGGTGTACCAGCAGATTTTTGCTCTTGGGCACTACCATAATAGGCTGTGTGATTAAAGCTAGAACCAGAAGGAACCAATGCTGAGTAGGCCAGACTGGCACTACCAGAATACCAGTGGTGGAATCTTGCTGGATTTTCGCCACACATCGAGAAATGAGGCAGAATGGGGGAAATACATACACAAATTTACCACCCCAGTGTAGCGAGAATGCATCCACCGCTACTGCCCCTGGGTCTGGCTCCCATGACATGTAAATTAGTAACTGATGATTAAGCCGGGAAGCAAACAGATCAATATCCAGCACACCATAACGAAGGACAATATCATTGAACACTTCGTGATTTAACATCCATTCTTTGTTATCATTGAACTCTCGTGATCTGCTGTTTGCCACTGTGTTATACCTTCCTGGTAAATAGATAGCTGAAACCCAGATGTTTCTTGCAATACACCAGTGCCAGAGGAGATTGGACAACCTATCACAGGATACAGACTTACTGCCACCCATGTGATTAATGTACGCTACCGCAGTAGTATTGTCAATCTGAAGTTGGACATGCACATGATGCCTGTTGGTACAAAAAGCCTTTAACTCATAGAGTGCACCCAACAACTCTAAACAGTTAATGTTGTGTGATTGAAGCATGGATGCTTCCTGCAGATCCCATCTGCCACCGCAGCTTGAGACAGTATCAGTCGCACCCCAACCTAGTGCACTGGCTTCAGTTTGCAGGATAATTGATGGTGTATTGACTAGAATTGTACCAGAGCAGCACTGAATATTGACTATCCACCATTGTAACTCAGTTAGAGCGTCAGCTGGTAGTTACATGGGTCTATCGAAATGACCTACCTGAAGCTTAAGTGCCTGTTCCTTTGCACGTTGTAAAGGCCCGAATTGAGCAGCTGGGAATGCTGCCCCTAATTTTCCAATTACCCGAGCCACATGTCTAATAGAAGGGTGATTATCAACAATGAGTTTCCTGCAGGCTTCAATTAACTCTAATTGCTTGCCCTGAGGCAGAGTCACTGACATGTGTACTGAGTTAATGGTGAACCCCAAATAGTCAATTATCTTAGATGGCACCAATTTAGACTTAACTGGATGGATAATGAATCCTATCTTTTCAAAAACGAGTTTTGTAGCTGACACAGATAATTCAGCTAATTCAAAAGCCCTCCTTAATGACTAAAATGTTGTCCAAATATGCCATGACAATATGATTTTGTGCTCTGAGTAAACCCAGAACTGGTTTGAGCAATTTTGTGAATAGTCTGGGAGCCGAAGTTAATCCGTTAGGCAAAGCTTAAAACTGCCAGAACTGATCCATCCAGTTAAACTTCAAAAACTTTCTGTGCTGCTCATGAATGGCCACTGAATAGTAAGCATCTTTGAGGTCAATGTTTGCCATATAACATCCCCTGGAAAGCTGTTGTTTAGCTGTGACAAAAGTTTCCATTTTGAAATGTTTATACTGCACAAAAGTGTTAAGCTCTGTCAAATCTAGGATAATTCTACATACTCCATCATTTTTTGGCCTCGTAAAGATACTGGACACAAACTTATAAGACTCACGCCTTGCCTTTCAATTACACCTTTTTTTAACAGAGTCTAGCACTTTTGGTGCACTAATACACTCCTGTTGTGAAAACACAAAAGTACGGCCAGGTGTGTGCTGAGTGGGTGGAGGCAAGTCGGAAATGAACTCAATTTGAAAGCCTTGAATTCTATGCAGTATAAATGGGTTAGATGTTATCCACTGTCATTCATGTAAGAAAAATTGCAATCTCCCCCCCAACTTGTAATGTATCCATCGCAGTCGCACCTACCTTAGGATTTACCGGCGGTAACGTCGCTGCTTCTGCCCCTGAGGTCTGGGGGGTAGGACTGCTGGAGAGCGCCGCATCTTGAACATGGCCCGGCTCGGGCCCTGCCCTAAAAAAGGCCTCTGTGTAGGTTGCTCCACACCACGTCGGCCATAGCCAGTGAACCATTTGGTATGCACATGAGGGTAGGGGTACAGTCTGCGGAAAGACGACCCCTTCGGAGGCACCTTCATGAGACCAACAGTCTTAGACCCTTCATCCAATTCTTTCACCTGTTTGGTCAGGTGTTCTTCGAACAGGTCTGTGGGTTGAACAGTCCCCGGTTTACAAAGTCCAGCAAATTTAGGGTTAATGGCAGGACGGATGACATTTTTTCTTATACAATTAATTAAAAAATGTGCATTGCACATTAATGCCATCGCATCTTCCTGAGTATCTGAGAGAGGCGCCCCCTCCACTGACCTTGCAAAGGCCGTGATACCCGAGGCGAGTAGCTGGAGTACTTTTTGTAATTTAACCTCCTGGGCTCTGACGCCCCCTCCAATGTGCCCCATATAGATTGGTTTGCAATGGGGACACTCAGTGAGGCACAGTTTTGTGGAGTATTGTTCATGGCAGTGGTCTCCTCCATCGTCTGTTCTTGCAGAGGATGGGAAGCCATATAATTTATGTTCTCGGCGAGCTCTGCATCCAATGGCTCACCGGTGAGGGCTGGGACCGCAAATCTGGATGCAATGGACAATACACCCGATGGTCCCTCTAGCCCGACTGTGCCTCCGTACTCTGGGTCACCATAGCACTGACATCGTACGCTCCCGTCATCTGACAAGGAGATATCACGCAGCCCTGACACAGACGCTGCTGCCTCGGGTTCTATAAACTCCCCGGGCTCCGATAGTTCCCCCTTTGGAGCGTATCGTGCTGGAGTAACCTCTCCACAAGGCTCTCCAGCTGGGCCAGCTTGCCGGTAACACTGCCCTTAGGAGGGAACTCGTCCACCTCCTGGCCCGACTCCTCAGAGTCCAGGGCCCTTACAGACTTTTTCGTGGCTTTTCTCCCCGTGGAGTAGCCAAGGTGCCTTCTGGCATCACCAAGTCTGTGGCTGCTGGCTGCTCTGCCAGCGGCCCTATAGGCGAATTCGGCGGTCGCACGCTGCCCGCAGGCCTGTGGTCTTCTGCAATCGGTTTGGTCGCGGCTCGCCTCTTAACCTTAGCCATATTCCCACACAATCCGAAGGTAAACTAATGTTGAATAAACACACTCCGGACCGGGAGCAATAACTTCAGCTAAAGCTGTTTGGAAAAACACTTACCTGGATCTTTTAAACTTGCCCGCTGGAAGGAGCGACGCGCCTGCCAGTCGGTCGTTGCGCAATGCATCAGAAGTCACTCACGTGACTCCGAAGTAAAATAATCATTATGTACTTAATTCTCGTGAAAGACAATACATCTCTTTGAACTCTATTATCAAGTGCATCTGTTCTGTGATCTTTCAGCAGTAACTCCCATTTGACGTGAAATTCCAGGGAAGTTGACAAAGTAGCAAAAGAGCTACCG
The DNA here is from genome assembly GCA_035221665.1 of Okamejei kenojei. Lineage (NCBI taxonomy): Eukaryota > Metazoa > Chordata > Chondrichthyes > Rajiformes > Rajidae > Okamejei > Okamejei kenojei. The sequence goes on from CM069133.1 coordinate 86,157,911, forward strand.
TGGCAACTTGCGGCAGAGATCTGACCGATGACTTTATCACCCGGATGCTAATTACTGTCTTGTTTTCCAACCTCCAAACTTGCACAAAGCTTTTGTATTAAGAGACTTTATAATATCCTTTGTTACTTAACTCACCACATCACAACCCAGAAACAAATTTGGCCTTAATGTGACGTACACACGTTTCAATACTACCTTCCGCAAAGACCGCTCCCTCCGCAACTCCCTTGTCCATTCTTCCCTCCCCTCCCACTCTACCCCTTCCCCGGGCACTTTCCCTTGCAACCGCAAGAAATGCAACACTTGTCCCTTCACCTCCCCCCTCCACTCCTTTCAGGGACCCAAGCAGTCCTTCCAGGTCCGACAGAGGTTCACCTGCACCTCCTCCAACCTCATCTACTGCATCCGCTGCTCCAGATGCCAGATGATCTATATCGGTGAGACCAAGCGGAGGCTTGGCGATCGTTTCGCCGAACACCTCCGCTCGGTCCGTAATAACCAACCCGACCTCCCGGTGGCTCAGCACTTCAACTCCCCCTCCCATTCCACATCCGACCTCTCGGTCCTGGGCCTCCTCCACGGCCAGAGTGAGCAACACCGCAAGCTGGAGGAACAGCACCTCATATTCCGCTTGGGGAGTCTGCATCCTTTGGGCTTGAATATTGAATTTTCTCAATTCTGTTAACCCTTGCTGTCTCCTCCCCTTCCCACCTCTCCCTCAGCCCTGGGCCCTGGCATTCCCTCTATCTCTATCTCTCCCCCACCCTAGTCGCACCAGCTTCTCATTTTCACACCACAAACAGCTTACAATGGCTTGTTCCCTTTATCACCGATACTTTTTTGCATATCTTTCACTCATTGTTCCTTATCTCTCCACATCACCGTCTATATCTCTCGTTTCCCTGATCCCTGACCAGTCTGAAGAAGGGTCTCGGCCCGAAACGTCGCCTATCTCCTTCGCTCCTTAGATGCTGCTGCACCCGCTGAGTTTCTCCAGCTTTTTGTGTACCCCCGTTTCAATACTACAACACTGCTGACACAGAAGCTGCTATATTATCACACTGCAAATGAAAGTGCCATCTGTGATAAGGATGATTTAAATTCCAAGACTATATTGGATTCCCTTCATTTCTCAACCATGCTACCTCCTGTGTTTATTCTTAACTAGTGAATTTATTACTTGTCATGCTATAATCCCAGGTTAATGTCCATATTATGATTCCTTTAACTATCAACCAGATTAACTTTCTTGTCAACTCATCTTTTCTGCGACATTTCGTAATTCTGTGTTTGGCACTTGACTTTCACTGATCTACAGGGGAGCTAATGATGAGAGAAGAGCAGCTGGTTGAAAGATTCTTACTAGTTTTCCATCAATTTGCCCAAAGTCCAAAAGGGAGCCATTTAGTTCTTATCAAAACTGCAGAATTTGCTGATGCCTGTAATCCTCACGAGTGCCTGGTTGAAGCACCATTACCATGGGAAATATCACCATAAAGACTGTAAACAGATAGTGCCCTAACATGGCTTTACAGGCTCACAGTGCCAGATACAACTATGTGTGTGAGGCCAGTGATTTTTCTTCCCATGTCCAATCCCAGAAGCACCTGAACCTTGACTTGTTGAGCTAAACTTGGGGAGAGCCTCACTGTCTCCCAGGGTAACCCTGGAGGCAGTGAGGATTTTTCTTTCCCAAATATTCCTCTGCAAGGTCCAATGGCCAAGTGGAACCCTGAGGAAAGAAGATGCTCAGAAATTAGCAATGCATGGGGAAACATGTTTGAGAAAGTAACTTGCAGTTTTGAAGCTTGATGAGTATTCACTCAGAGTTATCAAGCGATAGCATGATCAGATAAGCAACCAGTCACACCTCTGGGTTTACCTGGGCCATTAATCGGCTGAGCTTCATGCACCACATGGCTGAGAACAAGCAAGTAGGGGATTTCTCCAGTTGGGGATTTTACTGTAATACTGATCAGGTTCTGCCCTGTAGACAAAAGGCACTAAATTTTACTGTTGAAATGTGTATTCACTGCTGCAAGGTGCAGTAGAACTAGTGGAATTAAAAGATGGTACATGTAAAGCCAATTACTGTGCAGCTTGCAAAACTGGGATTATATAGTTTTGTTTCATTTGGAGATACAGCATGGAAATAGGCCATTCAGCCCATTGAGTCCTGGACAGGCTCTCAACAGCTGCACGCACACAGAACCGTGCCTCATCTGCATCCAGGATCGAACCCGTGTCCCCGGCACCGCAAGCTTTGCCAAGCCGCCACTGGACCGTCCCCGGTCTCGCCCCCCCCCCCCCCCCCCCCCCCCCCCCCCCCCCCCCCGCACTCGAGTGTCTGGACAAACGAGACACCAGCCCCCAGGCCCACATCCAGCCCCAGCTCAACTCCGCCTCTCCCGCCGGGCCAACTAACAGGCCGAACCAATTACACCAGCGGCCCCAGACCCACCGCGCGGAGAAGTGGCGCCAACTCCAGTCCAACCCCGCTCCAACCCAAGAGGAACCCGCTCCCCGATGGACCGTTACGGCGACAAGTGCCAGTTCACCCACGGCCTGGCCGAGCTACGCTCCCTCAGCCACCACCCCAAGTACAAACCGTACCTTGCAGATCACCGGCTTCTGCCCCTACGGTACCCACTGCTACTTCATCCACAACCCCAAGGAGGAGCGAGGGCCCCAGCCTCACCTGCGCCAGACCACCAGCCTGGGCTAAGCCTCCTCTGGTCCGGTGCTAGACTGGGCCGCGCTGCGGGTGGCCTTCAGCCCCGACCTGGGGTTGGAGCTGCCCAGGCTCAGGGCTTGTGGCTGGCCAAGGGAGGGGGAGGAGGTTGCTGCTGCTGCCAGCACCATCATCACCAACAGCACCAGCAGCTCCAGCAGGCGCCCGGCCTTCCCATAGATGCCAGGAGTCCGTCCGCAGACTCTCTCTCCGACCAGGACAACTGCAGCAGCAGTGGCTCCGAGTCACCCGTCTTCGAGCAGGGTCAGCTGCTGCCCACCTTCAGCAGTGTCGGACTGAAGTGAAGGGGGTGGAGGTGGAGGGCTGCCGGCCAACCTGGCAAGACAGGCAGAGCGAGCTGGAGCCAGCAGCTGCAGAGCCGGTTACAAGTCCGGGGCCGCCCTGCCAGTCCAGGGCCACCCTGTCAGGGACGGGACACCGGGGAGGGGATGGGGATGGCCCAGCAACAACTCAACAGCCCCTTCAGCGACGGAGAGCCGGGCCTGACCCCGACCATGGACGAAAAGCTAGCCTGTACACAATGCAGCACCACCGTTGCCGAGACTGTTTTTCGCTTGTGACCTATGACCTGGGCATGTGCAGTCGTAATACTGAACTCGTTTATACAATGAGAGCGGAGTTAAATGGTCAGACATGTTTAAATGCTTTGTTAACTTATCTCCAGCACAGCATCAAGAAGAAAGTATATAATAAGTAGAGCCAGGATGTTTAGGCACTAAAAAACTCTGAAATAGGCAGGCAAAAAGACATAATAAAATTACAAAAAAGGCACGAAAAAGGCACATTTATTGACAAAAAAGGCACAAAAAGGCATGTATTTCCACCATCAAAATATGGTTAAAAATGATAATATAATGGTATTCAACATTAAATGACCAAAGTTGCCTGGTTGCACATAATTAATAGCATTTTTATCAAATAATCTAGTGTTAAACTATGCTGTCTTTCAGACAGAATATGCTTCAGTTGTGAGAAACTTCTTTCTACCACAGCTGAGGTCACTGGTGCATACCAGAAACAAGCTACAGACTCTATATTCATGTTGATATCTTGTGCATTACAATTACCTTTGAAAACTTTAGCTATGTTTTGTATTTCTTCAAGATCTTTGTCAGCTAAATTCACTCTCTCACATTTTCCTTGTACATCTTTACCAATATTGCCAGGAACTTTACGAATATCATCAGTTACATTGTTGAAAACCTGCAAGTTATTCATTAATATTTTTTCCACATTTCTCAAGGGAAGCGATAGCTTGTGGGAAGTTTGGAAAATTGGAAGCAATAAACACAAGATCCTGGTGGAGGGATATTTTCTGCAGGATTTCACTGACGATCCTGACTGCAGTAGATTATTCTTCTTCAAAACAGTTGAAGATTTATTTTATCTTTTCAAAATTTGCTGCATAGTAGAGTACAGCAGGGAGCCATGTACCTCACCTAGTCAAAACGGGCTGAGGAGGTAGCGGAAGCTCCGGTGCCATTTCCTTGAACAACTGCACACATGACGGTGCTTTGAGGAAGATTCTTGACATTGGAAACTAGGCGATCGAAATTTGGAAACAAGCTACTTATGTGCTTGATAATTCCATGAAGTCCTTGAGCTAAGCATGTCAAATGCAACATTTTGGGGAATAAAACTTTAAGAGCACAAGCAGCTTTTTTCATGTACGGAGCTGCATCAGTCACAAACAGAAGAACATTCTTGTGTTTTATACCTTCTGGCCAAAGAACAACAAGTGAAGATGTAAACAACTGAGCAATAGTTGAGCTGTTTGACTTCTCCAATATTTCCAATGTCAACAAATACTCCTTTGATGGTTGACCTGCCTCTGGTGTGCCAATGACCACATTAGCAACATATCACCCCACAGCATCGGTTGTCTCATCTACTGAAATCCATATTTTGTTGCATGCAACTTCATCTCTAATTTTCTGCACAACAATGTTGAAGTTGCTGTCAACATAATTTTTCTGTAATAATGACTTACTTCGTATATGTTCATCTGTGTATTTCCCAAAAAAAACACTGAGAGATTTGTTTTCCAATTTCCACAGTGGAATTCCAACATCAATGAATGCATTGCACAGGTCACTCAAATTCAGATTTGCGTCTGGAGCCAGCAGTAAATGTAGCGAGGAGACAAGCTTAGGTATTTGGCTTGGGTATACACCCCAGCGGTATTAACATCGACTTCTCTCATTTTAGATAACCCTTGTCTTCTCCCTCCTCCCCCTCACCCTTCCCAGCTCTCCTTCTAGTACTACTGTCTCTGCCTCTTCCTTTCTTTTTCCCGCCCCCCCCTCCACATCAGCCTAAAGAAGGATCTTGACCCGAAACGTCACCTATTCCTTCTCTCCATAGATGCTGCCTCACCCGCTGAGTTTCTCCAGCATATTTTGTCTACCTTCGATTTTTCCAGCATCTGCAGTTCTTAAATAGATCTTGGGGAAGGCTGAACCAGCGGGCAGTGGCATGAACGAATGAACGACTGACGGTGATGCCCCGGTTTTGCGCCAGTGGTGGAAATTTTCTTGTAAGTTATATTATGTTAACACATTAATAATAACATTAATATTAACATGTTAACATAGAAAACGTCATTGTAAACACGGTACAATTAGAGAAAATAGCACAACCTTTTAGCAAAATGGCAAAAAAAGGCTGATTTAGGCAGTCGATCGTGAAAAAGGTGTTATCTTGGTGAAATCATCAAAAAAGGCATGGAAAGGCACATGGCATTTATGGCAAAATCCTGGCTCTAATAAGACAGTGGATTTAGCTTTTGTCAGCAATTATGTTCCAGAAAATTGAAGAGCAAATGCTCATGTCTGTGGTCGTCACAACTATTAAATTCACAACCTTCAGTCAGTGAGAGCATTGGTCACTGCCAGCTATATTCCAGTCCAGTTTAATCAGCTGATCATTCACTGCTGTGGCTGTTGAGTCACATAATCAGCTAAGATTGTGCAGCCCTATATTGCAAGCCCTCACTGAAACAAAAGGATATCTAAGATAAGGTGAAGGAAGGAACTGCAGATGCTGGTTTCAACTGAAATTAGACAAAATGCTGGAGTAACTCAGCAGGTCAGGCAGCATCTCTAGAGAAAAGGAATAGGTGATGTTTCGCATCGAGACCCTTCTTCCGACTAAGAGTCAGGGGAAAGGTAAACGGGAGATATAGAACAAATGAATGAAAGGTATGCAAAAAAGTAACGATGATAAGAAAAAGGCCATTGTTAGCTGTGAGTAAGGTGAAATCAAGTTACAGACAATGAGACTCCAGATGACGACTTTGTAGCTAGTGCAATAACTTGGGTGGGGGAGGGACAGAGGGGATGCAAGGGTTACTTGAAGTTAGAGAAATCAATATTCATACCGCAGCTTACAGCCCAGCTGTATAAATATTGATTTCTCTAACTTCAAGTAACTCTTGCATCTCCTCTCTCTCCATCCCTTCTCCACCCAAGGCTTCGTACTAGCTTCAAAGTCGTCTTGTGGGGTCTCTTTGTCTGTAACTCGTTTTCATCTAGCTCACAGCTAACAATGGCCTGTTTTCTTTATCATCGTTACTTTTTTGCATACCTTTCATTCATTTGTTCCATCTCTATATCACCATCTATATCTCTCGTTTACCATTCCCCAGACCCTCCGTCTGAAGAAGGGTCTCCACCTGAAACATCACCTATTCCTTTTCTCCAGTGATGCTATCTGACCCGCTGAGTTACTCCAGCTTTTTGTGCCTTTCTAAGATAAGGTGATCTGGGGGAATGCGGCTGAGAAACGTGAAGTCATTTTGTTTTGGAGGGGAGGTAGTTTCTTATTCTTTCCATGAGAAGATAAAATATCAATACCATGTCACTACAAGTTTGCAATGAGAAAGAATAGAAACATAGAAAATAGGTGCAGGAGCAGGCCATTCGGCCATTCAATATGATCATGGCTGACCATCCAACTCAGTAACCTGTATCTGCCTTCTCTCCATACCCCCTGATCCCTTTAGCCACAAGGGCCACATCTAACTCCCTCTTAAATATAGCCAATGAACTAGCCTCAACTACCTTCTGTGGCAGAGAATTCCACAGATTCACCACTCTCTGTGTGAAAAATGATTTTCTCATCTCGGTCTTAAAAGACTTCCCCCTTATCCTTAAACTGTGACCCCTTGTTCTGGAGTTCCCCAACATCGGGAACAATCTTCCTGCATCTAGCCTGTCCAACCCCTTAAGAATTTTGTAAGTCTCTATAAGATCCCCCCTCAATCTTCTAAATTCCAGCGATTACAAGCCAAGTCTATCCAGTCTTTCTTCATATGGAAGTCCTGCCATCCCAGGAATCAGTCTGGTGAACCTTCTCTGTACTCCCTCTATGGCAAGAATGTCTTTACTCAGATTAGGAGACCAAAACTGTACGCAATACTCGACGTGTGGCCTCACCAAGACCATGTACAACTGTAGTAGAACCTCCCTGCTCTTGTACTCAAATCCTTTTGCTATGAATGCCAACATACCATTTGCTTTCTTCACAGCCTGCTGCACCTGCATGCCTACTTTCAATGACTGGTGTACCATGACACCCAGGTCTTGTTGCATCTCCCCTTTTCCTAATCGGCCACCATTCAGATAATAGTCTACCCTCCTGTTTTTGCCACTAAAGTGGATAATCTCACATTTATCCACATTATACTGCATCTGCCATGCATTTGCCCACTCACCCAACCTATCCAAATCACCTTGCTGCCTCCTAGCATCCTCCTCACAGCTAACACTGCCCCCCAGCTTCGTGTCATCCTCAAACTTGGAGATGTTGCATTCAATTCCCTCATCCAGATCATTAATATATATTGTAAATAGCTGGGGTCCCAGCACTGAGCCTTGCGGTACCCCACTAGTCACTGCCTGCCATTCTGAAAATGACCCGTTTACTCCTACTCTTTGCTTCCTGTCTGCCAGCCAGTTCTCTATCCACATCAATACTGAACCACCAATACCGTGTGCTTTAAGTTTGTATACTAATCTCTTATGTGGGACCTTGTCGAAAGCCTTCTGAAAGTCCAGATGTAACACATCCACAGGTTCTCCCTTATCCACTCTACTAGTTACATACTCGAAAAATTCTATAAGATTCGTCAGACATGATTTACCTTTCATAAATCCATGCTGACTTTGTCCAATGATTTCACTACTTTCCAAATGTGCTGCTATCCCATCTTTAATAACTGACTCTAGCATTTTCCCACATATTTTAGACTAACTGGTCTGTAATTACGCGTTTTCTCTCTCCCTCCCTTTTTAAAAAGTGGGGTTACATTAGCTACCCTCCAATCCTCAGGAACTACTCCAGAATCTAAAGAGTTTTGAAAAATTATCACTAATGCATCCACTATTTCTGGGGCTGCTTCCTTAAGTACTCTGGGATGCAGCCTATCCGGCCCTGGGGATTTATCGGCCTTTAATCCATTCAATTTACCTAACACCACTTCCTGGCTAACCTGGATTTCACTCAGTTCCTCCATCTCATTTGACCCCCGGTCCCCTGCTATTTCCGGCAGATTATTTAGGTCTTCCTTAGTGAAGACAGAACCAAAGTAGTTATTCAATTGGTCTGCCATGTCCTTGTTCCCCATGATCAATTCACCAGTTTCTGACTGCAAGGGACCTACATTTGTTTCAACTAACCTTTTTCTCTTCGCATATCTATAAAAACTTTTGCAGTCAGTTTTTATGTTCCCTGACAGTTTTCTTTCATAATCTATTTTCCCTTTCCTAATTAAGCACTTTGTCCTCCTCTACTGGAATTTCTCCCAGTCCTCTGGTAGGCTGCTTTTTCTGGCTAATTTGGATGCTTCATCTTTAGTTTTGATACTATCCCTGATTTTCCTTGTTATCCACGGATGCACTACCTTCCCTAAGTACTCTGGGATGCAGCCTATCTGGCCCAGGGGATTTTATCGGCCTTTAATCCATTCAATTTACCTAACACCACTTCCCGGCTAAACTGGATTTCACTCAGTTCCTCCATCTCATTTGACCCCCGGTCCCCTGCTATATATATAATAATTATATAAAAGATAAATACTTACTGTTGATTGATTGAACCATGGGATAATGTCAGGGATTTAATTAGTCTATGTCTTTGCCATATAAACTGTCTGCCCCAAATTATTAGTTCCATTCATACTGAACCAGGGCTCCTTTTGCTCAAGGCTTTCTTTATTGCTTTTCACCACTGGTAAACATGAAGCTCATGCCAGTTGTGATAATGAAATTATCCAGTGCCCTTCAGCACTTTATTGGCTCCACATCAGTCTGGCTATCCATGCAGAAGGACCTTTACAAACAGAAGGACCGATGACTTAGATAGAATATTCCTTCCTCAGTCTAGGATCACCAGTATTTCCCCGGATACAATTTGCATTGAATTTTCATTATATGTATTTCCTGTTAGCTTTAAAATGCACGGCGCATGAATAAGAGTTGTCTTACATTTGACCTTTTTTGCAGTGTCACACATTAGTTTAATAATCTCAATGCCTAATCTTGATCTTTACATTGTAGTTTTCCAACACTGGTGCTGTTATAGAAACAGGGAAAATAGGTGCAGGAGTAGCCCATTCTACCCTTCGAGCCAGACCATTCAATATGATCATGGCTGATTATCTAAATTCAGTACCCCCGTTCCTGCTTTTTCCCCGTAACCCTTGATTCCTTTAGCCCTAAGAGCTAAAGCTAACTCTCTTTTGAAAACATCCAGTGAATTGGCCACCACTGCCTTCTGCGGCACAGATCTCTCTGGGTGAAAAGGTTTTTCCTCATCCCAGTCCTAAATGGCCCACCCCTTATTCTTAAACTGTGACCCCCGGTTCTGGACTCCCCCAACATCGGGAACATTTTTCCTGCATCTAACCTGTCCAATCCTTTAAGAATTTTATGTTTCTATAAGATCCCCTCTCATCCTTCTAAATTCCAGTGAATACAAGCCCATTCGTCCCGTTCTTTCATCATATGTCAGACCTGCCATCCCGGGAATTAACCTGGTGAACCTATGCTGCACTCGCTCAATAGCAATAATGTCCTTCCTCAGATTACTAGACCAAAACTGCACACAATACTCCAGGTGTGGTCTCACCAGGGCCCTGTACAACTGCAGTAGGACTTCCTTGCTCCTGAACTCACATCCTCTTGCAATGAAGGCCAACATGCCATTATTTTCTTCACTGTCTGCTGTACCTGCATGCTTACTTTCAGTGACTGATGTACAAGCACACCCAGGTCTCGTTGCACCTCCCCTTTTCCAAATCTGACACCATTCAGATAATAATCTGCCTTGCTGTTCTTGTCACCAAAGTGTATAACCTCACATTTATCCACATTATACTGCATCTGTCATGCATCCGCCCACTCACCCAACCTATCCAAGTCACCCTGCAGCTTCATAGCATCCTCCTCGCAGCTCACACTGCCGCCCAGCTTTGTGTCATCAGCAAACTTGGAGATGTTACATTTAATTCCCTCGTCTAAATCATTAATATATATTGTAAACAACTGGGGTCCTACCACCGAACTTTGTGGCACCCCACTAGTCACTGCCTGTCATTCTGAAAAGGACCCGTTAATTCCTACTCTTTGCTTCCTGTCTGCCAATCCATGTCAATACCCTACCCCCAACACCATGTGCTCTAATTTTGCACAATAATCTCTTGTGTGGGACCTTGTCAAAGGCTTTTTGAAAGTCCAGATACACCACATCCACCGGCTCTCCCTCTATCCATTCTACAGTACATCCTGTTGTGCCGCTATAGGTGAAAAAGCTCAGCTCCTTTAGACTTTAGAGATACATTGTGGAAACAGACCCCCTCTGCCCACCGTGGCTGCACCGACCAGCGATCACCCTGTGCACGAGCACTATCCTACACACTAGGGACAATATACAAAAGCCAATTAACCTACAATCCGCCGTGTCTTCGGAATGTGGGAGGAAACTGGAATAACCACGTGGTCACAGGGAGAACGTGCAAACTCCATACAGACAACATTCATAGTCAGGATCGAACCCGGGTCTCTTCCATCCCTCAATCCCACTTTGCCACCCCTCTGCAGATTGAGGGATGGAATCAAAGGCCTAACTCTTTTGCAAGTGATTAATTAATCTTAAGAGATGAGCAAACTTTGAGACATCACGGGGGTCTCTGCTATATGATTTTTCACTAATAAAGTGATGTGTCTCAACCATTTAAGACTGATTCTTAGTTATAAATATCAAGCTACTACATTGCTGTTTGCTCAAGACTAGGATTTATTTTGCATTTGCATAAAATCTCCACTCTGAGTATTTGCATGGAATTTCAACAAGCCTGTGATATAAATAATACATAAGTGGAATTAATTGCACTTGATGTTGTTTCATTACATTGATTGCCTAGGTTTGCTGGCATTAGGGCACCTTTGTTGGAACATCTGCCATCCTGTTTACAGCCTGTGGATTACAACTAGTTCCTCTGAATCCATTCATAGGTTCTGTGTCATTTGAACTTCCAGCGTTGACATTAGATATTCTGTGGTTTTACCACTGATATGTAAAGTTAAACTGCCCTGTAGTTTGTCAATTGAATAAAATAATCCCTGTAAGTATGTCCCTTTATTTTAAGAAGTGCATCCAGATCCATGTGGTGGCAGTTTTGACTTTGGGCAATAGCCTATTTATTATTCAGCTTCATCAGATCAGCCACCTGTTATGCATCTCTCGGGCAGCACAATGGCACAGCGGTAGAGTTGCTGCCTATCAGCGCCACGGACACGCTTTGAATATGACTACGGGCACAGTCTGTATGGAGTTTGTACATTCTCCCTGTGACTGCATGGGTTTTCTCCGATTCCTCCTGCACTCAAAAAATGTACGTGTTTGTAGGTTAATTGGCTTGGTAAATTGTAAAGTTGTCCCTAGTTTGTAGGATAGTGTTAGTGTACGGAGTGTTTGCTGGTTGGCGTGTACTTGGTGGGCCGAAGGACCTGTTTCTGCGCTGTATCTCTAAAGTCCAAAGTCTAAAGTAAAGTGCAATTAGTGGACGAGGAATAGGAGGGTTCCTCCGAGACCATAGAATGGTGGAGAGACCAACCTCATTAAAGTCCATAGGTAAACTGCCACTGTGTTCTTGTTCACTCATCTTCATGTCTGATGATGGGACCCACTGCTATTTTTGTCAGATTATATTTTCGTTAATCACTTTGGGATGTTTTCTTTGACTAAAAGTGATTCAAGTGCAAGCTGTCCCCATGCTTGTGCAGTGAAAATGAGGCATTGTGGGGAGATCAGTCACCTTGCTCATGAGAACAGTGTCGAGCCTACACCTACAATGCTACGGCAGGTGAGTGATGAGCACAAACCAGAGCTGACAATCAATTCCCTGCTCATGTGGAAGTAAGTCAAGGATTAATTGACCAGAGCTGGTTGAGGGTCATGGAATCGCGGAGTCAGGCCGCAAACAGTCCAATAGATGCAAACACTGACCTGGGTTTACATTGTGGCCTACACGAGATAGAGTTCAATCCGTGTTAGAACACCTGCTTTCAGCCTGCCTTCTGATATTGTTCCCGATTCTAAAATGAAACTCCTGGTGTTTGAAGATATTGTAGTCAACATGAATTGGGTGGGACATTGACATGTAACCTAACAACCCCATTCTCTCAGGCAGTGCAGTATGGACACCTTGGGAAAGGTTCAGTTTCAGAGAAGGGTTATTGTAAAACATATCCTGGAATTTGAAGATGGGCTGTGGTTTTGTATTGGGCATTGTGGGCACTGCCAGGCCGCAAGGTGGATCTGTTCATATTGTGTCTAATTGATATTGGGCCATATCACAACATGATGCCAAATATCATTGTGGTTTTTGGTAGAGCTAATATGAGTGGCCAATCTCTGAGTCCAGAGGGGTGGGGTTGGGTGGAGGGAGGGGGGTGGGGGAGGTCAAGGGCTCAATACAAGTTGCCTCATTGGTTGGTCAAATGAGTTTAGAGCATGGATCAGTGCTTGGAATTACAATGTTATTGCAATCATGGAAATGTAGTAATGCAAGAGCAGAATTGGCAGCTTTATGTTCTGAGACAGAGATGTTTCAGGAATGACACAAAAGAGGAGGCAGAATCATGCTACTAATGAGAGGGAACGTTATGGCAGTACACAGAGAGGACATCCTGGAGGGTCAAGAACAGGAGTGAGGGAGGAAATCGCCTTTCTGGGAACACGCACAGGCTCCCGATAGTCAATGGGAAATAAAGGAATACGTAAACTCGCCAAATTGCTGAAAGGTGTGAAAGTAATATGGTCACAGGAGGGAGGGAGGACATTAATTTCTCCAATCTTGGCTGGGATTGCTTTAGAGCAAGAGGCTTAAATGGGGCAATATTTCTTAAGTATGTCAATGAAGATATTTTGAGACAATATAGTCAGAATCATAGAAACTTCCAGCATGTTATCAACCCGTCAATGCTGACCAAGATGTCCCATCTAAGCCAATCCCATTTGCCCACATTTGGCCCCTCTAAACTTATCCTATCCATGTACCTGCACAAGTGTCTTTTAATGTTGTTATAGTAACTGCCCTTGGCATCTCATTCCATATACCCGCCACCCTCTGAGTGAAAAGGTTTCCCCTCAGGTCCATATTAAATCTTATCCCTCTCAACTTAAACTCTTGTTTTTGTTTCCTCTACCCTGGGTAAAAGACTGCATTCACCCTATCTAGTCCCTTCATGATTTTATACACCTCTATAAGATCACCCACACCCTCCTGTGCTCCAAGGAATAAAGTCCTAGCCAGCTCAACCTCTCCCCTTACTCAGCCCCTCAAGTCGTACCAGCATCCTCATAAATCTTGGCTTCATGCTTTCCAGCATAGAACTACTAGATTTAGGGCAATGCTTGGGTTAAATCTTGGATTAAAGTTGAATTGGGGGAAGGCCAATTTCAATAGCACAAGGAAGGAGGTGGAGGAAGTAGTTTGAGAACAGATGCACGCAGGTAAAATGACATGTGAAAAGTAGAAATCTTTTCAAAGGGAGTTGTCACAAGATTAGTTAAAACAAATGTAGGTCCCTTGCAGTCAGAAACAGGTGAGTTGATCATGGGGAACAAGGACATGGCAGACCAATTGAATAACTACTTTGGTTCCGTCTTCACTAAGGAAGACATAAATAATCTGCCGGAAATAGCAGGGGACCGCGGGTCAAAGGAGGAATTGAGTGAAATACAGGTTAGTTGGGAAGTGGTGTTGGGTAAATTGAATAGATTAAAGGCCGATAAATCCCCAGGGCCAGATAGGCTGCATCCCAGAGTACTTAACGAAGTAGCTCAGGAAATAGTGGATGCATTAGTGATAATTTTTCAAAATTGGCAGTAGCAAACGTAACCCCTCTTTTTCTACAGACCAGTTAGTCTAACATCGGTAGTGGGGGGAAACTGCTAGAGTCAGTTATTAAAGAGATAGCAGCACATTTGGAAAGAAATCATTTCAGCATGGAATTATGAAAGGTAAATCATCTGACGAATCTTGTGGAATTTTTCGAGAATGTAACAGAACCAGTGGATGTGGTATATCTGGATTCCAGAAGGCTTTCGAAAGGTCCCACATAAGAGATTAGTATACAAACCTAAAGCATACGGCATTAGGGGTTCAGTATTGATGTGGATAGAGAACTGGCTGGCAAACAGGAAGCAAAGAGTAGGAGTAAACGGGTCCTTTTCACAATGGCAGGCAGTGACTAGTGGGGTACGCAGGGTTCAGTGCTGGGACCCCAGCTTATTTACAATATATATTAATGATCTGGATGAGGGAATTGAAGGCAATATCTCCAAGTTTGCGGATGACACTAAGCTGGGGGGCAGTGTTAGCTGTGAAGAGGATGCTAGGAGACTGCAAGGTGACTTGGATAGGCTGGGTGAGTGGGCAAATGTTTGGCAGATGCAGTATAATGTGGATAAATGTGAGGTTATCCACTTTGGTGGGAAAAACAGGAAGGCAGACTATTATCTAAATGGTGGCCGATTAGGAAAAGGGGAGATGCAGCAAGACCTGGGTGTCATGGTAGACCAGCCATTGAAAGTAGGCATGCAGGTGCAGCAGGCAGTGAAGAAAGCGAATGGTATGTTAGCGTTCATAGCAAAAGGATTTGAATATAGGAGCAGGGAGGTTCTACTTGAGTTGTACAGGGTCTTGGTGAGACCACACCTGGAGTATTGCGTACAGTTTTGGTCTCCAAATCTGAGGAAGGACATTATTGCCATAGAGGGAGTGCAGAGAAGGTTCACCAGACTGATTCCTGGGATGTCAGGACTGTCTTATGAAGAAAGACTGGATAGACTCGGTTTATACTCTCTAGAATTTAGGAGATTGAGAGGGAATCTAATAGAAACTTACAAAATTCTTAAGGGGTTGGACAGGCTAGATGCAGGAAGATTGTTCCCGATGTTGGGGAAGTCCAGGACAAGGGGTCACAGCTTAAGGATAAGGGGGAAATCCTTTAAGACCGAGATGAGGAAGACTTTTTTCACACAGAGAGTGGTGAGTCTCTGGAACTCTCTGCCACAGAGGGTAGTTGAGGCCAGTTCATTGGCTATATTTAAGAGGGAGTTAGATGTGGCCCTTGTGGCTAAGGGGATGAGAGGGTATGGAGAGAAGGCAGGTACAGGATACTGAGTTGGATGATCAGCCATGATCATATTGAATGGTGGTGCAGGCTCGAAGGGCCGATTGGCCTACTCCTGCACCTAATTTCTATGTTTCTATGTTTCTCGATCTATACCAGCAGGTTCTGGTTATACAGATAAGAGACAAATATGGCAAGATTAAGGAACTATGGTTATTGAAGGTTTAATGAGGGAAATAAAAGGTTGATATAGGCAAATTAGATCGAACAAGTCTCTTGAGGAATGTAGCCAGTAAGAGAATTTAAGAAAGAAATTAGAAGATCTAAAGGGGGCCATGAAATATCCTTGTGAAGTTAAATTAAGGAGAATCCCAAAGGTATTCTATTAGTAGAGGCACAAACAACTACAGTTGCTGGTTTACACAAAAAAACATAAAGTGCTGGAGTAAACCAACTTCAATCAGGCATGTATCTCTGGAGGATTTTAATAGGTGATGTTTCGGGTCGGGACATGCAAACTGGAGAAAGAGCACCTCCTATTCTGCTTGAGTAGCTTACAACCTGACGTCAAGAACATTGAATTCTCCAATTTTTCGGTAATCCCCCCCCTTTATCCCTTCTCCTTTTTCCTCTACACTCCCTACCCACACCCTAATGTGCCCCCATGTCTCCCATCCCACTCCCAGTCTTTCCCCCTGCCACTTCCTCCCCTTCCACCTCTTTTCCTCGCTCTGGCATATGACATTTTACATTTTGCACTTGTCTCTTTATCTATCACTTTTTTGTCTCATTTTCATCTCGAGGTTTTGACCAACCATCTGCCAATCCAAACCCTCCTCACCTGTATCCTCCTATCACTTGCCAGGCAATGTTTCCCCTCACCCCCTCCTCTTTTCCAGATTTTTATACCCCCTCCTACAATCATTTTACAGAAGGGTTCCTTTCCAAAGGGATGGCATGGTGGCGCAGTGGTATAGGTGCTGCCTTACAGCGCCGGAGACTCAGGTTTGAACCCGACTACGGGTGCTGTCTGTACAGAGTTTATATGTTCTCCACGTGACCACGTGGGTTTTTTTCTGTGATCTTTCATTTCCTCCCACGCTGCAAAGACGTACAAGTATGCAATGTTAATTGCCTTGGTATTAATGTAAATTGTTGCTAGTGTGTGTAGGATAATGTTAATGTGCGGGGGTCGCTGGTCAGTGCGGACTTGGTGGGCCAAAGGGCTGTCTCTGCACTGCATCTCTAAACAAAACTAAACAAAACATCTCCTATCCATGTGCTCCAGAGATGCTGCCTGACCCGTCGAGTTACTCCAGCACTTTGTGTTTTACTTAAGATTTCAGCATCCACAATTTCTGTCACTATTCAACAACCTCAAGTGCATTTCAATCCAGGTGTCAGGCAAGCTTCACATCTTCTCCCCCTCAGCACTCAAACAAGGGCAAGTAAATTAATATTAACACTGGATGGAACAGAAGAGAAAGGATAGCTAACAAATGTACTTCAAAAAGATTTTTAAAATTAGTTTGAATAATATTTACATTAGGATCGTTGGGAATATGATTTACATACAGTCTGAGCACATCCATCTGCAAGGATTTGAATGTTTGACAGCAAATGGAAAATATTTAAATTGTCTGGTTATATTCAGGATAGATGGTAATGTGCAAGTAAATTTGCAGTAAAGATTCAGAAGTGTCTTGCGTAGAAAAGAATTCAGGAGATGTAATGTGCATTTCTAGCACTGTTTGTGCATCCCTCTCTAATCAGCCTCTAGCCCCTCCAAACTCAATGACTCATACAAGAGTGGGCTTTTAAGCTTGCATCAAGTGGATGCGTTCCCTTCTTGCTACATTGTACGAGGCTCAAAACCTGGAAGTCAACACTGAATGTCTCCATCACTTTAGTTTTTCTTCAATTTGTTGTAAATCTGGAGACGCTCTTACCCTGCCATGGCATCGGAGGTGATTGAGACAAAAAATATATTGCAGAATGTGCTGGAAATACTCAGCAAGTCAGGCATCATCTGTGGAAAAGAAAACAAAGTTAACCTTTCAGATTGAGTATATGCTGGAGGTACTCAGCGGGACAGGCAGCATCTCTGGGGAGAAGGAATGGATGACGTTTGTTTGATGAAGTAGTGCTGCTGACTAATTCTGACCTAAGCTCCAGTGTTTATTATTTTTGTCCCGTTTATTATTTATGCATCTCACATTATTTCACTTTTCAACCTGGTTCCATGGTTGAATTGGGTCAATCATTTTAAACAACTTTTCATGGCTGTCTCCTGGAAAAATTCTGGTGTGCCACAACTAATACAGAACCAGATGAGGTGAGAGTGCAATGGGAGTACGTGAGTGTACACCGTTTGCTGCTTCAGTTATCCTAAACATTGCCGGTTTGCTGTGTTTATTCTAAATCCACATTGCCATTGTGCCGTTAGTTTAGAGATACAGTGCGGAAGAAATCCCCGCACATTAACACTATCCTACACACAACAGGGACAATTTACACATACACCAAGCCAATTAACCTACAAACCTACGTCTTTGGAGTGTGGGAAGAAACCAAAGATCTCAGAGAACACCCATGCAGACACGGGGAAAACTGTACAGACAGCGCCCGTAATCGGGATCGAACCTGGGTCGCCATCGCTGCAAGCGCTGTAAGGCAGCAACTCTACTGCTGCGCCACCGTGCCTTTGTATACCTCCTTTCCTGTCTGCTATTAAACATGCTTTCTACAGCAGTCAAAGAATTAGCTGTAGGAACACATGGCAACATAGTGTACTACGAAATAAAAATGAAAACCACGTAATGATCCAGGTGTCACCCTCTGACGAGGCAAAATGACTCATACAAGTGGTTGCTATAGCAACCATGCCACAAAACCCCTTCCTCGTTAAATGATAGTGGATGCACACTGTGAATGAAAAACTATTCTTATGTCAGAGCATTGCCAGTGAAACTCAGCACCAGAGCTCTGTTATTGGCTAAAGTCAGTGGCTTATCAATAATCCTGTGTTGTTGATCAGTTCCAGCACAGGAGCAATGTGTGCTTGTCTCACCGACACGCTTCACTACTGACTTATTTGCAAAGCAATCTCTCAGCAAAGGCACTGAACCAATTTCAAACAAAGCTCAGTTACCTCTTCACTAGGTGACTGGGTTTGAAAATCAGGTTTACCCGATCCCTTAGCCTGCACTTCAACTTACATAGAACATAGAACACAGCACACGAACGGACCCCATGTATATTTTTAATCTTTGGGATTAATGGGGATGAATCTGTTTAACATGATTTTTCTGAAAGCCTTTGTTGCTGAGGAAGTTATGATGCAGTTCTATAGGACTCTGGGCATATTTTGATAATTGTGTGCAGTTCTGGTAGCCACATTACAGGAAAGATTTGGAAGCTTTGGAGATGATGCAGAGAAGGCTCACCAGAATCCTGCCCGGATTAGAGAGTTTCAGCTGCAGGGAGAGGTTGGATAGATTTGGATTGTTTTCTCAGAGGTTGATGAGAGACTTGATAGAAGTAAATAAAATAATGAGAGGCATAGATAGGGTAGACGGGCAGAATCTTTTTCCCAAGTTAGAAATGTGCAATACTAGTGGGTATGACTAGAAGGTGAGAGGAAGAAGGTTTAATGGACAGAGTTTGTGCTGAACATGATGCTAAGTTGCACATTTCCACTCTGCCTCTCGTAATGTTATATACGTCTATGCTAGTTGAAGGTGGTTGCCGGTGGTTGCAGGTAGTGGAAGGTAAGACCTTTTTTTCACCCAGTTTTATTCCACCCAGGGAGGTCTTACCTTCCACTACTTGCAACCTCCGGCAACCACCTTCAACTTGCATCGCTACCGGCTTTAACTAAAAAATTACCGATTTTTAAAACGGCAACCTATTTTTAGTCGCGGCCGGTTTTGAATTTTTTGAAATAATTGCCGGAACATAGAAGAAGCGGAAACCACTTTCGTCCATTAGGGAGACTGACAAAAACCTCCGGGAACCGCATGGAAACCTTGGGTGGGGCGCGAAGTCTCCAGAGGTTTCCGTTCAGGTTTCCTAAGTGGGACAGGGGCTTAAGGGTGTTAGTGATCAATCAATTGTGATTGTGAAATTGTGAAAAATGATTTGAAATTCAGAAGGAGGAAAATAGTATCCTTTTAAGGTGTGGAGCAATAGATATGTGCCTCTAACTCCTCATGACAGAAATGAACCTTATACATTTAATTTTTTGTTCGAAAAAAGGTATGCATGAACTATCCGGTTGGCAGTGAACGACAGACTATGGGGATAGCCCGACATAATTTACATCCCACTGGACGCAAACACGATATAAAGGGAATTACCGTATCATGGTAGTTAATTCACAAGTTACAAAACAAAACTAGAAATAATCTGTTACAGTGCAGCATATGAAAGGCTGCCCAGCTAAGACTGTATGCAAAGCCAGAACAATTATAAGACTGCCACGAACATATATAATAAAGAATTTAAGAAGAATTTCTCTGCACTGGGTGGGGGAGTATGTGGAACAGGCTGCCACATGAAGTGGTGGAAACAGATTGCTTTGACATGTTCAAGGAGAAGCCTGATTCATGCAAGAATATTTCCATTGCTTTCAAGAGCAATGTAAAATGAGTTGCAGTTTTGCAATTGCCCACTTATGTGGTTAGAAACATGGAGTCATAGTGTCACATAGAATGGGAACATGGCCTAACCTGTCCTTGCAAACCATGATGCTCCATTTAAACTAATCCAATTTGCCTGTGTTTAGCCCATTCCATATATTCACCATCCTCTGCGTGAAAAGGTTACCCCTTTAAATCTTTTCCCTCTCTCCTTTATCATCTATCTATCTATCTGTCTCTGTCTGTCAATCTATCTCTTCTCTCTACATATCTAAAACTCTGATCTTGTGCTCTTCCGATTTGCGCAGTGTTTCTATTTGCGCAAAACAGTACGCGATAGTGCTATGATTTTTGTCAGCTCACTCACTGTTCTCCTGTGCCGCGAGTGCAACAAGTTTCGTTCCGATCGGTAGTATGTTGTAAAAGTTAGCGAGGTTTAAAAATCTTTAAAACCGCGCATGCGCAGATCGATCTCCTTTCCTGCCAGTCAACGTCTCATCTCCTATCACTCCCCAGGACGGTCCGCCCCTTCCTGCGCCATCGTGTCTTTACTGGAGCTGAGGGAAGCTGTGGGTGGCCGGCGGAAGTCTCCAACTGGACACAATTTTCAGAAGGACCGGAAGCGGCTCGGAGTCGGAGATGTCGCCAAATGGAAAGCGGAGTCTGATCCCGGTGGAAGAGATCATCCCATGCCCGCTGTGAGTCCCAAATGCACCCCCCTCGCTGGCTCCTGCCCCCTCCCCGTGATACCCCCCTCTCCCCCATAGCTCTTTCCCTTTTCTCCGAGCTCTCGCCCCAAGCCTCCTGTGTGACAGTGTTAAAGTTCATTTCTTAAAACAAACTCACAATAAAACCAACAAGTTTTATTGATCATTGAGCCAGCGAGAGCGTTAGGAGATACAAAGCCAAGTATACAGCTCTCTCTGGCTCTCTCTGGGCTAACACTCTAATGAATGAAGACATACACCATCTTTTATACTGTTTTGGAAACATAGTCACATGTTCATACAGAATTACAGCAATGACGTCTAACATATCGATCACAGCTCTACGCATTCAAAGCATGCTTGTCACTGATACAATACTTCTCATGCTATGGTTATATTGATCACAAACTTTAGTTACGAAACCCCCAAATAACAGAAAGTTAGTCAAAGGTCTATCATTTGCAGTACCTTCTTAAACAATGTAAGGATCCTTATCAATTGCCCACAGAAGTTCCTGCTAGTAGAGAATACTAATTTCTCAGGAAGCTCATCCTCTTCCAAGGCTTGTGCTTCAGAACCTTCTCAAGAAGTACATCCCCTCTCACCATTGTCAATATATTTTGATTGGGCACAACAGGAAGCAGCTTGGATGCAGTTTGAATGCTGGCCTCCAATTTCCTGATTACCCAGCCCTTCTACAGAACCCAAATTTCAAAGCTTTCATTTACTCAGAACCCAAAACCCAAATTAATCTTTACTTAATAAAATACATTAAATATTCAATTATTAACTAGGATATTATCAGCAGGGACCCACCGGGTCCCACTTAGTCTAATACGCTCTAATTCTTGATTTCCCTACCCTAGGAAACCTATGATTTTATACACCTCAATAAGATCACCTCTCAGCCTGCTTTGCTCCAAGGAATAAAGGACTGGCCTGCCCAACCTCTCCCCATGGTTCAGACCCTCGAGTCCTGGCAACATCTTTGTAAATCTTCTCTGCAGTCTTTCCTGCTTAACAGCATTCTTCCTTTAGCAGGGTGACCAGAGCTGAACACAATATTCCAAGTGCAGCCTCACCAATGTCTTATACAAGGATAATAAAGCTACAACTTATATACCAACTTCCCTGACAGATGAAAGTCAATATGCCAAAAGCCTTCTTCACTATCCTATCCACCTGAGATGCCACCTTCAGGGAACTATGTGATCGTAGTCCCTCCACTCTACAACATTCTCCAGTTCACTGTGAAAGTCCTGCCCTGGCTTCACTTCATAAAATTGAATACCTTCCATGAATCTGAATGAAACCCTCCCTCATCCTAGTTCTCTGACTAGTTTCACTGTCCTCCTGATTACATGTTATTGATTGTATGCCTCGTTGTTACCTTCCCCTCAGCTAACAATGATCCATTCTACATTTTCCTTGATCATCGTCCCCTTTGATCTGTGTTTTCACACACCCTTCCATATCTCTCTGTCTCCCTCTCCCCTGACTCTGTCTGAAGGAATGGTCTCGACCCGAAACATCACCCATTCCTTCTCTCCAGAGATGCTATGCTGCCTGTCCCGTTGAGTTACTCCAGCATTTTGTGTCATTTTCATTTTTCACCTTATCTATGCAGGGGATTACGTGGATTAATGCCTCCTTCAGACTTGTCACAATCCCATTTTTCTCAAACTCCACCTCTCAGGATTGTATTTATGAATTTGAAGAGTTGCTCATTGTGTGGCATTGCAAAGAACTGCCACTGCTGTTTGCCAATGGGAGAAGTAAGTCACTCCTCACCATCTGGTGCCCTCCATTCATGTGTGATGTTATTGCACTCTTTGGAGCATGAACATATTTCTCACTCCCACAGGGCTGGGTCATGCTCAGCAGTAGTTTCTTTTATGGGGCAGTATTGTGAGCTGGCAGTATGATTCACCTTCTTCTGTTGTATTAGTGTGATCTTTAACAATTCAGCTTCATACAGTCAACAAACAGCACACAGGGGACAGGATGCACACTGAATGTGCCTCTCTTTAGTCAGAGGGTGGTGAATCTGTGGAATTCATTGCCATAGACGGCAGTGGAGGCCGGAAATGGATATTTGCTTAAGGTGAAGATTGACAGATTCTTGATTAGGAAGGGTGTCAGGAGCTATGGGGTGAAGGCAGGAGAATGGGGTTAAGAGGGAAAGATAAATCAGCCATGATTGAATGGTGGAATAGACTTGATTGGCCGAATTACTATCTTACTTCAAATTCTGACGCTTTCAAAGTCTTTGTGGCCATAAAGATAAAGAAGTGAGTGGATGGTGTTTGTCAAATTTATAACAATAACGAAGCAAACTAGTGGGAAATGATTGAAGAGTTTGAGCCAAATGTATCACTGAAGGAGTTTAAGAGATTGAGGGGCATACGTACGAAGGAAGAAGGCAAAAAGCGCCATGAGATAGCTCTGGTAGATGAGGTTAAGGAGAATCCAAAGAGATTTTACATTTATTAAGGAGAAAAGGGTAAACAGAGAGAGAATAGGGCACCTGAGAAACCAAAGAGGTCATCTATGTGTGGAGCCACAGGAGTTGTACAAGGTACTGAATGAATATTTCTCTTCTGTTTTGCCACCGAGAAAGACATGAAAATTTGGAAACTTAACAGGGATGTCTTGAGGACAGTTATAGTACAGTTGAGGAACTCCTGGGCATCCTATAATTTATAAAGATAGATAAATCAACCATGCCGGATTGATAAATCCACGGACACTGTGGCATGCTAGAGAAGAAATTGCAGTAGTTCTGGCAGAGAAATATTGGAGAATGGCTATTTTTATACCTCCATTTGAGAAGTGCTGCAAAAACGAGGCTGGGAACCGTAGACCAGTAAGCCTAACATCTGTGATAGGAAAATTTCTGGGGAGGATTCTGGGGAATAGGATATACATGCATTTAGATAGACAGTTGTTGATTAGTGATAGTCAGCATGGTTTTGTATGTAGGACATGGTCTTTTGAACTTGATTGAGTTTTTTGAAGAAGAAGTAACAAGACGATGGATGAGTGCAAAGTCGTCGATGTAGTCAACATGGACTTCAGCAAGGCCTGTGATAAGGATCTTCGTGGTAGACTGCTCTGGACGGTTTGATCGCATAAGATTCAGGGAGAGCTACCTAACTGGATACTGAATTGGGCTTGTGGTAGGAAGACTGTTTTTCGGACTAGAGGTCTGTGACGAGTGGTGTGTCAGGCATGTATATGCTGGACCATTGCCATTTCCCCTGACACCTCCTTCTTGATTTCCCTACCCATGAAAAAATAATCTGCATATTCACCCCATTCCCTTTATGATCTTATCCACCTCTCTAAGACCACCCCTCAGCCTTCTGCACTCCAAAGAATAAAGTCCTAAACTGTCTAACCTCTCCTTTCAGATCATACCATTGATTGCTGGCAACATTCCCACAAATCTTCTCTGCGCCTTTTCCAACTAAATGGCATCTTTACTATCGCAATGTGACCAAAACTCCAAGATGTTGATGCAGCCTCACCAACATACTGCACAAACTGTAACATAACAGTTCCCAAATTCTATACTTAATTTTCTGACTGATGAAGGCCAATGAGCAAAGGTTCTTCTTCACAACCCTATCTACCTGCAATGCTTGGTTTCACCAATGTACAGGAGGCCACATCGGGGACACCAGACACAGTAGATGAGGTTAGAGGAGGTTTCGATGGGAAGGGATCAGTGAACCAAGGAACTATGGAGGGAGCAGACCCTGTGGAAGTCGGAAAGGGATGTAGATGGGAGGATGTGACTAGTGGTGGGATCACATTGGAGGTTTCGGATATGTCGGGGTGCGGTGTGTTGGATGATGAGCCTGGTGGAATGAAAGGTGAGGACCAGGGGAGCTCTATACTTGTTCCGTCTGGGGGAGGGGGAGTAAGAGCAGAACTATGGGACACAGAGGAGACATGGGTGAGGGAATCATCAATGACAGAATGGGGGAAACCATGTTTACTAAAGAAAGAGGACATCTCGGATGTAGAATTTAAAATCTCATCTTGCGAGCAGATGCAGCAGAGATGGAGGAATAGTGTCTTTGCAAGAGGCAGGTGGGGGGGATGTGTAGTCTGTGGGAGTCAGTAGTTTTATAATAAGCGTAAGTCGATAGTCTGTCCCCTGTGATGGAGACAGACAAATCAAGAAAGGGGAGAGGTGTCAGATATTCCAGGTGGATATGGCAGGGTGGAAATTAGTGGTGAAGTTAATGAAATCCATGAGTTCTGCATAGGTGCAGGAGACAGCCCTGATGCAGTCGTCGATGCAGCGGAGAAAGTTGGGGGTTAGGGCCAATGCATGCCTGAAACAAGAACTGTTTGATGTAACCGACAAAAGTCAGGCATAGTTGGGGGGGCCATGTGAGTGCCTATGGCTGCATCTTTTACTGATAAAGCCTACCATGAAGCCAGTTCTGTATCCATTTATCTTGCTCTCTCTGGATCCCATACCATCTACCATTCCACGGCAGTTAACATGCCAAATCTTATCAAAGGCCTTGCTGAAATCCACATAGAGTACATCTACAGCCCTGCCCTCATGAACCTTCTTGGTTACTTCAAAAAACTCAATGCATACCTTTGGGTGTCTATATTTATGATGCATGAGATGTAACCTATCTAATAATTTCTTACAGAGAGAAAATATGATGATGTTAGAGATCTATATAATGACCATTGTTTCATTTTTGCATTGTTACATGAGGATATGTTAAGATGGTTTTGAAATTGTTCAATGTTTTTTGATCCTGAACCAACATAGCAAAAAACAGATTTACTGATCACGTTCATTATTTTTAGCTGAAACATGAATCTTGTTTCTCTTTCCACAGATGTTACTTTGTTTTAGTGCCGGATGAGGTAGTTGAGGCAGGAGCTGCTTGAGAAGGTAGTTGAGGCTGGTACTATCGCAACGTTTGAGAAACATATAGACACATACATGAATAGGATAGGTTCAGGATAGGATAGGATATGAGCCAAATAAAGGCAGGTGGGACTAATGTAGATGTGACATGTTTGCCGATGTGGGCAGGTTTGGTCAATGGGCCTGTTTCCACACCGTATTACTCTCTGACTGTATGGTTTCAGTCCAACACAGATGTTGCTCACGTATTACTCACGGTTGCTCACGGAGCTATGACATAAATATTTCAAATGTCATTAGAAACGGGAATAGTGCCGGAGGATTGGCGTACTGCGCATGTTGTTCCATTGTTTAAAAAGGGTTCAAAGAATAAACCTAGCAATTATAGACCTATTAGTTTGACGTCAGTGGTGGGCAAATTAATGGAAAAGATACTTAGAGATAATATATATAAGCATCTGGATAAACAGGGTCTGATCAGGAACAGTCAACATGGATTTGTGCCTGGAAGGTCATGTTTGACAAACCTTCTTGAATTTTTTGAAGCGGTAACTAGGGAAATTGATGAGGGTAAAGCAGTGGATGTTGTCTATATGGATTTCAGTAAGGCCTTTGACAAGGTTCCTCATGGAAGGTTGGTTAAGAAGGTTCAATCTTTGGGTGTTAATGGCGGAGTAGCAAGATGGATTCAACAGTGGCTGAATGGGAGATGTCAGAGAGTAATGGTGGATGGCTGTTTGTCAGGTTGGAAGCCGGTGACCAGTGGGGTGCCTCAGGGATCTCAGTTGGGTCCACTATTGTTTGTCATGTACATCATGATCTCGATGATGGGGTGGAAAATTGGATAAGTAAGTATGCAGATGATACTAAGATAGGTGGTGTTGTGGATAATTAAGTAGATTTTCAAAGTCTACAGAGAGATTTGGGCCATTTGGAAAAGTGGGCTGAAAGATGGCAGATGGAGTTTAATGCTGATAAGTGTGAAGTGCTACATCTTGGCAGGACAAATCAAAATAGGACGTACATGGTAAATGGTAGGGAATTGAGGAATGCTGTGTGGAACAGAGGGATCTAGGAATAACTGTACATAGTTCCCTGAAGGTGGAATTGCATGTAGATAGGGTGGTAAAGAAAGCCTTTGGTGTGCTGGCCTTTATTAATCAGAGCATTGAATATAGGAGTAGGGAAGTAATGTTAAAATTGTACAAGGCATTGGTAAGACCAATTCTGGAGTATGGTGTACAATTTTGGTCGCCTAATTATAGGAATGATGTCAACAAAATAGAGAGAGTACAGAGGAGATTTACTAGAATGTTGCCAGGGTTCCAGCAACTATGTTACAGAGAAAGGTTGAACAAGTTAGGTCTTTATTCTTTGGAGCGCAAAAGGTTAAGGGGGGACTTGATTGAGGTCTTTCCCATTGAGGGTAGGGAAGATTCAAACAAGAGGGCATGACATGAGAATTACGGGACAGAAGTTTAGGGGTAACGTGAGGGGGAACTTCTTTACTCAGAGGCTATGTGGAATGAGCTTGCAGCAGATGTGGTGGAGGCAGGATCGATTTTAACATTTAAAAGTAAAGTGGATAGGTATATGGACGTGAAGGAAATGGAGGGGTATGGTCTGAGTGCAGGTAGATGGGACTAGGGGAAAACAAATGGTCGGCACGGACTGGAAGGGCCGAGAGGGCTTGTTTCCGTGCTGTAATTGTTATATGGTTATATGGTTATATTGGCATTAATGATATTTGCTCCATGCCTTTTTAATCAAATAAATTGAAAATTTGATCTGCTCAATGATAAATATTTTCTCCAGATCAAATAATTACACCATGTGTACTTCCAGACACAGTGAAAGTTTCAGTAAGCCTCTTAGTTTTAATCCCTAATATATTTTTCCTGGTTTCAGAAATTCTCAAGCAGGGAGAGTTGAAAATGACAAAGCAATATTTAAAATGGCAAATACAGGAAACTTGGAAGTTTCCATGTTTCTTGCAGCATGGAAGGAGGCTAATTTTGCCCATCTAATCAATGCCAGCTCATAGCGCAATCCCATTCCCCCATGAATTTCCCCTGCAATCTGTTCTCCCTACACTCCATCAATATTCTACCAATCACCTTAAGGAACTAACTTGCAGTGGCCAACTAACTAACAAACAACATCTATAGGATGTGCGAGGAAACCAGAGCACTTATTTTTCACCCGGTGAGTCAGGAAGCTCACGGTAATCACGGGAAGAACATGCAAACTCCACACTATGAGCACTGGAGATCAGGAATGAACTGAGCTGCTGGAGGTTTGAGTCAGCAGTGCCAACTGCTCCACCTCGGTGAAGTTAGTAGAGCTACTCAAAACAACTGGCATGCATAAAATGTCTTAATCTTTTCAATTCATTTTTTTGGGACCAGCACATATTCATTTTGGGCATGCTGGCAAAGTCCACACCTATTGCTATCTCTGTATAACTATGAGACTATAGGGGTGAGCCGCCTTTCTCTGAATCACTGCAGTCTACAGAGGTAAAGGAACATAGAGTTTAAATAGCGATATCTGGAATTTTGATCCTATAACAAAGAAGGAGTAATGATATATGTTCCAAATCAGGATAACTTGGTGTGGCTTGGAAGAGGTGATGTCCCCATGCACCTATTCCCCTTCTCTTTCTCGTCACTGAAGTTGGTAGATATGTGGGATGTTACCAAAGAAGACTCAAGCTAAAAATGAAGAGATGCTGGAGGAACTCAGTGAATCAAGGTTTCAAGGTCAGTTTATTGTGACGTGCCAATTAAGGTGCAGTGAAATTTGAGTTGCCACACAGCCATAATAAATGAAAAGCAACAAGACGCATAACAAGACACATAATCTGGCAGCTTCTGTGGAAGAAAACAGACTATATTTGCTTTGGCTCGAGACTCTTCAGCTGAACTGAAGGTAAAAGGGAGTCAATATTTCAGATTGATACCCTTCATCTAAACTGGAGGATTGAGAGAGCAGAGAGATGCGCATTCAGCAGGGGTAAGGTTGGAGTGGGTGAGAAATGGAGAAGTTCAAGCAATTGATGTCAAGTTGGTAATCTATCTATCTATCTATCTATCTATCTATCTATCTATCTATCTATCTATCTATCTATCTATCTATCTATCTATCTATCTATCTATCTATCTATCTATCTATCTATCTATCTATCTATCTATCTATCTCGCTAACCTTGCAAAAGTTTTCATACCCCTTGAAATTTTCCACATTTTGTCACCTTACAACCACAAACGTAAATGTATTTTATTGGGATTTTATGTGATAGACCAACACAAAGTGGTGCATAATTGTGAAGTGGAAGGAAAATTATACATGTTTTCCAAATTTTAATACAAAACGCCAAAACCAGACACAATAATGCCGAGATTTTTACCATTTCGTTAGCCATTTTACTTTTACATGCGCGGATCCACTCCTCATTAAATTTAGTCATTTTTCTGTACACATTTTTGATAAAATCCTTTCCCACCCCCAACACTCATTTTTTCACCTCACGCTGGCCACCTTCTCATCGCGTGCCCTGCGCGACCACCTGCTGCCGCCCTGCTCTCATCCACGTTCCCCCCCCACCTGGCCCGGCTCTGTCACCTTCTCATCGCGTGCCCCGCGCGACCAAAATGGCTGCAGCCGCCCGGCTCACCTCCATATCCCCCCCTCCCCCCCTCTCTCTCTTGACACTCTCTCTGTCTCTGCCCCTTCTCTTTCTGCCCTCACTCTCTACTCCCCCCTCCCTCTCTAGAAGCGCCTGCACGTTGGGGGCTATGAGTGAGTAGATAGGGCCATTATGGGGTAAAAGGAGCAAATTAATAATATTAATATAATATCAAGGGGATAGTTAGCGTGTGTGCGGGGGGGGGGGGGGGGGGGGGAGTAGTTAGTGTGTGTGACGCCGCATGCTGCCCCCCCCATCCCCGCAACCACACATTGGGGGAACAGACTCAACGGGTCTGCACTTGGTCTAGTATACTTTTAAAACTCTGTGTGTGTGTGGGTGTATGTCATTTTTCATTTTGCCTTTGATTTTGCCTTTGATTCGTTACTCCGCGAAAACCTGACACAAAAACGCGAGATTTTTACCATTTCGTTAGCGATTTCACTTTTACATTCGCAAATCCACTCCTCGTTAATTGTAGTCATTTTTCTGTACACATTTTTAATAAAATCCTTCACGAAACATACTCTTTGCTTTAAATCAGCAGCTGCCGACGTCACAATGCCCTTGACTCGCGACACCGCCACCCGCTCTACATTCAAGCAGACGCTGTCATCGCACTTTCAATCCCCCCCCCCCCACTCAGTCATTTTTTCGCCTCCCGCTGGCCACCTTCTCATCGCGTGCCCCACGTGACGATAACGGCTGCTGTCGCTCGGCTCTCCGCCAGTGCCCCCCACCCAGCCCGGCTGTCACGCTGCCGGAAGCGACAGATCGGCTGGTCCCCCCCTGCTGCTTTTCGCCGTCCTTGCTGGCGGCCCGTAGGCTCACTCGAGATCATGCCCGCCCTCCCCACTCCACCCTCCCCCACCCCCCCTCCCCGTACTCGGGGTGTGAAGCGCCAAGGATGCGAGGCTATTGAGCTGAGGCTCACTCTGCGGCCTTACCCTCTCCTCCCTCCCATCTTTCCCCCTCCCTTCTCCCCGTCTTCCCTTCTCCCCCCCTTCTCCTCCCTCCCCTCTCTCCCCTCCTCCCTCTCTCCCCCTCCCCTCTCTCCCCTTCCCCTCTCACCCCCTCTCTCTCTCCCCCTCTTTCTCTCCCCCAGTTGGGTTCATCGGTGCAGGTCAAGGTGTCTCGATCGGAAATGCCAATTTGCCCCCACAGATGCTACCTGACCTGATGAGATCCTCCAACAGTTTTTTTTTGCTGCAGATTCCATCATCCGCAGTCTCTTGTGCCTGCATTGAAGAAGAGTTGGTGTGTTTTGTAGCCAGTCTGATGGAGAATGGATGGTGAAGTGGTGGATTTGTCATATGCTGAGAGAATGGAGCGGCTGGGCTTATATACTCTGGAATATAGAAGGATGAGAGGGGATCTTATTGAAACATATGAAATTATTAAGGGTTTGGACACGCTAGAGGCAGGAAACATGTTCCCAATGTTGGGTGAGTCCAGAGCTAGGGGCCACAGTTTAAGAATAAGGGGTAAGCCATTTAGAATGGAGATGAGGAAACACTTTTTCACACAGAGAGTATAGTCTGAGGAATTCTCTGCCTCAGAGGGCGATGGAAGCCGGTTCTCTGGATAACCATATAACCATATAACAATTACAGCACGGAAACAGGCCCTCTCGGCCCTTCCAGCCCGTGCCGACCATTTGCTTTCCCCTAGTCCCATCTACCTGCACTCAGACCATACCCCTCCATTCCCTTCACGTCCATATACCTATCCACTTTACTTTTAAATGTTAAAATCGATCCTGCCTCCACCACTTCTGCTGGAAGCTCATTCCACACAGCCACCACCCTCTGAGTAAAGAAGTTCCCCCTCACGTTACTCCTAAACTTCTGTCCCTTAATTCTCATGTCATACCCTCTTGTTTGAATCTTCCCTACCCTCAATGGGAAAAACGTATCCACGTCAACTCTGTCTATCCCTTTCATCATTTTTAAAGACCTCAATCAAGTCCCCCCTTAACCTTCTGCACTCCAAAGAATAAAGACCTAACTTGTTCAACCTTTCTCTGTAACATAGTTGCTGGAACCCTGGCAACATTCTAGTAAATCTCCTCTGCACTCTCTCTATTTTGTTGACATCCTTCCTATAATTAGGCGACCAAAATTGTACACCATACTCCAGAATTGGTCTTACCAATGCCTTGTACAATTTTAACATTACTTCCCTTCTCCTATATTCAATGCTCTGATTTATAAAGGCCAGCACACCAAAGGCTTTCTTTACCACCCTATCTACATACGATTCCACCTTCAGGGAACTATGCACAGTTATTCCTAGATCCCTCTGTTCCACAGCATTCCTCAATTACCTACCATTTACCATGTACGTCCTATTTTGATTTGGCCTGACAAGATGTAGCACTTCACACTTAACAGCATTAAACTCCATCTGCCATCTTTCAGCCCACCTTTCCAAATGGCCCAAATCACTCTGTAGACTTTGAAAATCTACTTCATTATCCAATATGATACTTTCAAGAGAGAGCCTAATAGGGCTCTTAAAGATAGCGGAGTCAGGGGATATGGGGAGAAGGCAGGAACGGGGTTCCTGTTGTGGATGAATCTTGTATTCAGCATTGTTGCCAATAATGTGTCCTCCTGACCTATTCGACACTTAAAGCAGAGTTTTCTGTAAATTCACTTTGTACTATTATCACATTGAATGGTGGTGCTGGCCCGAAGGGCCTAATGGCCTACTCCTGCACCTATTGTCTATTGTCTATTATCTATTGATTTGCTGCTGTTACGGTGGGCTCTCTGTCCAATATACGTAGCTTCCTCTGGCGAGGGCATACAGTGTCAGTGATTGGATTGTATCCATTGGTTGGGACCTCCTGAGAGGAAGCAATAATGTTATAGGGATAACAGTGTTCTATTCTCTCCCCTTTAATCTTTTACTGCAGCAGAAGATTACATCAACAAATCACACATTATTTTATAGAGAGCACAGCTGTGGTTCTGCGGGGAATTCATTCCTGCAGGACATATTGAACAGCTGAGGCAACATTTCCTCAGAACATCTGAATGCTTATTTTTAGATGTTTTCAACCTTTTCAAATTGTTTTCTGCTACGGTACAGTGTGTTAATTAACAAATATCATTGAATGGTGAGTGAACAGAAGGAACGGTTTCTCCTCGCATAGTCAATGCCAACTCCTGGTATAACAACCCATTCAGTCCTATCATCCCATTCCTTCCCTGAAACCATGCAAGTTAAGTTTCCCAAAAGCCTATACGGTTTTGGGGAGCAGAATTTAAAGCCTTGGCTATCAAATAGTGAGTTACAAGCAATAACCTTGTTTAAACTATTTTTGAACAACTGCAACAATATGAGCAAGGATAGGGGCAAAGGACAGGAGTCCTTCAGGCTGTAAGAACAAGGAATGGTCTGAGGCATTATCTGTGTGGCAACAATATACACACTTTGTACAAACAGAAAGGAAAATCTTCATAGCTTATGGACATGGCCTACTCAGAAAGTACATTATATTGATATAAACATAAAGACATGGGAAACAGGGACAAGAGTATGTGATACAATTTTTTCGATCTGCTCAGGCATTTGTGAAGTCCAGAGCTGATTGTCTACTCCCTGCACTATCCCTGTACTCTTGATATTCAGAAATCGATCAATCACTGTTCTGAATTAACTCAATGACTCAGCCTCACCATCCTGTCGAGAAAACATTTCTCCTCATCTCAGGATTAAACAGCCCACCTCTAATTCTGAAACTCACCCCTGGTTCCAGACTCCTCAGCCAGGGGAAACATCTTCTCTGCATCCAACCATTAAGAATTTTCTATGGTTCAATGAGATTGCATCTCATTCTTCTAATTTCATAGAACATAGAACTACATAGCATTGGAACTGATCCTCTGGCCTGAATGTCTTTGCTGACAATGATGCTAATTTAATAGAAAGATTAAACGAGAACTTACCATTTGAAGTTTGATCTTTATTTTATGAGAAGTTGAAGTGAGGGATTACGTGAAGAGCCCGTCAACCCGCATGAGCGTCAAACTTTAAAGCAGCTGTATGAAACCACAGAATAGTTGCTGACCTAAGCTATAGGAAGATTAACGAGCTAGAACTACCGAATGATCTTTATGAGAATAGGGTTGGGGTTGGGAACTTCTCATAAAATAAAGATCAAACTTCAAACGGTAAGTTCTCGTTTAGTCTTTCTATTTTATATCGAATTCACGTGAGTCACTTAGCAACATCAAGAATGAAGAGTGACCAACCTGACTCTAATGAGTAACTTTGCCAGAAACGTGGCGATTCATTGTATACTTTGTGAACTTTATACAAAACAATGAATTTCACTGTACATAGACACGTGTCACAACAAGGTTTCATTTCATTGAATCATTGAATTATTGAATAATTGAATAATTGAATCATTAGGTTTACATGGCTGATCTATCTTTCCCTCTCAATCCCATTCTCCTGTCTTCTCCCTGTAACCTTTGACACCCTTACTAATCAAGAACCTATTGCTCTCCGCTTTAAAAATATCCAATGTCTTGGCTTCCACAGCCGTCTGTGGCAATGAAGGAAGAAGTTGGAAGAAGTTGGAAGAAGAGGAGGAGGGGGAGGAGCGACACCCGACCGGTAAGGTTTAAAATCCAGCGCGGGGCTTGTTTTTTCAGAGGCCCACAGGAGCCGTTGGAAGAAGAGGAGGAGGGGGAGGAGCGACACCGGACCGGTAAGGTTTAAAATCCAGCGCGGGGCTTGTTTTTACCGAAATCCATAACATTCCATTTGGAGAAGTGGGTTTTTTTTGAGGAAGCCTCTGATTGGTGGGAAGTGGACTGGGGTAAGCAGCTGATTGGTGGGAAGTGGACTCGGGTAAGCAGCCGATTGGCAGTCAGATTCCAGCAGTTTGTTTAGTACTTTGTATTGTGTTGATATTGTATCCTGTGTAAGGGGGGAGTATGAAGGCCAGGGCAGTGTACTATTCTGGATGTCACATGTGGGAGGTCAGGGAATCTGATAGCCCTCCAGACGTCCACATCTGCGCCAGGTGTGTCGAGATGGGGTTCCTAAAGGACTGTGTTAGGAACCTGGAGCAGCAGCTCGATGACCTCCGTCTGGTCAGGGAGAGTGAGGAGGTAATAGAGAGGAGCTACAGGGAGGTAGTCACTCCCAAACCACAGGAGGCAGACAGGTGGGTCACGGTTAGGAAGGGCAAGGGGCAGAGGCAGGAGCTAGAGAGTCCCCCTGTGACCGTACACCTGGAAAATAGGTACTTGGGTTTGAGTACGATTGGAGGGGACAGCCTAGCTGGGGGCAGCAACAGCGGCCGGGCCTCCGGCACAGAGACCGGCCCTGATGCTCAGAAGGGTAGCAAAAAGAGGAGGGCAATTGTAATAGGGGACGGATAGGCGATTCTGTGGACGCAGTCGGGAGACCCGGATGGTAGTTTGCCTCCCTGGTGCCAGGGTCTCGCATGTGTCAGAACGTGTCCAAAAGATTCTGATAAGGGAGGGAGAGGAGCCTGATGTTGTGGTACAGATAGGTACCAATGACATAGGCAGAAAAAGTGACGAGGTCCTGAAGGGAGAATTTAGGGAGTTGGGGGGAAAGTTAAGGAGAAGGACCAAAAGGGTAACGATTTTAGGATTACTGCCTGTGCCGCGTGACAGTGATAGTAGGAATGAAATGAGGTGGAGGAAAAATGCGTGGCTGAGGGACTGGTGCAGTGGGCAGGGATTCAAGTTTCTTGATCACTGGGACCTCTTTTGGGGAAGGCATGATCTGTACACAAAGGACGGGTTGCACTTGAACCCGAGGGGGACCAATATCCTGGCAGGGAGACTTGCAAAGGCTACTGGGGAGACTTTAAACTAGAAAGGCTGGGGGAGGGACTCGGGTAGAGGGGGCTAGGGGTCAGGGTGTGGGGCAAGAGGCAGAGAAGGGAAGCACTCGGATCCAAAATGAAGGCGAGAAAGATGAAAAAGATAATAGACAGAGAATACGGGATGGTGGGTTTCTAAAATGTGTATATTTTAATGCTAGGAGCATTGTAAGTAAGGTGGATGAACTTAGAGCCTGGATTGACACCTGGAAATATGATGTTGTGGCAATCAGTGAAACATGGTTGCAGGAGGGCTGTGATTGGAAACTAAATATTCCAGGATTTCGTTGCTTCAGGTGTGATAGAATTGGAGGGACCAGAGGGGGAGGTGTTGCATTGCTTGTCAGAGAAGATATTACAGCAGTGCTTTGGCAGGATAGATTAGAGGGCTCGTCTAGGGAGGCTATTTGGGTGGAACTGAGAAGTGGGAATGGTGTAGCAACACTTTTAGGGGTGTATTATAGACCGCCAAATGGGGAGCGAGAATTGGAAGAGCAAATATGTAAGGAGATAGCAGATATTAGTAGTAAGCACAAGGTAGTGATTGTGGGAGATTTCAATTTTCCAAAAATAGACTGGGAAACACATTCTGTAAATGGGCTGGATGGTTTGGAGTTTGTAAAATGTGTGCAGGATAGTTTTTTTGCAGCAGTACATAGAGGTATCGACCAGAGAAGGGGCAGTGCTGGACCTCCTGTTAGGAAATGAGGGAGGTCAGGTGACGGAGGTATGCGTTGGTGAGCACTTCAGGACCAGTGATCACAATACCATTAGTTTCAATATAATTATGGAGAGAGTCGGAACTGGACCTAGGGTGGAGATTTTTGATTGGAGAAAGGCTAACTTTGAGGGAATGCGTAAGGATTTTAAAGGAGTGAATTGGGACACTTTGTTTCATGGGAAGGATGTAGAAGAGAAATGGAGGACATTTAAAGGGGAAATTGTAAGAGTACAGAATCTTTATGTCCCTGTTAGGTTGAAAGGAAATAGTAAAAATTGGAAAGAGCCATGGTTTTCAAGGGAAATTGGACACTTGTTTCGAAAAAAGAGAGATATATACAATAATTATAGGAGGCATGGAGTAAATGAGGTGCTAGAGGAGTATAAAGAATGTAAAAAGAATCTTAAGAAAGAAATTAGGAAGGCTAAAAGAAGATATGTGGAAAGTAAACCCAAAGGGTTTCTACAGCTATATTAATAGCAAAAGGATAACGAGGGATAAAATTGGACCATTAGAGAACCAGAATGGACAGCTATCTGCAGAGCCAAAAGAGATAGGGGAGATATTTAACAATTTCTTTTCTTCGGTATTCACCAAGGAGAAGGATATTGAACTCTGTGAGTTAAGGGGAAAAAGTAGAGTAGCTATGGAAACTATGAGATTCAAAGAGGAGGAAGTACTGACACTTTTGAAAAATATAAAAGTGGATAAGTCTCCAGGTCCTGACAGGATATTCCCTAGGACATTGAGGGAAGTTAGTGTAGAAACAGCAGGAGCTATGACAGAAATATTTCAAATGTCATTAGAACCGGGAATAGTGCCGGAGGATTGGCGTACTGCGTATGTTGTTCCATTGTTTAAAAAGGGTTCAAAGAATAAACCTAGCAATTATAGACCTATTAGTTTGACGTCAGTGGTGGGCAAATTAATGGAAAGGATACTTAGAGATAATATATATAAGCATCTGGATAAACAGGGTCTGATCAGGAACAGTTAACATGGATTTGTGCCTGGAAGGTCATGTTTGACAAACCTTCTTGAATTTTTTTGAAGCGGTAACTAGGGAAATTGATGAGGGTAAAGCAGTGGATGTTGTCTATATGGATTTCAGTAAGGCCTTTGACAAGGTTCCCCATGGAAGGTTGGTTAAGAAGGTTCAATCTTTGGGTGTTAATGGCGGAGTAGCAAGATGGATTCAACAGTGGCTGAATGGGAGATGTCAGAGAGTAATGGTGGATGGCTGTTTGTCAGGTTGGAAGTCAGTGACCAGTGGGGTACCTCAGGGATCTGTGTTGGGTCCACTGTTGTTTGTCATGTACATCAATGATCTGGATGATGGGGTGGAAAATTGGATAAGTAAGTATGCAGATGATACTAAGATAGGTGGTGTTGTGGATAATGAAGTAGATTTTCAAAGTCTACAGAGAGATTTGGGCCATTTGGAAAAGTGGGCTGAAAGATGCAGATGGAGTTTAATGTTGTTAAGTGTGAAGTGCTACATCTTGGCAGGACAAATCAAAATAGGAAGTACATGGTAAATGGTAGGGAATTGAGGAATGCTGTGGAACAGAGGGATCTAGGAATAACTGTGCATAGTTCCCTGAAGGTGGAATCTCATGTAGATAGGGTGGTAAAGAAAGCCTTTGGTGTGCTGGCCTTTATAAATCAGAGCATTGAATATAGGAGTAGGGAAGTAATGTTAAAATTGTACAAGGCATTGGCAAGACCAATTCTGGAGTATGGTGTACAATTTTGGTTGCCTAATTATAGGAAGGATGTCAACAAAATAGAGAGAGTACAGAGGAGATTTACTAGAATGTTGTCAGGGATCCAGCAACTATGTTACAGAGAAAGGTTGAACAAGTTAGGTCTTTATTCTTTGGAGCGCAGAAGGTTAAGGGGGGACTTGATTGAGGTCTTTAAAATGATGAAAGGGATAGACAGAGTTGA
Organism: Okamejei kenojei; assembly: GCA_035221665.1. Classification (NCBI taxonomy): domain Eukaryota; kingdom Metazoa; phylum Chordata; class Chondrichthyes; order Rajiformes; family Rajidae; genus Okamejei; species Okamejei kenojei. Next base: position 86,195,794 of record CM069133.1, read on the forward strand.
CGTGGATACGTTTTTCCCATTGAGGGTAGGGAAGATTCAAACAAGGGGGCATGACATGAGAATTAAGGGACAGAAGTTTCGGGGAACTTCTTTACTCAGAGGGTGGTGGCTGTGTGGAATCAGCTTCCAGCAGAAGTGGTGGAGGCAGGATCGATTTTAACATTTAAAAGTAAAGTGGATAGGTATATGGACGTGAAGGGAATGGAGGGGTATGGTCTGAGTGCAGGTAGATGGGACTAGGGGAAAACAAATGGTCGGCACGGACTGGAAGGGCCGAGAGGGCCTGTTTCCGTGCTGTAATTGTTATATGGTTAATGAATTCCACAGATCCACCACTATCTGGCTAAAGAAATGTTTCCTCATCTCCATTTTAAAGGTACATCCTTTTATTCTGAAGCTGTGCCCTCTGATTCTAGGCTCTCCCATCATGGGAAACATCCTCTCAATGTTCACTCTAATTGGGCCTTTTATTATTCAGTAGGTTTCAGTGAGATTGCCTCTCATCCTTCTAAACTCCAGCAAGTACAGGCCCAGAGCCTTCCCAGTCATCCAGCTCTCTTCTGCCTCTGCAAGATTCTGCTCACATGCTAAAACCCCTGTCTCACGGTGCGAGTCGACCGACGAGTGTCCCCGAGTTTTGATTCATGGTAATCACGTACAATTAACGTAGCGGGAACGTCGGAACTCGTGGCGCTAACGGCAGGTACCCATGAAACTTGTTAACTCTTGAAAAAATTCAAACATGTTTGAGGTTTTCCACGAGTCAAATTTACTGTTCAAATTAAAAATTGAAACATTTAAACTCGTTGTAATAACGTAGTGGCCCGTGAGTTTACCTTAGTGACTCGTGAGTCTACCGTGGCCACTCTTTAACTCAGCGGGCAGGCAGCATCTCTGGAGAGAAGGAATGGGTGACAGGATGACGGTTCCAAATTTCTGCTTCGTCTTTGTGTAACTTCAGCACCATGTGTTCACTTTTTGTCAACCAGCATCTGCCCTTTCTTGTGTATGACATTATTTGTATCCGTGGCAGTTGATTGTCGATCTCTTCAGTTTCCCAGGGGGCCGGGACAGGACTGGAGTTCGGAGGGAAAGGTGGGGAGGAGGAGGGAGGGGGGGGGAGAGGGAGGGGGAGGAGGAAGGGGGGAGGAGGGAGGGGAGGGGTGGGTTTGGGTGACTTAGTACGGGAGACAAGTGTACTGACTGTGGGAGCAGACACTTTGGTAGTGTTTGCCCATGGGGTTCACTGTCGAGGACTTCATAATGCAGAGCATTATAAACAGTGGAGCGATTAACCCTGGAAAGGGTGGAGACTTCTCTCTGAGTTGGACCCAGGAAACTGAAGCAGGAATTTTCTTGAGGTTATTAACGACAGATAAATGGATGGGAAGGGTTTAGAGGGCTATGGGCCACATGCAGGCAAATAGTACTATCCCAAGACACCAAATTGGACGGCACGGCCAAGCTGGGCCGAAGGACCTGTTTCCGTGTTGTACAGCTCGATGACTAAGGCCTATCCAGTGGGATTGACATATTTTGTATTTTTCCTTTCTAAAGATGCAGCGTATTTTGGTGACTATTGCACACTGCAGACCAGAAGCGTTATGGCGGGTGATTGTCGCCTGCCCGCTGTTTCTGACGCTAAAACCTTGGGATCGTTGCCCTTCGTATTGGCATGGAGGGGGAGGGGGGTATTGTGCTGTTTGATCGCCCCCTGCTATCCCAGGTGACAGGGAGACACAGCGGCTTTTGAGACTGGTGGACAATCACTACCAAAGTGTCTGCCCACACAGTCAGTACACCTCTCCTACACTTGTCCCCCGCACTAAGATCATCCCGCAGAGAATGATCCCAGCCTAACCCAAGAGACTTGTCACCCCATACAGATTAATGATGCCCACGCACCCCCCCCCCCCCCCCAACCTCCCTCCACCTCAACTTACGCCTGGGCACCAAAGCAGCTCAGGAGGCGAACCCTGAGCTCCGTCTCCCAACAATCTGATGTGCAACTGATGTGAAAGAACAGCGGATGCTGCCGGCCAGCACCCGACATGAACTTCTCACACCCTCACACACGAAAAGTGTGTGCGAATAAACAAAAACAAGGAATAAAACCAAAGTCCGGCTTGAAATGCAACAAAAAATATATTCCGCTTAGAACGAGCAGGCGCGGAGACATCTGTCCACATTCAAAGATTTTATCTCCCGTCTCCCCGCAGTGTGTAGACCTGGCAGTAAATTCAATTAAAATATAACAAACCTCCGCCCGCTGGTCTTCTAACTACGTGATGTGTGTTTCAAACAAATCATAAGTATAACTGCTCTGGCACTGGACGGTGCGCATTTTCCCTTTGTAGGTCATATCAATAGATGCGGCCATGCTGAATTCTATCTTTAACTCAAAGCCGCAGGATGGAGATGTCTTCTTTAACACTGTTGCTTATTAAAACAGACCATCATTTACGGTTGGCTCAAGAGTAACGGGAGAGGAACTTGGTAACTCGGGAGAGGAACTTGGAACATCGCAAAAATGACATACCCGTGGGAACTCGGTTAAACTCTTGAACATAAACTTGGAATCTCGAACACAACCACGAGTCTGTTTTTTTTCTTTCACTTGGGGTCACTCGTGGGTGGACTCGCACTGTGAGACAGGGCTTTAAGACCCAGCACCAACATCTCCAAGTCTCACATATCTCCTCGTGATCAGGCTTAAATATGGACAATGGTGTTAGTTGGCAATGTACTTCTGCTAGTCCACTTTTATAAATTTAGTTTCAAAGATTGACACACTCATCCTGCACACCCAATAAGGAGCCATGTTTGAAGAGCAGAAAGACCAGACATAAATCAAGCACAGCTCTTCATTGGAACCATAAGGTTGGTGAGTGCAGCTTGGAATAATTGCAACTTCCATCCAATGAACTTGTCAATTAAGAATGACTTCATAATTTTGGTGTTCAGCAAGACCACTTTTCAACGTATCCAATTGAAAAGATGGTTAACTGTCAATGAACAGGCAAAAATGGTCAGCAAGCATTTTCCAGAGTTAGGAGTAGGGACCTATTCAAAACCCCCAATAAATTGCAACCTTCCTGGTCAGTATGTTTCTTGAATCAGGAGATATCAAACAGCAGGCCGATTTACATATTTCTTCTTGTTTATTATTAATGACTTCAATGCAATTAATAATTTCCACTCACTGTTATTCAGTTGACACTGGCTTGCAAATTCAACTTCTGCTTCCTTTCAGAGAAGCCCTGAAATCTTCCAACTGCAATCGGCAACCAGAACCGTGTAACACAGCCCGCTCCTGTATACCTGGGTACCTGGCAATCACTCCACAAATGAGCTGAGCCAAGAGACATTGATGTCAGCATCTAGCCAAAATCTTGGCAAAACATTTAAGTTGATGTTTCAGGATGAAACCTTGCGTCAGGACTGAATGGGAAGAATGGGAAAATATATAAAATATGTAATGGGGATAGTGATCAGCTGGCTGATTTACATCTCGCTTCATGTTTATTACGAATGATTTCAATGGAATGAATCATTTTGACTCACTGTTGCTCAGGTTGCACTGGCAACCAAAGTAAATTCTGCTTTCTGTCAAAAAAAAAATCCTGACAACCTAGAAAGAAAATATATAGAAGTACAGGGAGGGAGTGGGATAGAAAAGTGGTTAAAGAGAGGAGAAACCTAGGTGGCTGGTGAGTGTGTGTGGAAGTGGAACACCAGAAGTGTGGGGTACTTTAATCGACTGACCACCCGGTAACAAACCTTGGAACGGACATGACATTGAATCAGGTAAGTGGCAAAACTCTTGAAAAACGAGCAGCTGGACACGTTCTTCAGACCTATAGGTGTGGCTAGACTAAAGCAACATCAACTCATAGTCTCAAAATTCATCAGGAACAGAAGAAATGCTTGAAAATCCCCCAACCCAGGGCCCCGCATTGACCAGATTCTGTCACGAGGAAGGTCAAATCAGTCGGATGAAACTCAGCGGCAGGAAGAAATCCACAGTCCGCAGAGCATCAGCACCCTACGGGATGTGGCAGAGGTTTCAGTCCAAGACACAACCAGGAACATCGTAAAATGGAGAACATGCAAGGATGCAAGCCGTTGGTGAAATGGCCAAAGTCTAACAGCAAGGAGTGGGAAATCATCAATGCAGATGTGAGCTTAATCTTGTGGAATCAAGGGATCAGCGGAAAAGAAGTTGGAGAAGATGGGTGATCGAGTCTACAGCTATGGAAAGGAGAAATTTGGTGAGAAGGAACAAATCAGCAGGAAAGATAGCCCCCCCCCCCCCCCCTTCAGGAAATCCAATGACTTGCTGAAGAAAGAGGAAGCAGGAAGCCTGAGTAAGATGTGGAAAATAGCAACAGCAGAAGAAAGGGAGGGCATCAACCTCCTTCAAAAGGGCCTAAAACAGAGGCTCTCGAAGCTGCGCAGTGGAGAATTTAAGGAAACGACGCAAAAGGAAGGAAAAAGCAAGAACAGACTTCTACAAAGATCCCTTTAAGTTTGTGAAAGGCATTTTCACAAAAGAAAAAAGCGGATCCCTGAAAGCGTCAAAAAAGGAGGTTGAAGGACACATCAGAACCATCCACACTGATGAGTTAAAAGATGAACCGATTTTTGTCCCCGCTGACATCCCATCAATCTTACCCCCACAACATCAATTTGACATCAGCCCTCCCAAGCTGAGTGAGGTAAAAGAAATAGTGAGGAAAGCAAGAACGGCCTCTGCACCAGGCCCTAATGGTGTTCCGTATTGTGTCTACAAGAATGCCCCAGATATTCTGAAATTCCTCTGGAGGAACATGAGGGTTGCGTGGGAAAAGGAATGTCATCCCCAAAGCCTTGCGAAGAGCGGGGGGAGTGTTGATCCCAAAAGAAAAACATTCTTCCACCATCGAACAGTTTCGGCAAATAAACCTTCTCAACATAGAGGGCAAGATCTTTTTCAGTGTGGTGGCGAAAAGACTAACAAAGTATCTGAAACTAAACCATTTCATTGATAAGTCAATCTAAAAGGCTGGCATAGCAGGCTTCTCGGGATGCCTTGAACATACCAGCATCATATGGCATCAAATCCAGACTGCTAAGAAAGAACAAAATAATCTGCATGTCTTGTTCCTCGATCTGGCCAACGCCTATGGATCAGTTCCTCGTTCGCTACTGTGGACTGCTTTTGAATTCTTTCAGGTGCCTGCAATAATAACAAATCTGGTAAAAAACTACTTCCAGTATCTGCAATTTTGTCTCACAACATCAGACTTTACCACAGCGTGGCAACCACATTGTAGGCATCATGGCGGGGTGCACCATCTCCCCATTGACCTTCACTATGGCAATGGAGCTGATTATCAGAGCATCAAAATGGGTTGTGGGAGGAAAACGGCCACAGTGTGTTCAGTGATTGCCACCGATACGAGCCTATATGGTCGATATAACAACACTAACAACAACTATCCCCTGTACCAATAGACTTCTGGAAAAACTTCATCAAAACATCACATGGGCAAGGATGAAGATTAAACCCAGCAAGTGCAGAAGCATCTCCATTGTCAAAGGTCAAGTCAAGGATCAAAGATTTCATATTAACGGAATACCTGCTCCAACTGTTTCAGAAATGAAGAGTTTGGGCCGATGGTATGATGCAAAGCTCAAGGTCACCGAGCAGTTTGAACAACTAAAAAAGGATACCATCATGCACATAGCTCGCATCAACAAGACCTTGCTACCAGGAAAACTCAAGCTGTGGTGCTTCCAATTTGGCATACTACCAAGAATCATGTGGCCTTTAACTATGTATGAAATCCCCATCAACAAAGTGGAAAAGCTGGAAAGAATGATCAGCACACATGTGAAACAGTGGCTTGGACTTCCACGATGCTTAAGTGCTGTTGGACTGTACGGGAGTGGCAAATTGGAATTGCCCATTGCAGGACTTGTGGAAGAGTTCAAATGCCTTAAAGCAAGGTTGGTCATGAACCTCACTGAATCTGAAGATACTGTTATTCGAACAGCGGCCCCCCGTGTGGCAACGGGGAGGTAGTGGACCCCATCTGAAGCAGAATGAAGAGTGCTCTTCATTTCTGGGATGTGGTTGGCCAAGTCCAACACGGGAGAGCCAGGCTTGGGCTCGTCCCAACAGCTCCTCAATGGCACACGGCAACATCAGTACAGAAAAGACTCGTGGTGGAGGAGGTGAGAAGACGGGAGGAGGCAGAGCGACACGCCAAGGCCGTCTCAATGGCCAAGCAGGGCCAATGGACTAACTGGGAGAGCCTGGAAAAGAGGAAACTCAGCTGGCGTGACATTTGGCAAATGGAAGGATCTCGGCTAAGTTTTGTCATCAGAGCCACTTATGATGTTCTACCATCACCCCAGAACCTGAAGCAGTGGTTCAGAGAAGACCCCGCTTGCTCCCTCTGCATCACTAAGGCACATTTTAACAGGATGCACGATGAGCCTCGGCCAAGGGCGTTACACTTGGCGGCATAACCAAGTTCTCAGACAGCTGTCATCAATCCTTGAACTGAGGCGAATGATCACAAATGCTTCATCACCAACATCGGCAGGAAATGTCCACTTCAGAACATTTGTACCAGCAGGCCAACCTCCAGAGCACCAGATAACATCAAAGGATGCAAGCATTCTGCAGCCTGCTCTGGATTGGAAAATGGAAGTGGACTTAGAAAAAAGGCTTGTGTTTCCCCCAGGCATTGTGGCTACAACACTCCAGCCTGACATGGTTGGCATACGTTAGCCATACGTTGTGGAATTGGCAGTTCCATGGGAAGATGGTGTTGAAGAAGCTTATGAGAGGAAAAAGACCAAGTACTTTGAACTGGCAACTGAAGCTTCCCAGAATGGCTGGAAGAACAAGATTTTCTTGGTCGAAGTGGGATGCAGGGGATTTGTTGCTACATCTATGACCAGGCTATTAAAGAAAATGGGGATGAGGGGTCGCTCCCTCCAACAAGCAATCAAATCATTATCAAATTCTGCAGAAAAAAGCAGCAATTAGATTTGGATCAAAAGGAGAGACAACAATTGGGCTGCAAGATGAAGACAGGAGGGTATGGAATTGAGGAGGATGTAACTGGGACGCCAGGTATCACCGTTGAGCCCTCTGGAGATGTTGTGGGCTTATCAATGAAATGTCAAAGTAGGAGGGTGCCCACCTGATGACCCCGATGACGTACCTACCCTACCTTTCACCACTCCAATCCCACTGCAAATAGCAAGAGTGCCGACGTATTACAGGGATTGAAACATCAAGTCCTATTAGCTCTACAGAAAATTCACTGTTCATATCATTGGGATTGATTAAGGTTTATTTAAATAGGGACAGATACAAAAACATAGATACACTTGAAACAGTCATCTGATGTATGCATCATAGTGTTTTTAGCCAAAGCTAATTCGCAACACTTGTCCCTAGTAGGGCTTTTGGTTAAAAATAATAATTCAGATTAACATTATTAAAAATAGGAAAATGGAAATGGAAATGAGATAAAAAATGGGAAAGAGAAAAAGACATACAGAGAGAGCATAGTGTAAAAACTAAATATGAGAACAAGATTGTTGTTGAATTAGCCACAATTTTGTGTTTCTTTTGAATGTGACATATGTAGGGATACATTTCAAGTGGTCTGGCAGTGAGTTCCATAATTTTGTCCCTTTTACTGAAAAGGCAGTTTGAGCAAAAGATGTTCTGCAGAAGGGGATACTACAATTGCCTTTTGACGCTGCTCGGGTGGTGGATCTGGTACCACTTTACAGTCTTGTTATTGTTTTGCACAGCAACTGGGGAGCAGCGCCATTTAGGTACCTGAAGACCAATTTAACTAGTGTTAAAGAAGGAACTGCAGATGCTGGAGAATCGAGGGTACACAAAAGGCTGGAGAAACTCAGCGAGTGCAGCAGCATCTAAGGAGTGAAGGAGATAGGCGACGTTTCGGGTCGAGACCCTTCTTCAGACTCAAGAAGGGTCTCGACCCGAAACGTTGCCTATCTCCTTCGCTCCTTAGATGCTGCTGCACCCGCTGAGTTTCTCCAGCCTTTTGTGTACGACCAATTTAACTAAATGTTAGGATCTTATATTTGCTTAGAATTTGACAGTGATGATACCTTATTCTTTTTTTTGTCCAGGACTTTCAAGGCTCGGTTATAGAGACACTCTATGGCCTTAATTGATGACTGGTGAGCCACCATGTGGTTAAGCCATAAGATATATGTGAGAGAATCATAGAATTCATGAAAAGAAAAGCAGAGTTAAAAGTCAAACAGTTTCTTATAATCATAAAACAGCCCAAGTTTGCCTTAATGGTTTTACACATTTTCTTAATATGACTTTTAAAGTTCAACTGATTGTCTATAATTATTCCCAGATACTTTACTTCAGGTACTTGTTCAATGAGCTCACCATTGATTTTTATATTGAGGAGGTTTGTTAGGGGTAGTTTTTTGATGGAGAAGCAGGCAGAGTTTGTCTTTTTAGTGTTTAAAGTTAAACAAGATGAGGCCAGCTAAGATGATATTTTGTCTAAGTTGGCATTTAGTTTCTCAGCCACAAAAGTACAGGTTTTACCAGATGCATATACAACTGTGTCATCTACATACATCTGTAGACCTATATCTGGGCATACATCTGGCAAATCATTGATGTAGAGGCTGAAGAGTATAACCATATAACCATATAACCATATAACAATTACAGCACGGAAACAGGCCCTCTCGGCCCTTCCAGTCCGTGCCGACCATTTGTTTTCCCCTAGTCCCATCTACCTGCACTCAGACCATACCCCTCCATTCCCTTCACGTCCATATACCTATCCACTTTACTCTTAAATGTTAAAATCGATCCTGCCTCCATCACTTCTGCTGGAAGGTCATTCCACACAGCCACCACCCTCTGAGTAAAGAAGTTCCCCCTCACGTTACCCCGAAACTTCTGTCCCTTAATTCTCATGTCATGCCCTCTTGTTTGAATCTTCCCTACCCTCAATGGGAAAAACGTATCCACGTCAACTCTGTCTATCCCTTTCATCATTTTAAAGACCTCAATCAAGTCCCCCCTTAACCTTCTGTGCTCCAAAGAATAAAGACCTAACTTGTTCAAAACCTTTCTCTGTAACATAGTTGCTGGAACCCTGGCAACATTCTAGTAAATCTCCTCTGTACTCTCTCTATTTTGTTGACATCCTTCCTATAATTAGGCGACCAAAATTGTACACCATACTCCAGAATTGGTCTCACCAATGCCTTGTACAATTTTAACATTGCTTCCCTACTCCTATATTCAATGCTCTGATTTATAAAGGCCAGCACACCAAAGGCTTTCTTTACCACCCTATCTACATGCGATTCCACCCTCAGGGAACTATGCACAGTTATTCCTAGATCCCTCTGTTCCACAGCATTCCTCAATTCCCTACCAATTACCCTGTACGTCCTATTTTGATTTGTCCTGCCAAGATGTAGCACTTCACACTTAACAGCATTAAAACTCCATCTGCCATCTTTCAGCCCACTTTTCCAAATGGCCCAAATCTCTCTGTAGACTTTGAAAATCTACTTCATTATCCACAACACCACCTATCTTAGTATCATCTGCATACTTACTTATCCAATTTTCCACCCCATCATCCAGATCATTGATGTACATGACAAACAACAGTGGACCCAACACAGATCCCTGAGGCACCCCACTGGTCACCGGCTTCCAACCTGACAAACAGCCATCCACCATTACTCTCTGACATCTCCCATTCAGCCACTGTTGAATCCATCTTGCTACTCCGCCATTAACACCCAAAGATTGAACCTTCTTAACCAACCTTCCATGGAGAACCTTGTCAAAGGCCTTACTGAAATCCATATAGACAACATCCACTGCTTTACCCTCATCAATTAGTATAGGTCCCAAGACAGTGCCCTGAGGGATCCTTGTTTCTCCAGTTACTCCATCGGAATACAAGATATTTTTCTTCCATTTTGTGTTTGGCTTCTCCATACCAATGAAAAGAACAGACAGGTTGTTCCAGGAGTGGGGAGAAGAGTCAAAATGGTGAGCAATTGGAAGCTTGAGAGGGTCGATGCAGACAGAGTGCAGGTGCCCTGCGATACAGACACCTCGTCTTCCCTCGGTTTCACCAATGCAGAGTAGGATATATATCGTGAGCACCAAATACAGTAAATCAGGTTGGTAGTCGTGCAGGTGAACCCCTGTTTCAGCCCCTGCAGAGTGGTGATGAAGGAGGAGATGGGACGGGGGAACGGGGAGGGACGAGCGAACCAGTGAGTCGTAAAGAGAGTGGACCCCGTGGAAAGAGGAAAGGGAAGAGAGTGGACGATGTGACTGATGGTGGGATCACATTGGAAGCCAGCAGATGTGATGGGGATTGATGTTTTGTGTGAAGAGGCTGTTGGGGTGAACGGTGCGGACCAAGGGAACTCAATCGCTGTTCTATCTGAATAGAGGGAGTTGAGAGCAGACTTGTTGGAAATGGGGGAAATATGTGAGGTTTCCATCCACAATGGGAGTGGGGACGCATGCTTCTAGAAATAGGACAATTCAGGAACCCCAAAAGAGAAGAGCCCATCTTGAGAACAGATACAATAGAAATAGAGAAAAATATATGGCACTCTTACAGGAGGCAGGGTGGGAGGCAGTATAGTCGATGCTCTGATGTGGGTTTTTTCCATGAATCATATTCCATATGGGTTGCTTGCAACCCAATGGAATGACATTGTATTTCATGAAATTTCAGGTAACCCACACCCCCAGAGTTCTCCCACACATACTCACCTGTCCACCTCTGTTTCTTCTCCCAGTGACAATGTTCTCTTCCTGCTGTTCACCATTTCCACTCCCTCTCCCTCTCCTGGTTGCATTTGCCCATCATCATTTACCCACCCACCCCCCTCCCCCCACCTCCCTCTCCCCACACCTATCACTTACCAATCTCTGCTCCACGCTTCCCTCCAACCGCTATATATATACTAGCATTTTGTTCCTCACCCCTCTCAATCCTAATGCAGGGTGTCAACCCAAAACTTACACCCTTTTCCTCTCCAGATGCTTCTTGACCACTGAGTTCTTCTGTTGTTCTGTTTTTATTGTTCCAGTTTCCAACATCTGCTGTTTCCATCTTCCATCTTCCCTCAATTTCCATTTCTGTTGATCAGTGTAGAACAGTATTTAACAGGAAATGTGTAATGCCACATTCAAACCGACAATACACGGAGCTTTAATGAAATTAATCTTAGATTATATAAGATACGTCGAACAATCCTTGTTCGAGGCTTCCATGGGCCTATCCCCGAACTTTACCTCCGCTACATTGGCGACTGCATTGGTGCTACCTCCTGCACCCATACACAACTCACTGACTTCATCCATTTCACCACTAACTTCCATCTGGCACTCAAATACACCTGGACCATTTCCGACATATCCCTACCGTTTCTCCATCGCAGGTGACAGACTACGATAAACCCAATGACTCCCATGGCTATCTGGACTACACTTCTTCCCACCCTGCTTCCTGCAAGGACTCCATCCCTTACTCCCAATTCCTCCGTCTACGCCACATCTGCACCCAGGATGAGGTGTTCCAAACCAGGGCATCGGAGATGTCCTCATTCTTTAGGGAACAGGGATTCCCCTCTTCTACTATCGATGAGGCTCTCACCAGGGTCTCTTCTATACCACGTAACTCTGCTCTCACTCCCCATGCCCCCTCCTCCCATTCCGAATCCGATCTTTCTGTCCCAGGCCTCTTCCATGGCCAGAGTGAGGACCACCGTAAATTGGAGGAGCTACACCTCATATTTCGCTTGGGTAGTTTACACCCCAGCTGTATGAACATTGACTTCTCCAATTTCAGATAGTCCCTGCTTTCTCCTTTCCCCTCCCCTTCCGAGCTCTCCCACAGTCCACTGTCTCCCCCTCTTCCTTTCTTCTTCCCACCACACCCCCACCCCCGCATCAGGTTGAAGAAGGGTTTCGACCCGAAACGTAGCCTATTTCCTTCGCTCCATATATGCTGCCTCACCCGCCGAGTTTCTCCAGCATTTCTGTCTACTTTAGGTTATATTCTGGTCTGTTGCAAATGTCACGTTATGTATGGAAAATAAATAGTGAAAAATGTAACATTAAGCATGAATGGTAAAGTAAACAAAAGTAAAGTAAAAGGGGAACAGGGTAAATACAGATGTGCAGTAAGGATTCCCAGTCAGAGCAACCTATGTGATGCATCCTTCCAAGTGAAAGCTTTCATCTACCTTTTGCTGCACTCATTTATGGTTTGGTCTGCCTGGGTCTTGTAAACGTGACAACAATAAACCAATCCCAATACCAATACCGCCCATCGCTTCCCCATGATGCACTGCACGTGGTTTCCAAGGAGAAGTTGTACTTGTTGGGGATGAGTGCGAATCCTGTACAGGACATCTTATCCTCAAGGCATCATAAATGTCTGCTGCATGAACAGAGTGGCAGCTGCTCACATCTAATCCCCCAGGACTATGGTTTAATGGGCTTGGATCGCAAGCACTGTTATGAATCACTATGAAATAATCCTGGGTCTTTTTTTACACAATTTCAGCAATTGTTTCAGATCTTAAAGATACACGTGGCAATATTTATAATCCTTCAGTTACATAAACAATGGCCCTTAACCGGACCATGAGAAATAGTTACATAAGAGCCCCAGACTTTATGGAGTTGAAAGAAAGATTTAACAGATCTATTGAGGGCCTGTCAGAGCATAGCCCTTCACCATATCTTCCCAATGCTACAATATCCACCCAATCAAATCCCATCTATCTGTTTCCTCATCTTTCAATATCCCATCTAGTCTGACATCACTCATTTGCTCGCTTCTTAGACCTTTCGACATTCCACTCACTCATACCCCAAACACTACAAGATATTCTACCCACTCTGACCTCGCTCTCTTGCTCAATTCTTTAATATCCTACACAGTCCAACCTGATGCTTTTGGTGTCGCTTCCTTACAAATTCTTCAAGTTTTGGCAAATTACTGGTTTATTTCTGAAAGAATTGACACAATTTGCTATGGTCAATTATTCTCCCAAGGACAATCTCTCCGCACCATAGGAAATATCCAAGCAGATCAACTCTGCTCACTCCTAACAAAATCAGTGTTGCATGCCATAGCAATGAAGAGTTAAAAGAAAAAAAATCCTTCTGATAAGAGAATCACTACAACTAATTAAATCTACCTAAATGCAGTTAAATATTTTAGATGCAACTATCACTGCTAATTGACCACAGCAGAAGAGAAGTTACTGTGTTTTTTCAATATGTGATTAATACTGCATTGCTGTTTTATCTTGTTGTTTGATTTGCATTACCAATTTGAGGTTGGTTGCATCATTAGAGCATAACTGCCAGTCCCACTGTTGGCCCAGGGTGAAGAATTATATTAGAGAAGAAGGATTCAAAGACACGTGTACCAAGATACAGTGAACGACTGTTTAGGGACTGACCTGTGAGCAGATGATATTGTGGCCCCACTCAAACATTGGGAAAGGTGAAGTTGGCTATGTAGGGCAAAGTTCTAAGAAAGTTGTGAACTCTTTTAATGATATTAACTGCATCGAAAAAGCAGAACTTTCTTGGAATGGCGTTCACAGAATTCTCAAAACATATTTCTTTTTTTGTTTCAAGGTAAGGCTAGACTGGAAACACATGTTCAGTGAGTTTTATGTTATTGTCACAATGTTTGAACTGTCTGACGGGTGGTTCTTTCAAACAAATGTTTAAAAATATTCCTTTAAAGCCCTTGTTGGTTCTGCAGTGAGAGCTTGGAGGATTCCTTAAGGAATGGCCAATGATGGCACTTTGTGTCTCCTGCCCGGTTTTTTTCAACAATGTAGTCGGCAACTCGGAGAACATTGGAGGCTCCAGTCATTGTGACAATAGAATGAAACTCACTGAGCAATTAGGTCTTCCTTTATTTAGTGGAAAATATTCCAGATGGTTTTTTAAAGTGATGGCGAATGAAAAATGTGGATGAAGAGAACTGGCCTACATGTTTAAACAAAGAGCTATCAGAGCATGGGGGCTACACCTAAGACATTTTGTACACGAGTCATAGAATCACAGAGCCATAAGGTCATAAGGAATAGGAGTAGAATTAGGCCATTCTGTGACGAATAAATTTGACTTAGACTTTAATCAAGAATCTATCTATCTCTGCCTTAAAATTATCCACTATCTCGGCCGCCACGGCCTTATGTGGCAAACAGTACAAGAACAGATCCTTTGGCCCAAATCGTCCTTGCTAGTCCCATTTGCCTGGATTTGACACAATCCCTCTTAATGTACTGTAACTAGATTCAGCACTTTAAAAATCAGCATTTGAGTGTTCTGTATTCACCATCCATTGGGCCCACGGACATTTTTGACAACTAGCATATTTGATTGCTCCAATAAATACATCTTTAATGTCAGAATGTGTAAAAGTCCTTAAACTGAAAGCTTTTTCAAAATACAAATTTCTCACAAAACAAGGAGACTGGATCAACACAGATCTTTCTCATACCCTGGGCACCTGAGACCTTGTTGATAGCTGAAGAAATATTGATTACTAATTACATGAAACCAAACCAGCCAGTCCTAAGATTTACACCTCTGTGGTTAGTGTCATGGGGATTTAAAGGAGGATCCGGATATAAACAGGCTGTTTTCTACATGCTTGATTAACTGTGGCACACTGCCAGTTCTAGTTGAAATGATTTATTACCAGTTGCTCAGTTTAGTAAAATGCATTGTTGTTCCTCAATGAAGTGAAACGTGTTCGTATGTTTAGTTGCCCCAGTGAAGCAGGAATGGTAAGTAAGAAAGATAGGAAAGAAACAGGACGATGGGTGTTATTTATATTAGAATGTTGAAAGTACAAGCCATCCCCAGATAATGAATGCCCAATTGATGGACATCCCTACATACGACAAGCTCCCAGAATATTATTAAATTCAAAAGTCCAACATGTGTGCATGGGCTTGTTTCAATCAACAGCAGAACTGGTTTATTTTCTCTCTCCTCAACAATGCAACATACAGGTAAATCATCTGTGTGCTGTTCACATTGATGCAGAGCCCATGCTGTTGTATGGGAGTGTGGAGGGGATGATGCACTCCATTGTAAGGACCGGTAAAAAATCTCTTCTGACAGTGGTTGGGATTAGTTTTGCCGAGAAATCATTCTTCAGATAAATCAGTATAGAATTTGCTCTTAATCTCTCACATCTGACTAAATGCGGGTGTCAGATGTGAGAGATTGAAAAGTTGAGGAAAACCAATGTACGAGAGGAAATATCACCCAGGCAGGAAAAGCACATGTGTCAGCATTGATTCTCTGGAGAATGGTTTGAATGCTCGACCTTCTGTTTCAGAGGCAAACAGCTACTGAGAGACAAGGCTGAATGCTGACAGCTAACGTCGATAGGTTCTTGAAACTAAATCCTCAGTCACTCCAAATAGACATATAAATGAAAAAAAACTAAATTTAGGTAAATAATTCTCTCTGGATAGGTTCTGGATTTTTTTTTTCAAATTTTCAATGTAGTTAAATTTTTTAAGAAGAAAATGGTTGTAGTATTTTCAATTAATTTCATTTCAACTTTCTTGCCTGCAGTAAATGTTTGCTGTTGCCTGATTCAGCTTTCAGAAATATTTCTCACAAGATGGAAATGCCTATGATTCACCTTAACATTCTCCCCCGGGCACGTTCCCTTCTCAAGAGTAAAGCAACAGCAAGTCCTGTCACATGCTACAATAAACCAGAAGAAGGATCTCAATCTGAAATGTCACCTATTCCTTTTCTCCAGAAATGCTGCCTGACCTGTTGAGTTACTCCAGCTTTTAGTGCCTCTCAAGAAACAAACTTGAGAGCTATTTGAAGTAATCAAACAAGAAATAAACAAGGTGTAAAATCACCTGAAGAAAAATGTTCACTGATCTTATAGTGTACATTTATTTTAATGTACATCGACTTCATCAAAGTATAATTTTGCATGTCTTTAAGCCCACCTGAAAAAGTATCACAGGCTGTTTAATTCCCTCTACAGATCAATGGTGAGTTTGGATTGCCTTGCCTTTTCTGTCGTTGTTTTAGTTTAATTTAGTTTAGTGATAAAGCATGGAAACAGGCCCTTAGGCCCATCGACCAACCATCGATCGCCCATTCACACAAGTTCTATGTTATCCCACTGTCCCATCCATTCCCTACACATTGGGGCAATTTACAGAGGTGAATAATCCTGCAAGCCCACTGTTTTTGGAATGTGGGAGGAAACCAGACCACCTGGAGGAAAGCCACGCAGTTACATGAAAAACGTGCAAACTCCACACAGAGATCAGGGTCAAACCCAGGTCTCTGGTGCGGTGGGGCAGCAGAACTACCAGCCGTGCCACAGTGCTACCCTTGTGACATCTCAAAGATTATGGAATTATGGAGTTCTTCGAGAGGCACACATCTCAAATCTCCCTGAGCATATATTATAATGATTAAATGGAATTTTATTTTCTTTTTATTTGATTTTTCTGTCTTTAGGATGTTAGGGGCGCAGCATGAAGGCTGCCTCTGCCTACAGTCTGTCAGTTTTTTCCATCTTTTTTTATTTTTTATTTTGTTTAAAAGTATGTTGAGGAGGTTTCTTTAGTTTGTCTGTGTGGGGGAGGGGGGTAGGATAATGGGGAAACCATCTCCCACTCGCCTCCTGGCGAGGATGCGACTATTCTCCGAGTTGTGTCCTCGCCCCCCTCCTCGCGGCCTACCAACTGGATTTGCGCGGCCTTTCCTGCCGGCGACCGGACCAGAGCTCCAGTAGCGGCGGCGCAGCGCTGGATACATTGCGGAGTGGGCGATGCCTCACCTGGGATAGCCGTTTGATCTCCGGAGAGTGCTGGGCCTGCTGCAACAACATCGCGGGGCTGTGGTTTGAAGAGCTTCCAGCGTGGGCGGCGCTGACTTCAAAATCGCGGTGCCCCGGGGCCCTTTGCCGAGTGCCGCCAGCGTGGGTCTCCGCTCGCCGCGGCCTGTGGACTTCTGGAGCGGCCGATTCGGAGGTCCAAGCCGCTGAGGTTGTTCTCCCGTTCCGACGTCGGATTTCCATTATACTGGCGAGAGGGCCTGAGCATCGGGCCACCCGTAGCGGCGACTGTGGAGGGCTGCAGAGAGCTCGGGAGGCACCGACCAAGGGTGTACATCAAAGAACATCAAAGAGGAGGATGACTGAACTTTGGGCCTTCCCTCACAGTAGGAAACTTTGATTCCACAGTGCAGGGGATGTTTATGTTAAAATACTATCATATTTTGTTCTTTTTTTATTCGTATGGCTGTATGGTGACCCTAAATTTCACTGTACCAATTAGTGCATGTGACAATAAATGTCTCTTGATCTCTTCATCTTGATCTTGATCTTATAAATTTTATTTCTAATACTCAACATCACAAAATGTGAACGTTAGGAATGGTCAAAACTAGTTTAAAAAATATCTCGACTGATTTATTGATATGGGAAATGTATTTTGCCTTACCTGCCTTTGATTTTTACATTTTTAAATTGCATGATTAATGGTTTTAATTTCTATACTTTTCCCCATAGCAGCTAGATTCTTAACCTATGCGCTGTGCTGCTGAATGGGCCATAATATGATGCCCAAAATATAACATGACAAACATTAATATATACAGTCAAAGTGGGTCATTGCACTCATATCTTCATCCACTGTAGAAGGAGACTATTCAGCCCCTTGATGCTGTGCTGGCTTGCAGAGCACTCACATTAATCCCATTAACATTAACGATGTATTCAAGAGAGAGTTAGATTTAGCTCTTGGGGCTAACGGAATTTAGGGATATGGGGAGAAAGCAGGAATGGGGTACTGATTTTGGATGATCAGCCATGATAATATTGAATGGAGATGCTGGCTCAAGGTGCCGAATGGCCTACTCCTGCTCCTATTTTCTATGTTTCTATTACCCCACTTATCACCAAAGGACCTATTATCTCTCGCATATTCATAAACTCTCCCACTAAGTCTCCTGCCATGTTCCTACACCATAGGTTATTTGCACCTCTCTGTAAACCCGAGTGCCCCGGGGAAACTCGGAATCACAGGGGGAACATGTCGGCTCTGCACAGCACCAAAGGTCTAGGTGACAGGCTTTTAAATAGGCTCGTGGATATGCAGGGAATGGAGGAATATGGATCATGCAAACAGAGGAGATAAGTTTATTTTGGCAGCATGTTCAACCTTCAGTGGGCCAATCTGAAGAAGGGCATCAAGAACGCCAAACACAGATACAAGCTGCGGATCGAGGAGCACTTCGACAGCAACTCCGACCCCTGACGCATGTGGCATGGCATCCAGGCCATCACTGACTACAGAGCCACCAACTCAACCCCCACTTCCAGCGATGCATCCTTCCTCGAGGAACTCAATCACTTTTATGGCCGCTTTGAAAGGGACAACCAAGAGTTGGCTATCAAGGCTGTGCTCCCCGATGACCACCAGCCTCTCACACTCAACCCCGTGCCACTGAGTAGGATCGATGTACGTAAGGCTTCCGGCCCTGAAGGCATCCCCGGGCACGTCCTCAGGACCTGTGCTGCACAGCTGACAGACGTCTGGACTGACATCTTCAACCCGTCACTTGCCCAGGCAGTTGTCCCCACATGCCTTAAAACTACCTCCATCGTGCCAGTGCCAAAACACTCCAATGCGGCGAGCCTCAACGACTTCCGCCCAGTTGCACTCACCCCTATCATCGCCAAGTGCTTTGAAAGGCTGGTCATGGCACACCTCAAATGCTGCCTACCTCCCACTCTGGACCCCTACCAGTTTGCATACCGCAAGAACAGGAGCACGGAGGATGCCATCTCAACGGCACTCCACTCCGCCCTGTCCCACCTCAACAACAGAAACACTTATGTGAGAATGCTGTTCATCGACTACAGCTCAGCATTCAACACCATTATCCCCTCTAAATTGATCGCCAAACTCGATGACCTGGGCATCAACCCCTCCCTCTGCAATTGGTTACTGGACTTTCTAACCAACAGACCACAGTCTGTTAGGTTGGATAACCAGTCCTCTTCTACGCTCACCCTGAACACTGGTGTACCCCAGGGCTGCGCGCTGAGCCCCCTCCTCTACTCCCTCTTCACCTACAACTGCATACCTGTACATGGTACCAACACCATCATCAAGTATGCAGATGACACGACGGTGATTGGCCACATCAGCGACAATGATGAGCCGGCCTACAGGGGGGAGGTTCAGCTCCTAACAGCATGGTGTGCCGACAATGACCTGGCCCTCAACTCCAAGAAGACCAAGGAGCTCATTGTGGACTTCGGAGATCGAGAGGCTGCACGCACAACCCCATCCATATCAATGGGACGGAGGTGGAACATATCTCCAGCTTCAGGTTCCTGGGGGTCAACATCTCCGATGACCTCTCCTGGACCCATAACACTTCCTCGCTGATCAAGAAGGCTCACCAGCGTCTCTTCTTCCTGAGGAGACTTAAGAAAGTCCACCTGTCTCCCAAGATTCTGGTGAACTTCTACCGCTGCACCATCGAGAGCATCCTTACCAACTGCATCACAGTATGGTATGGTAACTGCTCTGTTGCCGACCGGAAAGCTCTGCAGAGGGTGGTGAAGATCGCCCAACGCATCACAGGCTCCTCACTCCCCTCCATTGAGTCTGTCCATAGTAAACAATGCCTGCGCAGGGCGCACAGCATCGCCAGGGACAGCTCACACCCCAACCATAGACTGTTTACCCTCCTCCCATCCGGGAGACGCTACAGGTCGCTCCGCTGCCGGACCAGCAGGCTCAAGAACAGCTTCTTCCCTGCAGCTGTCACACTTCTCAACGCTGCACCTCAATGACTGCCTGTCTCCACCCCTCCCCCCACCCCCGAAATAGCGCAACAGCATTGGATGTGATGCTTTGGAGCAGGTCGATTTCGAAGCAGCCCAAATACAAGTCAACGAGAATCAGATATTGTTTGCCACACCACCCGAATATGTCAGTGGCGACCATGGACCAAGGCAGAGGAGGAACAGGGTGTGAGAGCAAGGGCTGCTTCTGTTGGTGTGGCATCAGGTTGTTGCAGGCAGCGCAGGCTTGAACTTTCTAACGCACATACTCGGTCATCCCGGTCCAGTAAAACATGCTCTTTGCTCGTAGTAAGGTTGCTTCCATACTGGGGTGACCCCTGTGGACGGCATCAAAGTATTTGTACCGTAGAACAGCTAGGATACTGCTTGGTGACCCTTGATTATGACACCGTCCTACAGTACCAGGTAGTATGGGCGAATCGCAAGTGGGGTGCGATGTTGTTTATCCGGCTAGCCATGCTGGATGACTGAGCACAGTAATGGTAGAGTTGTATCTGCAGCCGTGTGCTCTGCCAGGTTGCGTAAGCATTCTGTAGGTACGTACGACACCATCATTACTGTGAACTGGTCTTTATCAGATGGCTGTTGTTCCCAGGTTGTTCGTGGGGCTCTTGATAGCGTGTCAGCCAGACACATGTCCATGCCCCTATTGTAGACTAGGGTAAAATCGAAGCATTGTAACTGCATCATCATCCGTTGCAGTCATCCAAAAGCTGTCGCGCCATTTCTCCGTGCATGGCACCCCTGCACACCTCTTGTCAGATAACAGCAGCCAGTTCACCAGCCAGTGCATCAAAAATGTTGCTCAACGATGGTATTTTCGCCATGTCACCAGCAATTCTGAATTTCCACAGTCAAACGGACTCGCAGAACAGGCGGTCTGTAGCGCCAAACAATTAATGCAGCGCTCACACCTTGCAAAATGCGATGTGTTCTTGGACCTGCTCAGCTTAAGGAACATCGTCCGTGACCCGATACTGGGGTCTCCAGCCCAACGCTTGATGTCTTGGCAGACCCGTGCTGCCCTGCCCTTGCCCGAGCAGCTGCTGTAGCCACAGGTCCGTTCACCTCCTGTCGTCCAGAAACAACTCCAACTGAAGCGCGATGCCCAGAAGCGATTTTTCGATAAGTCCAGCAAACCACTTAAACCTCTCTACAGTGGGCAAGTAATTCACCTTCAAACCAACAAGGGCCATAGCCGTTTGGGTCACATTCACAGTCCCGCAAAAGTGCCGCGCTCATACCTGGTGAGTGCCGACAGAGGGATCTACAGACGCAACCGTCAACATCTCCTTCCTGTGAAGGAACCACGTCCTGCGGTCTCGTATCCAGAAGACAGGCGTCCGGTCTACCCTTCTACTGTCGGACTGTCTCTTCCCTTGCGCTCTGCTGCTGCAGACCAACCATTGGTTGTGCCCCCTACTCCCTCAACACCACGTTCAGTGCCCCGCTCGCCAGACTCGCCGTGTTCATCCCCCGGGTCTCCAGTGCTCTTGCCGCATAGGTCCCCGGTTATTTTGCTGGAGAAGGAAGGAGACGCGGATCTGTAATGTAAGCGCACGGGACAGGTTTGTAGGCCGCCCCTTAGATACAGGGATTTTGTTTAAACCATCTGTACTTCCCTGTATGCGCTATTAGTGTTTTGGTTACTGTATTAATCAGTCAGCACCTAGTAACGTGTTTATTCATATATGTCACTTTAATTTAGATGTGTTTCACTTTTATTCCTACAAGGAAAGATGTAGATTGGTTACTTTACTTACTAACCAATGTAGTACTTTATTATCAGAAGCTCCGCCTACTACCACACGATTCATATTATTGCAACCCGACATGTGCAGTCAATCTATGCTGCTGTACAGTAGAAGCAACATGCTGTAGTGTGTTATATGTGTTATTCAATAAATACCGTTGTACCTGTGAGTATGTGTGATTTGCTCGACACCTTCTCTAGGTAAAAGACTGTGCATACAGCCTATCAATCCCCCTCGTGATTTTATACACCGCTACAAGATAACCCCTCAGCTTCTAGGGCTTTCCCAAGAAATTGTCCTCGCCTGCCTAACATCTCACTTTCCTCTCCTGGCTGGAATTACCTTGGTTTTTAAGTAGGAGAGTGATGAGGATCTAATCCCCTCTAATTGGACACAGCGGTTGATCCTTTGACGCTGGCCTCAGCTCAGTCCAGAGCTCATTCAAGGATGGTTTCAGCAGCAGGTGCTGTCCACTGTGCTGGTCTTCCACTCCACCTGGGATGTCTGCTGTTTGTGGATTCCGGAGCCGCACAAGAGAGAAGAGGATCCATCACAGTGGGTTACAGATGCTCATTTTCATTCACTTGCAGATCCCCAGCTTGTTAGCACAATGGGAGATGTGATTCGGAGGATGTAATTACGTTTGAGAGCGTCGAACAACAAGGGCTACAGTAGTTCGAGGAGGAAGCTCAACAATACCTTCTTCAGGTCAATTGAGATTGGATAATAACTGCTGGCCTTGTCAGTGGTGCCCAGAATTTGAAAATTAATAATATAAGAAGAAACACTTTAAATGTTATAAACAACAGAAATTGTTGGAAATTCTCAGCAGGCCAGGCCATTTCAGTGAGAAGCAAAGCAGAGTCAATGTTTCAGGTTGAAGACAATAAATCCAATTTGTTGGGGGGCTTTTTGCATTTCAACAAAAGGGTCTCTGGCCTAAAATGTTAATCTCTTTCCATTGACACAGCGACCCATTGAATATTTCCAGAATTTTCTGTTTCTATTTTAGATTTCCATTATCTGTAGTATTTTGGTTAACATTTTTATATCAGTTGATGTTTCTTAAATTGTATTTATTGTAGCTTTGGCCAAGCCTATGTTAACCTACTGTATGTCTGGCAGCAGATAAGCTGTAGCAGTTGCTCTGTTAACTTCCACTGACTTGACCAAGTTATAAACTCCATTGCATTCTCCAGTTCAGTGTCATCTTAACTCTTGCAGATGCAAGCCATTAGACGGCCTGCAATCATCTTCTAGTGAACTCCCATGGTTCGTGGAATCGCCTGCACCAAGAATCCAGATCAGAGTAGACGCGATGCAGTTAATTAGTGAAAAGGAAGCTGTATTGTCTGTGGAGCAGGTGTTAAATGACAGGGCAAGGTGGGTGGGGTTGAGAGACATGGGTGATGAAGTCTAGGCAACTGTTTGTGGTGCAGACAATCTTTAGATTACACCAACTTTAGTCTCACAATCAACATCAGGAAAACAGAAATTATTCAATTGCCTGTTTGGGAAATACTTTTTTAACTTCCTCCACCAGAGATGAGGTGGCAAAGCTGAGTCTCAGACTCTGGGCTTATTACATGGGCAGACATTTCAGGTGTCCACATTCTGCTCTTGAAGTGGAAAGACCATGTGCCTGGGATGCCAGAGGAGTTATCGTCAGGAAAAATCTATGGACAGGTCACTTAGGGAAGGCAAAATCAGGGAGGTGGGAAGAAATGTTTCAAGGGCTACTTCGTCATCCTTGACATATTTCAGTGTTATTGTTAAACCCCTGTCTCACATTGCGAGTTGGCCCACGAGTGACCCCGAGTTTTCACTCGTGGTGATCACGTACGATGAACGTAGCGGCAACGTCGGAACTCGCACGATCAACTTGTCCACTCGTGGCGCTAACGGCAGGTACTCGGGAAACTTGTTAACTCGTGAAAAAAATCAAACATGTTTGATTTTTTCCACGAGTCAAATTAACTGTTCAAGTTAAAAATGGAAACATTTAAACTCGTTGCAATAACGTAATGGCCCGTGCGTTTACCTTACTGTCTCGTGAGTCTATCGTGGGAACTTTCTTATAATCTTTAAAGGGACTGAACCAAAGATAGTCACAAAATGCTGGAGTAATTACATGTGGTTAAGTTACATGTGGCTCCGGGAGGTAAAGAGGCTTGAGAAATATAAATGCTGAAGTACGCGCGGATCAACGCGGGGTATCCAGAGCTGAAAGTTGCAATGAAATGAGATTGTACAAGACGACTTTGACACAAAAAGTAGTCAGCGGGACAGGCGGCAGGAGAGAAGGAAAAATGCAAAAAAAGTGAAACTATCGCCAGGGAAAATCGATAACTTCTTGGCTCCCTTCTCCTCAGACCTAAACGCAGCGATCCCCCCTTCTCTGTGTTATGTGTGTCAACATGCATTCATTCCTGAATTCAGCGAAAAAGGCGAATGTATTCCCCCCCCTCGCCCCCCGAAAACAAACCCAATCCACGTTTCCCAAACACCAGTCCGAAGAAGGGTCCCAACCCGAAACGTCACCCATCCCTTCTCTCCAGAGATGCTGCCTATCCCGAGAGTTACTCCAGCTTTTTGTGTCTATATGAAGCCATCTCTTGGGCTTTATGTATGAGAACCATCAGGTTCTCATCCACTTTCAGGTTTTTTTCTGGAGGGATTAAAACTAATTAAATGTGTGGAACAAACTAAAAATGCAAAACTGGAAATAAAATTAAGTTTGTCTAAATATCAAACGCGTATGCATTGCAATTTGCAGTGGAGACACTGGATAGAAAGTATTCTGTAGCGCGCACACCACACACACATATGTCCTACTTCCCGCTGTTAAGTTACTATTTGCTTTCAGTGTTTTTGTTTTATCTCTTCTTATATTCCAGCTGGAGCTGTATTTTCACCGACTCGCCAACCCCCCCCCCCCCCCCCCCCCCCCGCTCCCCCGCTCGTGGAGTTACTCAGCAGTAGGCAACCCAGGAACCACGCAAAGTATATATACAGCACATGGACATGTCTATATATATATATACACACATACACATGTCCATGTGCTGTATATATACTTTGCGTGGTTCCTGGGTTGCCTACTATATATAACTATATTGCCTATTATATTGCCTATATATAAAACGAGAGAGAGACAGAGAGAAAGAGAGAGAGAGAGAATATATATATATAGAAACTTAGAAACATAGAAAATAGGTGCAGGAGTAGGCCATTCAGCCCTTCGAGCCTGCACCGCCATTCAATATGATCATCGCTGATCATCCAACTCAGTATCCTGTACCTGCCTTCTCTCCATACCCCCTGATCCCTTCTGCAGTGGCACCAAAGTAGCGTTGTTTGCAGCACTCCTCCACGCACCTGGTGTTATTATCCCTGTGTGACTGTCCACTAAGCCACCGTCCTGCATGGCTGTTGCTGATCCTGCAGCTGCACCACATGTATGTGTCCAACATGTATGAGGTGAGCTGGCTAATGTGTACATGATGCCCCCACTCCTGGCCAACGTCCCCGCCACTTGCTGCCTGCCCGCCCGTCCCCACCTGTTCTCATACTCCTGGTACTGACAGATCCGGGCAGGGCTGCTTATGCTAGGAATTTGGTAAAGAAATGCACATGGGCCAAATATGCAGCCAATCACAATTACCCATTTCTTCACTACAAATGTTTCATCTCATATCCCCTCTCGTTTTCTACCATGAACTTTGAAAGCGAGATCTGGCCCCGATATCCAGGGTGAACAAGTGCACGGACGAACCGCAGAATGCTTCATATTTCATTATGACACTGGACCTGTTGAGCCCATCGAGTCTATATGGTGGGTATCAGAGTCACTCCTGTTAGAAACACTGTGTCACCTTTCAGGAGACGTTGTCAGCTCAAGAGTTACGGGAGATGAACTTTGTCAGCTCAAGAGTAAACGGGAGACAAACTTGGAACATCGCAGTATACCATACCCGTGGGAACTCGGTTCAAACACTTGAACATCAACTTGGGATATCGTGCACAACCACGAGTCTGTCACTCGGGGTACCTCGTGGGTCAAGTCGCACAGTGAGACAGGGCCATTAGGTCTGAGGAGGATCACTCCTCACAAAGCTGTAGAAATCCTTTGCTCAGCTGAAACAAAGGTGCACAGAGATGAACTACTTGGGCGGGGCAAAAGTGCATGGAGCATAAATCTAGCAGTGACAGTAACTCTGCTATGAATCATACAACTTATCTCTTGCTTGGTATAGCAACAGTTCAAGGCTCCATTTGGCCTCATCAGTTGTTCACAGAAACCAAACCTGCCAATGATAGATATCACACTCCTCTTGTATTTCAAAGGGTGAATAAAATTACATCCTACACAGGGCTTTTCATCTCATCATCACCAATCAGGCAGGCTGCAGTGATCTACTGGCTATATCCAGGCAGTTTACCAGTGAAGTGCGAGTGGAAATTGGGCCACTCTAGTGCTTGAATTTGAGAGGGAGCCAGCAGAGCCTCTGACTCTGAGTATAGTTCCAGAACTGCAGCAGCCCTGAGTGTACAGTCAGTGTAACATGTTGACTCAGATAGGCAGTGAGATTGCTTTAAGGAAACACAGTCCTATTCCCCAGTGCAGCTGGTGCCAGCTATTTTAGAACAAATCAACCTTGCAGTAAGGACATCAGATAGGCAGGAAGTCCCTTATCTTTATAGTCATCTATATGAGGCATAGGTACCAGATGTCAGATGTTTGACCTCTAACTTGGCAAACGGTAATTCAGCACAGAGTGAACTAGCATTTGGTGTCTGCAACACTGAAACTTCTAAGCTTTTTAATATCCCAGTAAAGATAACTTTCCATTTGGATTTCCAGATCAGGGTATATTAATTGAAAATATGCGATGGAGGCAGAGAATCGATTCTTCTTAGCTATAGAACCCCGCCCTGAGCAGTCATCAGAGATTGTTGTTACATCACACCCCATTGCTTTGTTAATATTATCTTATAGATAATGTTAAGGAAAATCCAAAGGGATTTTATGTACATTAAGGGAAAGAGAGTAACTAGAGAGAGAATAGTGCCCCTCGGAAACCAAAGCGGTCATCGCTGTGTGGAGCTGCAGGAGATGGGCAAGGTCTTCAATAAGTATTTCTCCTCCATTTTTACCCTGGGGAAAGACATGCCGACTGCATTCAGTTTTGGTCACCCTGCTATAGGAAGGATGGTGTTAAGCTGGAAAGAGTGCAGAGGAGATTTATGAGGATATTGCCATGGACGAGGGCCTGAGCTACAGGGAGAGGTTGGGCAGGCCAGGACATTATTCTTTGGTGTGCAGGAGGATGAGGGGGTAATCTTATAGAGTGTATATGATCATGAGGGGAATTGATAGGGTGAATGCACAGAGTATTTTATCTAGAGTAGGGGAATCAAGAACCAGAGGACACTGGTTTATGGTGAGAGGGGAAAGATTTAATAGGAACCTGAGGGGTAACTTTTTCACACAGAGGGTGATGGGTATATGGCATTAACTGCCACAGGTGGTAGTTGAGGCAGGTACTATAACAACGTTTAAAATCCATTTGGACAGGGACATACATAGGTTAGAGGGATATGGGCCAAACGCAGGCAGGTGTGACTAATGTAGATGGGGCACTCTGTCAGCATGGGCATGTTGGACCGAAGGACATGTTTCCGTGCTGTATGACCATGACTCTAAATGCTAGAAGAGAAGAAAAAGACTTCAAAACACATTTGTTTGTGGTAGTGCAAGGAGGTGGTCCATAGTGTTCTTTGGATGAGGTACGGTGAGGGTTGTGCGCGTTGGTTTAAGAAGTTGATGGTTGTAGGAAAGTACTGTAACTGTTCCTGAATCTGATGGCGTGGAACTTCTAGTTTCTGTACAATCTTTTCATGCTTCATTTTGGAGTACTTTACTACTAAATTATTCTTCATTGAATTTCTGTGCATATGTTGTGATTAGATTCATTTTGAAGTTATTAATTTTCATTATTTAAGCAAAACTTTAGAATTTAAACATTACCTGTCCTTTCATCATATGGTTATAAACCAATGGATGGATGCCATCCTTTAGACATCTAATTTCATTTCCATTGATTCTATCTTGCTACATTACTTACAGTAATGCAAAATAAAGTGAGGCTCCAATCAATCATGTTATAATGGAGGAAATCTGCCATCTTCGCACCAATGTGAAGCCAGGCTACCTGAGCTGATGGAACATGAGAGTAAACTCATGTTGCTCATGCAACTGGAAAACATTTCTAAGAATGTTAAGCAATTGCATTTCCTTTCTACAAAAATGCAAATTAGAATTTGGCATGCTGGTTCTGCTGTCTTCCATCAGCCTAAAGCTCAGCAGAATGCCCCCAGTCCCTCATGTGTTTGCAAATGCTGACTGGTTCAAATTTTATTTCATAGAAGCAAGGAACGAGTTACTCCAACACAAAGTGCTGGAGTAACTCAGCGGGTCAGCAGCATCTGTGGAGAACATGGATACGTAGGTGACGTTTCGGGTCGTGACCCTTCTTCAGACTGAGAGATTTTGATGAAGGGGAGACAGAGGAAGGTGTCTCTTGGAAAATTGCTACCATAGGGTTTGAGTATGTCTTGAAACCTGTTAAGCAATGAGACTGTTTTTCTGTCCAAATACTTTCAGCGTCTTCATTCACACTCTTTTGCATGAGATGTGGAAGACAGGCTGGCAAGGGATCCGTTCAAGACAGCTAGTCTAATAGCCATCATCCTTCAACTTTGAATGATGAAAGATCTGTTCAGCCTGATGAAAAGCCATGCGAGTTTCCAGAGCACAGCTCGGCTCTGCGTAAAAGTCTATGCATTGCCAACTTAACATTGTTTTGTGACAATGAAACTTTGCTCAAACAGTGAACTTTATTTCAAGTGCAATGCAAAATAAATATGAAAAAAACATTCGTAGTTTATCCATATTCACACTTAATGCTGGTATAGTTGAAGTTTGAATAGAAGCAACATCCTCTGAAAGTTTGTCATTTCAGGTGATGGAAGATGCAATCATGCATTAGATCTATTTTTGCTGTATATTGCATTAATACTTTCAACTTTAAATATTGAATTGCTGTATTATTTAAAAGAGGAATATTACATTTATTTAAAGGTTTATACATAGAATACTAGTGTGTGATGTAGAGCAATAATTTTTTTGCAATTTTCACATAACCAACAATTTCATGCCACATAGATGTCAGAGATTGGAGTTTACTGCATATGTTTTTGTCTCAGATTGCGTCTTTAACGATACAGCAGGGAAACAGACCCTTTGGTCCACTAGTCTGTGTTGACCATCAATCATCCGTTCACATTACTTCAATGTTATCCCACTTTCTCATCTACTCCCTACACATCAGAGTCAAGTATAAGAAGCCAATTAACCTACAAGGCTGCTGCCTTTGGGATGTGGTAGGAAGCTGGCACACCCGGAGGAAACCCATGCTGACATTGAGAACATACAAACTCCACACAGACAGCATCCAATTCAATATTTATTCAATGCCATTTGAACCTCAATGAGGCTCAAACGAAACTCCGTTTCTACAGCCATACAAACAAAACAATTCCTACAAGACACACAAACAATTCAATTCACACAAACATCCATCTCCTCCTCACTGTGATGGAAGGCAAAGTATTTTCTCTCCCCAGTGCACCATTTTTCTCCCGATGTTGAAGCCCCAGGCGGGCGATGGTAAGTCCCACAGCCATTTAAGGCTGCGCCGGGAGATGTACGGCCCCTCTCCAGGTATAAATGTCACAAAGTTGGAGCCCCCGGCGGGCGTTGGCCATTAAAGCCACGTCGGCCGATGTACGGCACTGCTCCGGATCGTTCCAACCCCGCGACACGGGCTGGAGAAGTTGCATTGCGGGAGCTCCGAAAAGTGGTCTCCCACCCGGACCCGCGAGCTCCCGATATCACGGTCCACAGGCCTGTAGCTGGAACCAACGAGCTCTGGAGCCGGGCAGCAGCAGCAACGAGCCACCACTGCTCCCCACACTCCGAGGGCGGCCAGCCCCACGATGGTAAGTCCGCAGCTCCGCAGGCTCCGCAACTAGAGACCCCAGGTTGTTCCGGTTGGAGGCCGCTCCACGGTGCTGGGCCCAATGACAACGGAGACCTGACAGGGAAAAGATCTGGCCTCCCGTGCAGGGAAGAGATTTTAAAAGTTTCCACCTCCACCCCCCCCCCACATATACACAGTTAAAAACCAAAAAAAAAAGACAGACAGGCTGCAGGGGCCGCTGCAACGCGAGTCGCGCTGCCAACAAGGCCAGGATTGAACCAGGGTCTCTGGCGTTGTGAGGCAGCAGCTCTACTAACACCACTGTGCCGTCCTCATGTATATTCCAATGGGATTTCTGGCTTTGGGGTGGTCAGGCTGTGCTGAGTCAGTCTAACGTAGTTGTTTAGCTCAGTCAGGATGATTTGCCAACCATTACTTCTTGTGACTTTTTTTTAGTGAGTAGCAATGCATGCATAACAGAGCAAATTATTTCATTCACTTCGCTGCAAATGCCTTAGGAGAAATCAACAAGTTCTGCACGGGGATTTCTATATTTTGTTTAGTTTATTATTAATGTTGTCTCGTGTACTGAGGTACGGTTGATCTGCATGCAACCAGGTCAAATCATACTGTACATGAGTACAATAGATACTCTTCTGGAATGACATACAGAGAGTCGCCATGTTACACAGTATCTTGCAAATTCCAAGTCTCTGAAAATTCTGATCTTGGTCGAAAGAGATTTGCAATTTCTTATATTCTCACTTTAAGGCCCGGTGTGCTGATGGCAATAGATTGATGAAGTAGGGGTCGGCCTGGCCCAGCGCAAAGCCCTCAGTTCCTTCCACCGCCGTATTGTTCGGCAGCTACAGACTGCGCTTCATTCACTCACTCAGCTGGCTGCTGTGGGCTTCCAGTGGCCCCCTCTGCCAACACTATGGCCCACGACCACCACAAACTGCCAAAACTTTCCTCTACAGCCTGCCTTCCAATTCAGTATGCCTAAGCTGCCATGCCTCGATTTGTGAGCCAACGATAGAACATTAGGATGCTTTCCAAAGGCACGGGAGGTGATTTTGCCGACTGTTCACAGCCACTGATATTCCCCTTCAACTTCCACAGGCGTCATCTTGTAAGACATTCAACACCTTTTTGACTTAATCTTTTTCTTCGAAGCTCAGGACTCAGGCCCGCCCCCGACATGAGTTGCCTCAGAGGGCCACTAAGAGAATCCTTGCCCGTGGTTCCAGTAATGTCTGTGGAACTCTTAATCCCATGTGTTACTCCTGTCAGAAATGCCCTAATCTTGTCAGTAAACATAAATGACAGAATCCCCCATGCTATGTTACTAGGAAAATAGACAAGGGGGAGCCAGTGGATGTAGTGTATCTGGACTTTCAGAAAATATTTGATAATATCCCACATAGGAGATTAGTGGGCAAAATTAGGGCACATGTTATTGGGGGTAGAGTGCTGACATGGATAGAAAATTAGTTGGCAGACAGGAAACAAAGAGTAGGGATTAATGGGTCCCTTTCAGAATGGCAGGCAGTGACTAGTGGGGCACCGCAAGGCTCGGTGCTGGGACTGCAGCTATTTACAATATACATCAATGATTTAGATGAAAGGATTCAAAGTAACATTATCAAATTTGCAGATGACACAAAGCTGAGTGGCAGTGTGAACTGTGAGGAGGATGCTATGAGAATGCAGGGTGACTTGGACAGGTTAGGTGAGTGGGCAGATGCATGGCAGATGCAGTTTAATGTGGATAAATGTGAGGTTATCCACTTTGGTAGCAAAAACAGGAAGGCAGATTATTATCTAAATGGTGTCAAGTTGGGAAAAGGGGAAGTACAACAGGATCTGGGGGTCCTTGTTCATCAGTCAATGAAAGTAAGCATGCTGGTGCAGCAGGTAGTGAAGAAAGCGAATGGCATGTTGGCCTTTATAACAAGAGGAGTTGAGTATAGGGGCAAAGAGGCCCTCTGCAGTGTACGGGGCCCTAGTGAGACCACACCTGGAATATTGTGTGCAGTTTTGGTCCCCTAATTTGAGGAAGGACATTCTTGCTATTAAGAAAGAGCAGCATAGGTTTACAAGGTTGATTCCCAGGATGGTGGGACTGTCATATGCTGAGACAATAGAGCGGCTGGGCTTGTATACTCTGGAATTTAGAAGGATGAGAGGATATCTTATTGAAACATGTAAGATTATTAAGTGTTTGGACACGCTAGAAGCAGGTAACATGTTCTCGATGTTGGGGGAGTCCAGAACCAGAGGCCACAGTTTAGGAATAAGGGGTAAGCCATTTAGAACGGAGATGAGGAACACTTCTTAACACAGAGAGTTGTGAGTCTGTGGAATTCTCTGCCTCAGAGGGCGGTGAAGGCCGGTTCTCTGGATGCGTTCAAGAGAGAGCTAGCTAGGGCTCTTAAAGATAGCGGAGTCAGGGGATATGGGGAGAAAGCAGGAACGGGGTACTGATTGTGGACAATCAGCCATGATCACATTGAACGGCGGTGTTGGCTCGAAGGGCGGAATGGCCTACTCCTGCACCTATTGTTTATTGTCTATTGTGGTAGAGTGCGGACAACTTTTCATCTGTACAGTGGTGGATTACAAATTAGGTGACATTGTTAATGTCTGCAACTCTTCCTGGATGCAGCAGGGTACAGTCACTGCCACTAATCCAGGCACACTTCTGCAACTGCAGCTGCTCCTTCAGTAAAGTGCAGATTTCAGTAACCGCAGGGAACCACAGGCTCCACACTTTGTTCCTTGGATATGTGAGAACAGACTTAACTTGGAGAGCAGGTACCGCTGGCCCTTCTCTCTTTCCCCTCTGCCTCTTCTGGCAGCTGGACCTGATCTTTGGGTCCTCCCCACACCCTCCCTATCAAGCTGGAACTCCAGCACAATGATCGCACAAGGAAGGATCCTTTATGCACCAGTAACAGCTGCCACACATAATGGATGTGTTACCTTCTGCAAGGCTCTCACTTTGCAGAATTCCCTGCAACCAACTCAATCTCTGTCAAACCTGCAAGTAACAGACTCCCTCCAAATGGGACGTATAAAGGCGTTCTTCCTGCATCTAAGCATTAGGTTCCCCAGTGCTGGCTGGATTGTCTCGACCCAGTTTGACAAGGCTGCTGCCATGGTGAAAAGATTGATGACACTAATGACCTGCTATTTCTATCATTGCACATACAACATGTTAATAAAGTCAATAATGGGAGCTCTCAAGTTAAGATGAACACTGAAAGCAAATTAGCATCTGTAGCAAGATTATCATGGGGTCCCTGTGCCTTCAACTGCTCGATCCGAAGCAACTCCTGCCATGTGATGGGGTGGAAAATTGGATAAGTAAGTATGCAGATGATACTAAGATAGGTGGTGTGGTGGATAATGTAGTAGATTTTCAAAGTCTACAGAGAGATTTGGGCCATATGGAAAAGTGGGCTGGAAGATGGCAGATGGAGTTTAATGCTGTTAAGTGTGAAGTGCTACATCTTGGCAGGACAAATCAAAATAGGACGTACATGGTAAATGGTAGGGAATTGAGGAATGCTGTGGAACAGAGGGATCTAGGAATAACTGTGCATAGTTCCCTGAAGGTGGAATCGCATGTAGATAGGGTGGTAAAGAAAGCCTTTCGTGTGCTGGCCTTTATAAATCAGAGCATTGAATATAGGAGCAGGGAAGTAATGTTAAAATTGTACAAGGCATTGGTGAGACCAATTCTGGAGTATGGTGTACAGTTTTGGTCGCCTAATTATAGGAAGGATGTCAACAAAATAGAGAGAGTACAGAGGAGATTTACTAGAATGTTGCCTGGGATCCAGCAACTATGTTACAGAGAAAGGTTGAACAAGTCAGGTCTTTATTCTTTGGAGCGCAGAAGGTTAAGGGGGGACTTGATTGAGGTCTTTAAAATGATGAAAGGGATAGACAGAGTTGACGTGGATAAGCTTTTCCCATTAAGGGTAGGGAAGATTCGAACAAGAGGGCATGACATGCGAATTAAGGGACGGAAGTTTAGGGGTAATGTGAGGGGGAACTTCTTTACTCAGAGGGTGGTGGCTGTGTGGAATGAGCTTCCAGCAGACGTGGTGGAGGCAGGATCGATTTTAACATTTAAAAGTAAAGTGGATAGGTATATGGACGGGAAGGGAATGGAGGGGTATGGTCTGAGTGCAGGTAGATGGGACTAGGGGAAAACAAATGGTCGGCACGGACTGGAAGGGCCGAGAGGGCCTGTTTCCGTGCTGTAATTGTTATATGGTTATATGTTCTCATGCTACAACTGGTCACCCTGAGACTAGACTGTGATCAAGCTTTTGTTTAAATTATGCTTTTTTTTCAAGAGGTGTGGTGATTGGGAAAGGGGGAAAGGTTTAGATGTTTGCTTCTATGCAGAACATTTTCCTGGACCCACTCATGGTTTGCTGATAACATTTTAATAGGCAAGGGATTTATTGGATGGAATAGAACAGATTATTCTAGATTTGTGAAAATCTTGAGAATAAACAGAAGATCAACATCCTTCTATTGCGTTTGTTGCATTTACAAAACAATTTATCGCTTCTTTCTCCAAAAGCTAATAATCCCTAATTCAAACCATCTATTATTGATAAAACGTTTATCCATTGGGAAAGAATAGGAATTAAAATGATGGGAGATATGTATGAAATGGGAAAACGTTTATCATTCCAACAATTACAACTAAAATATAATTTGAAAAGTAATCAATATTTTAAATATCTTCAAATTCAAGATTATTTGAAAAAAATATATACAAGGATATCAAACTCTAATCCCAGATTTATTAGAGGAAGGAATGAATAGAATGGCAGAATCAAGCAATTTAATATAATATCTATATAATATAATTCTAAATATAGAAACACCAATGACAGAGGCAATTAGAAGGAACTGGGAACAAGAGTTATTGATAAAAATTCTGAACGACAAATGGGAAAAAAATCTATTATATGTACATAAATGTTCAATTAATGTAAGGCATTACCTAATTCAATTTAAAATTTTACATAGATTATATTACTCGAAAACTAGACTGAATAAAATATTTCCAAATGGTTCCCCCATCTGTGATAAATGTCTAACTCAAAATGCCACTATAGCACATTCCTTTGTCCCTTGTACAAAACTGCATAAATTTTGGAACAAAATTTTTGGAACTTTTACAAAACTATTTAACACAAAATTGAACCCCAATACAGAACTGATTATCTTTGGATCAATGTAAGAGGGAAGTAAATTAACTATATTCCAAAAAGCTCTTCTTAATTACGGTTTAATAACAGCAAAAAAACTTATAATCTGGAAAAACGCAACCACGCCAACATTCAAAATGTGGATTTCAAATATGTCGGAAACGCTACATCTCAAAGAAATGAGATTCCTCCTACTAGGCAAAGTAGACCAATTCTTAAAGACGGTCTCCTTTTATCAACTTTTTACAAACATATGGTACAACATAACATAACCTTAGAAATTAAATGGTTCAGAACCGGGTGACGGATGGGCAAAAATATGAAATAGGTATATCTCTCCTAATTTCTCTTTTCTCTACTTTCTCTTTTTCTCTCAATCTTTTTAGCTTTTTATCTCTGTTCTTTATTTCTTTCACTATCTGTTTCTACTCGCTTGTCTATCTATTCCGACACTCTTTATTTATTTTTTCTTTCACTGTTCTTTTATTATTAAATTAAAAATACGAAGTTGTACAAGAATGGTAATGTGTATGTATAAATTAGGTACTCAAATACCACACTATTGTACTTACTTCTAAAAAATAAAAAAATAATTAAAAAATAAAATAAAAATAAAAATATATAACATTTGGACAGATAAAAATTAAAAAAAAACAAGTGCAAAGTGAATTAAAACACAAAGCCACAACCTTTGTGTTACAGTCTGTTCAGAAAGTTCTTAATCTGCAATATTTTTGAATAATTCCCTCAGACCTTGCTGAAGGTCATTCACTGGAACGCAATGAAGTGGCAGACCAGAGAAGAGTAATTTCCTATCATGCAGATTATTGCTTGAGAAGGTAGCATGCTGCTGGAATGCATTATCCACTGGCATTCCAGGTGGATTGGAATGATGAACTCCATGGTCCTGACACGTACTTCTCTTTTTCCACCTCAACAGTGAAGAATTGAAGATAGATACAAAATGCTGGAGTAAGTCAGCGCGCCAGGCAGCATCTCTGGAAAAAGGAATAGGTGGCGTTTTGGGTTGAGACTCTTCTTCAGACTGAATTGATGGTTTGTCCTATCAGCAAGAGGCAGAATTTTCCCTGGTGGATTTTGAAGAAAGGGCAAGAATTCTCCTGCCCTGGTATTTTCATCAACCAATATCACTGAAAAAAAGATTGCCGGTTCATTATCCCATTGCCGTTTCTGTGGCCTTGAGGTTCCACTTTTGTTGCAACAGTAATTATATTTGTAAAGTACTTTGTAATGAACCATGCGATAGTGGGATCCGAGCATGTTAAAAGGAATTAGAAATCACAATGAAATTTACCTCACGGTGGAAGACACAGCAATAACTAATTAGTTTTATGCATTGCTTTGTTCTAATTTACTGGCCTATTCATGTCCAAGTACTTGCATTATCATCAATACTTGGAGAGGCTGAAGAGGATGCGATACGATTCTTGAAAATATGATCCATTTGATATTACACTGGCTTAGCCAAGATGGATTCGGTTGGTTGCTAGAAAGAGCTTTCATTCCTCCGCGTGTAGCACACTGGCTTCAATTCCCAAACAAAATGTGTGTAGCTGTCCTCTGTCAGACAACATGATAATGTTCCCAACATGATAATATTCTGAAAGCAAATCATGCAGATACTGAAAATCTTAAAAAAGGCAAAAACAGATCAGACAACATCTAACCATATAAACATATAACAATTACAGCACGGAAACAGGCCCTCTCGGCCCTTCCAGTCCGTGCCGACCATTTGTTTTCCCCTAGTCCCATCTACCTGCACTCAGACCATACCCCTCCATTCCCTTCATGTCCATATACCTATCCACTTTACTTTTAAAGAAAGTAAACCACTCTGTTTAAGGAAAGGTGTGAACACTACTGAGTATGACATTGTTCAGTGTATAGACACTGAAAATGTGTAAAGCGTTTTAACATAGTTTTGTTTTGTATATATTTTTTATTTTGAATAGTTTATTTTTCAAAAAAAAATCCCTCCACAGATCCCGCCTGACCCACTGAGATCCTCCACCACTTTGTATTTTACTCAAGATTCCAGCATCCTTCAATTTAAAGTACTTCAGTTCAGTTCAGTTCAGTTTAATGTATTGTGACGTGAACCGAGGTACAGTGAAAAGCTTTTGTTGCGTGCTAACCGGTCAGCAGAAAGACTGTACTTGGTTACAATCGATTATTTTACAGCGTATAGATACATGATAAGGGTATAACGTTTAGTGCATGGTAAAGCCAGTAAGGCACTCTTCAATAAATGTAAGATTAATCCCTCGTACTTAAATAAACTGCTCCAACTTAAAATTATCTATCATATAACCTTTTAATGAGGTATGTTTTAGTAACACTGGGGGAAAAAAAGCTTTAATTACAGAATCAAGTACTGAATGAAGTTTCTGAGATCCTACCAGAGTAAAGTTTAAAAAAAAACCATGATAAATAATCATTCAAGATACTGCTTTTGTTAGTATCTGAAAATAACAAATTCTTGGTGAGTGAACTTTGTTGCCTTCAACTCCATTCAGTGGAAAGGATAAAACCGGCCATGGGACACATCAGGAATGTACTGGCTGCGATCATGTGTCTTGTCCAGTATTCTCTTTAAAACAGCAATGGGTGTTAACACTCTCAGCAGGACACCAGTTATTCCAATCCACAGAAAGCACTTGTTTAAACAAGTCTCTCTCAAAGATCTCAAAAGTGTTTTTTTTTACCTTAAAATGTCTCCAGCCACCTTTTAAAAAAAAGGCAATTAAAAGTAGCTGCAAAGGGAAGCAGCTAATCCTTCTGCTGCTGGCTCTTTAGCCCAGGTGGCCTACTGAACTGAGGTGTGTTATGTTCCTGAATTATGAGAGGAAAGCTAACAGCATAGTTTGAAATGAAGGAGAGGAGCAGGGTCAGACTCAGATGCACACATAAAGGACGCTGAGTGTGGAAGTACAGGTTGATGAGGCCATGAAGAGACTGCAAACCTTGACGTGGACTTACATAATTATCCAGAGGTAAACAGCAGGAGGCGTTGATCAAGGATAACAGTAAAGACTTGATTCAGTGACTACTCTTGTGGTTCCTTGCTGTGAGCACATGACTTTAATTGTCAGCTTGACTCAATCAACAGCACTCCTGCCATGAGCAAAAAAATAAAAGCCTGAAGGAACTCAGCAGGACAGACACCATATGTGTTGGAAATGGGCAGATGACGATTCTGGTCGGGACCCTTCTCCAGACTGATTTAGTGGGAGGAGAAAGCTAGAAAAGAGAGGTGGGGTTGAATGAATAAATGAATGAATGAATGAATACTTTATTGTCACATGTGACAAGTTACAGTGAAATTCTTTGCTTGCGTATGCAAATAGTCGCCACATAAGGGCGGTGACAAAGTTATAAAGTATATACAGTATCAGTGTTAGGTCCCCGTTTGTCCCCCCCTCACGGTGGTGTCCCCACACTGGGTCCTCCTTTGTTCTTCCCTGTGGTAGAGCCTGGCAAGTGACAGGTGGGAACAGGTGAGGGGGGCT
This sequence comes from Okamejei kenojei, assembly GCA_035221665.1. NCBI lineage: Eukaryota > Metazoa > Chordata > Chondrichthyes > Rajiformes > Rajidae > Okamejei > Okamejei kenojei. The sequence continues at coordinate 86,234,333 of CM069133.1, forward strand.
GCTGATTGACACATGGGTGAAGTAAGTGACAAAGAGTCGAGATGAATAAGGAGATGTCAAACTCCGATGTCTCATAAGGAAAGAAGAGGAGGAGTGAAATGTAAATCCAAAGGAAGGGGTAAGGGTGGAAGTGACAAGGGGGAGGAGAAGGGGGGGATAAAAAGCAAATACAGGACTCGGGAATGAGATATGGGCAAGAAACAGGGATATTACCTGAAAATGGAGAATTCAATTTCATGACATTGGATTAAGAGCTACACAAGCAGAATCTGAAGTGTTGTTCCTCCAGTTTGCTTGTGGCCTCACTAGCAATGGAGGAGGCCCAGGACAGAGGGTATAGGAATAGGAAGGGGAGTTAAAATTGTTAGCAATTGGGGGTTCCAGCAGGCCTTGAGCACAAGTGTTCAGCGAGGTGGTCGCTGAGTCTATCCTTGATCTCACCGATGTAAAGGAGATCACCTCGGGAGCATCAAATGCTTGTAGCTTCTTACAGAGGCCATGTTCCCTCAAGATGGCAATGGTGGTAGGCAGAGGAAAAGAACGATGGTGGTAGCGGGCTGGGGATTACCTCCGTGCCCTCGAAGGTGCACCAGGACGCCCCTAAGGCACTGAGGCTGAGCATTGGCCGTCGGAGGCAAACGACAGCGCGTTCATGAGCCAATGTTAAGGAGGCGTCAGAGTGGACCGCTGTGGGCCCTGAAGCAGCCTGGAGCTCCATTAGTTCAGGCAACGCTCCAAGTGGCCGAACTTGCAGAACAGACGTGGCCTGCAGCAGCATGGAAGAGCGGATCAGTGTTGGAGGACATCGATACATTTTTGGCAGGATCAGCCCTGCAACTCTAAACGGGCCTTTATGGCCAAGTTAAGAAACTAACCTTAAAAAAACAAATTCAAGCTTGCGGGGTACAAGATGGTATTTAACGTATGACAAGTCTTGTGTATTGACTCAGTGTGTGTATTATCTTGCACTCTTAGTATGAATTTGCCTAATGTATAGTAGGATTGTCACTGGACTGTATCCAAATAAATCATCTGATTGTACTTATGTACATGTGACAGTCGAGTACCATTGAACCATTGAATAAGTTCTGATTTCATTCCAGCATACCAGCAGACGTTCCAGTTTGGTACTGTGGGGTGTTACATTATCAACACGAAACCTCTCAGTTTAGATATTACGGACGTCATCCGCAACTGGATCAAACTTTGATCTGATTTAGATCCAAAGATATTGTTGAAATACAAAAATTGACTTTATGTAAAATTACATTACATTATTTAAAAGTACCCGTTTTCTACTGAGGCCTAAGTTGATTCTAAGATCCATGTTATAGAAACATAGAAAATTGATGCAAGAGTAGGCCATTCGGCCATTTGAGCCAGCACCGCCATTCAATGTGATCATGGCTAATCATTAGTCCCAAAAAATAGTGGATGCTGGAACAAATATCGGAGGTGCACAAACATATGAGCATCTTACATCTCCTCTCCTCTCATCAGCATCATAGCTGGTCTTTCACCTCAGCATCACCTCCTCCTACTTAATCAAAATACTTGTTTCTCTTTACATTCAAAAATGTATGTCGGGGAGGTGGGGAGAGGTTTCTTGAATATATACCATATCAAATAAGCATATCAGAAATGAAATAAAGGTGGGTGAATGAATATGAAATTCAGTCAACTCTGATCTAATTCAGGGATGATTTCTGTTGTTAATTTCCTTTATTATTTCTGTTGCTAATTTCCTTCCAGTGCTGTTTCGTGATGAGGTGATGGTGTTTTGCCCAAAATAGAAATTCTGCCATTCCCAGGACTCCATTTGATGAGAACAGTAATTGGGCCACTTTGTGAATGAAGCTCAACCAAGGCAAGGCCAAGTTAAAAAGGAATGAATAATCGGTGCAACATCACAAAAAAAGATCTGATGGAAATTGGTGGAAGTAAATGTAACTGTGACCACAAAAAATACAGATGCACATTGAAACTCGCTCAGTGTATATGCATTTGTCATTCTGCTGAACCAAACTAATGTGGACAATGAGGTTTAGTTTGTCGGGGCCTGGTGTCTGCCCTTGAGGCTCCAGTGGGAGTGTACTGCTGCCTCCCCACTGAGTAATCACATCCTTCCTGTTTATTTTGAGCTACTGCTGCTCTCTGTTTATAAGTAACTGATGATGCTTGCTGCATTTGTGTAATCAGACAGAGAGACATGTGCTTATGAAGATGTTACAATGCCCTTTCATTACCAAGATCGGTTTAAATTTGGTCGAGTGAACCCATCAATTGATTATAGATGTTGTCATGTTAAATAGTATGGAAGTAATTCCTTCACAGCTCCAGCCCCACAATTCTATGATTGTGGAACTTCGACCAAATCACCCTGAGGACATTTAAAATGGTTAAGTATTGGGCTTTGGGTAGGGAGATGACGAATGTGTACGAACACTTAATCGTATTTCTGCATGTCACAAAATGAGTAATATATTTCACCTTTGAAGCAATCGGTGCAACAGCACTGCACCAAGACCACACCTCCAATAAGTTAAGGCACAAAGTACTGAAGTAACTCTTCATCAGGCAGCATCTCAGGAGAACATTGATAAGTGACAGGTCAGGGCAGGGCCCTTCTTCAGACTCTTCTTCTTCTTCTTCTTCTGAAGATGGGTCCTCCTGATCTGAAATGTCACTTATCCATGTTCTCCAGAGAGGCTGCCTGACCCGCTGAGTTACTCCAGAACCTTGTGTCTTTTTTTTGTAAATCAGCATCAGCAGTTCTTTGTATCTACCTCCAATTCCTTGTATGTGAATACTTGGCCAATGAACGTACTTACTTAAACCTACTTACTTACAATAAGTTGCTGTGTTGGGCAACTGTTTTCAGAATAATCCTCTCATTACCAAGCAATGTCATGGTGTACATACATGGTAGCTTTTGCAGCTTAAGGATTGTGCCTAAGCCAATATCATGGACCATTGCATTGTACATAAACAGTGACAAAATTGAACGAACAATATGTGCCAGAGTTTGCCTCTGATTTCTGCCAGAACAATCTCTCAGTTGAAGGCAGGAAGGAAAGAGCCGATCTCACCTTTGACAATGAGAACAAACCATTCAGATACTGAAAGTTGAGGGAGCGATTCATTATCCCAGCATCACTTCAGCCTGGGTGCCTGAGGCTTCCTGCACTGATCCGGTGATCTTTCCATTATCTAAATTACTAAAAGTCTGATCTTAACCACTTCCTGTTGTTCTGTATATTGATTTTAGAAAAAATGCTGCCAAATATAGTTTGGAAATGCTAAAGCTGTGTTGCCTTTGGTTTGGAAATGCTAAAGCTGTGTTGCCTTTGGTTTGGAAATGCTAAAGCTGTGTTGCCTTTGGTTTGGAAATGCTAAAGCTGTGTTGCCTGTGGTTTGGAAATGCTAAAGCTGTGTTGCCTATGGTTTGGAAATGCTAAAGCTGTGTGGCCTAATTAAAGTTGCCTTGCCTAATTAAAGTTGCCTTGCCTAATTAAAGTTGCCTTGCCCAATTAAAGTTGCCTTGCCTAATTAAAGTTGCCTTGCCTTCTAAATAATTAAAAGTCTAATCTTGATCACTTTCCTGTTTGTGCTTTATATTGATTTTAGAAAAAAACGCTACCACATACGGCTGTGATTTTTGGCCATCTTACTTAGAGTCCCCCTCCGCTCATCAGATGCCGAGGATTTTTCCCATCGATAAAAGTTATTAGTGTTTTAAAAATGTTGAGATTCTCTCTCCTGTCAATCATGCCATGAAGGCTACGCCCCTTCTGGTGGGAGGGGGGGCAGGGAGTATAAAACCCAGAAGTGTGGGCGTGGCTCAGTCTCTGCAAGATGGAGGAGGGAGAGGTCATGACTCGCTGTCTTTAGTGGCCTTGCACCCTGCTTGAAATGGTATGAAACTGCACTTGAATTTGGTGGCCTTGCACCCTGCTTGAAGTGGTAAGAAACTGCACTTTAATTTGGTGGCCTTTGACCCTGCTTGAAATGGAATTTCAAGGAATATCCGTGAGTCAACTGCCAGCCCACCAGCCATGTGAGTGAGCTGCCAGCACAGCAGGCTTGCGTGACTGAGCCGCCAGCCCAAGAATCCATTCAGCCCACAATGTCCATACTAGCCCTCTGGATACCAGTCCCTTCTGCCCACAACACCCATATTAGCGCTCCAGAACCCCCCCCCCCCCCCCCCCCACACACACACACACACACTGGCCACCATTATTGGAATTGGTGGAGAGGTAGAATATTGCGTTGGGGGACCAGCCCTTCCGTGTGATGCTGGGACCCAATGGGTCCCACTTAGTCTAGTATTTGTTATATTTCACATGCAGTGCAATAATCCAGAATTAGATCTGATGGAATGATAGCTTGTTTACAATTGCTCAAATTACGCATATGATCATTGAGTCAAACAGCATGGAAGCAGGCCCTTCGGCCCAACTTGTCCATGCCGACCAAGAAGCTCAAGAACCCAATGCTCGTTCCATTTGCCTGCTTTCTTTCTTGTTGTGTTACATATGTTTTGTCATGGCCTCATATGATTTTGGAAACTAATCCAAAACTGCACAAATGCTTTGGTATAGTATGGTAAATAGATTATCACACATCATCACACATACTCACATACACAGATCCACAGTGGAGTCAAGGGATATGGGGAGAAGGCAGGCACGGGTTATTGATCGGGGACGATCAGCCATGATCACAATGAATGGCGGTGCTGGCTCGAAGGGCCGAATGGTCTCCTCCTGCATTTATTTTCTATGTTTCTATGTAATAAATTATTTGACATCATCTCTCCAACAATTTGCTGGAAAAGTAATGATTTGTCGATGTGTGCTGTGACCTTGTCCATATTTACCGAACTTCCAAAAGTGCTGTTGAAATGGCTTTCATTTAATTCACCTTAATAGAGGAAAGTGAAATCGTCACTGGGTGTGAATCCATCTGGTGTCAGAGGCTGAGGTCAGATGTGAAATTATCTCCAGCAGAAGGAATGTAAGCAGTGAATATCCTGCAAGCATGATGTCTCATGTCTGCCTTCTTGCTCGTACAATCAATGAATATGTCTTCCTCAGTCCTCTCCAGCTGGACTGATGAGCAGGAGATGCAATGCTCACTGAGGATAGTAACATTGGAGATTGGTGTTGGAGAGGAGCGTGGTAGGAATAGGAATGACTGCAACATTGATGTAAGATAGTGGTATTTCAGTGAGTAAGGATATTTGACAGTTTGTTAGGGATAATAATGTAGAAGTATCATTATGTATATCATGATGAAGTTCTATAGGACTTTGGTAAGCCACATTTTGGAGTATTGATGCAGTTTAGATCACCCCATTACAGGAAAGATGTGGAGGATATGAGGAGGATGCAGAGGTTAACCAGAATGCTGACTGGATTAGAGGGTTTCAACAACAGGGAGAGGTTGGATAGACTTGAATTGTTTTCTCTGGAACATCCAAGTTTGAAGGGAGACTATAGAATTTTATAAAAATTATGAGAGACATACATAGGGAAGACATTCAGAACCTTTTTGCCATGATGTCAATGTCCTACACTAGAGGGCATAGCTATAAAGTGAGAGGGGAAAGTGTAATGGTGATGTGCAGGGCAGGTTTTTTGCACAGAGAGTGGTGGGGACCTGGAACTGGGTTTTTGGTGGCATGTACAATAATAATATTTAAGATTCTTTTAGTTGGCACATGGAAGTGCAGGGAGTAGAGGGTTATGGATCATATACAAACAGAGATCCGTTTAACTTGTCACCGTTTAAATTAAATTGTTCAGCCAAACATTGTAGGCCAAAAAGCCCGTTCCTCTGTTGTGCGCATGTTTTACTGTATATGCTCTAAGAATCTAAGTGGATATTATTGGGGATGCTGATATAGGAAATCAAATACTTCTGGGGATAATTGACAAAATAATATTATTGATGATAATGATAATAGTCAGATATTAATGTATTGATAATTGAAGACAAGGATTAACTGAGAGACTGATATAGTAATGTGTTATAGCTGTAGGTGATGATATTGGTAAGAGGTTAATACTGGCCTTCCCAAGGCCTTGTGTTTCACTTGACTGATATTAACACCTGTGCAAAGGTTCACAATAGTATTGTGGAATTCTCAATTTCTTCAAAGAGTTTGTGGCCAGGGAGAGAGGGGTAAGAGATGATCTTACCCACTCGCTTCCTGGCCCTTGCAGTGTACAGTTCGTCAATGGGGGGAACCTTGCAGCCAACAGCCTTCTCAGCTGATCGAACAATTCGCTGCAGCCTGCGGATGTCGTGCTTGGTGGCTAGGCCAAACCACACCATGATGGAGAAGATGAGGACAGACTCTACGATGGCTGTATAGAATTGGACCATCATTGCCTGTGGCAGATTGTGCTTCCTCAGCTGCTGCCAGAAGTACATCCTCTGATGGGCCTTTTTGACTGTGGAGTTGATGGTGGCCCCCCATTTAAGGTCTTTGAAGATGATGGTTTCAAGGAACTTATCCACAAATGTGATTGTGGTGTTGTTGATGGTGAGTGGGGGGAGGGGAGGAGGAGCTCTCCTAAAGTCTACTATCAATTCCACTGTCTTAAGAGCATTGAACTCCAGGTTATTACGACAGCACCAGGACGCCAGTTGTTTCACTTCCTGTCTATTGGCAGATTCCTCCCCATCCTGGATCAGTCCAAACAGGGTTGTGTCATCCGCAAACTTGAGAAGCTTGACAGAGGGGTCTGTGGAGGTGCAGTCGTTGGTGTACAGAGAGTAGAGGAGAGGGGAGAGTACGCAGCCTTGCGGTGCTCCTATGCTGAGGGCCTGCGAGTCCGAAATGTGCTTTCCCAGCCTCACAAGCTGCTTCCTGTCTGTCAGGAAGTTGGTGATCCACTGACAGAGGGGTTCAGGCACAGTCAACTGGGAGAGTTTGGAGTGTAGTAGCTCTGGCACCATGATGTTGAACGCAGAGTTAAAATCCACAAACAAAATCCTTGCATAGGTCCCCTGGCAGTCAAGGCAGGAGAGGAGGATTTGGAGGGAGAGATAGATCACCCATGATTGAATGGCGGAGTAGACTTGATGGCCAAATTGCCTAATTTTACTCCTATCACATGACCTTATGATAGTCCACATCCTTTACAATTTGCCTTCAGCAAAGTAAGTCTACAGAGGATACAGTCTCCATGCACTACATTCACCTCTGGAACAGTAAAAAAAGGTGACGATTACATGCTCAGGCATAGAAAAGGTGACTGTTTCGCTGAACACTTGTGCTCGGTCCACCAACATCTGCTGGATCGCCTGGTTGCTAACCATTTTAATCCACATTCGATCCCCACACCGACTTTTCACTCCCCCGCGTTCCGCCAGATCCTTCCCACAGTCCCACTCACAGGGAAAACCAGCAGCAGCCGATTAACCTGCGAGGGAAGACAGGAACACCAGGAGGGACCCCATGCACAACATGAAGAAGGTGCACCCTCCACACAGGCAACACTCGAAGTCAGGATTGAACACGGGTCACTGGGGCTGCTCCACTGTGAACCTGCTTCCATCTGCACGGTAACAGATTGCCAATGATTTTAAATCGGTTGCCTGACCCTGGACCACCCATCCCTGGGATTGTTTGCTGGGGCCACCCATCTTTGTGACCGTGACTTGCGACCAGCCATCCCTGTGGCAGTGCGTCTCGGTGTTTACAGCGTGCAACTGAATGAGAGTAACAGCTGAGTGAGGTGCCAACACAAAGCCACCCCGTGATCAAACGTCATTGGCCATTCAAGGCTGGGAGCGGCGCTCCATTCATAAAATGAGTGGATTAAAGCGGGAGGAGTGGCCAGCGCTCTCCGGGGATTCACAGCGACGTTGGAGTGCGGGATACGGGCACTGACCGTGTTGTGTTGTGTTGCTCTGTGCTGTGCTGTGCTGGTTTACTACTCGGGGCTGCGGGTAGCGGCGGACCGCGGGGCTGGGCCGGGGATGGGGATGGAGATGTCAGATGTGGAGTGCAGTCAGGTGAAGCGCTTGCTGAGGCAGCACGGCCGCAAATGTCTGCTCTTGGACTGCAGGTCGTTCCTGGCTTACAGCGCCCACCACATCGGCGGCTCGCTCAACGTCCGCTGCAACACCATCGTTAAACGCAGAGCCAAGGGCTTGGTCAGCCTGCAGCACATCATCCCGGCCGAGGAGCAGCGCAGCCTGCTCCAGGCTGGCTTCTACTCCGCCCTCGTCCTCTACGACGAAAGGAGCCAGCGCTTCGAGATGGTCAGACACGACAGCACCGTCAACACGGTCCTGGGCGCGCTGTCCGCAGCCTCCTGCCCGACACAGACCTACTTCCTCGCGGGTAAGGCCGCCCCCCTCCGCCGGGCTTCGCTTCACCCTCCCCGCGTTGGTAGGAGCCGCCACGGCCGATCTGGATGCAGGAAATTGACCTGAACTCGCTGTTTTCAAAAGAGAGATTTAGCTCTTTGGGCTAAAGGAATCAAGGGATGTGGGGAAAAATCCGGAACGGGGTCCTGATTTTGGATTATCATAATGAATGGCTGTGCTGGCTCGACGGGCCGAATGGCCTACCCCTACACCTATTTTCTATGTTTCTATGAATCTTTGGTTGGAGAGCAACGTCGGGGTGCATAGCTAGCGGCTCGAGTTTGTTGGTGTGGGCTGAAACTAGATCTACCACTGCATTGTAGACCGCCGCTGCAATATCCGTATTTACAGTTAATAATGTGTATTGGTAATATTACCATTGGTGCCTGTGTTAACATGGAAAGAATAATAATTCGTTCGAAGGTGACAGCATTGGCGCTGGTGCTGATCGGTGGCGCTACAAAGAGTATTTACATCAGCGTTCAGTGATGTGAGCCCATGTTCGCTGGTGCTGTTAGATTTGTTGCATTTCGCGCAGCCATTCACTCGACAACTGCAACATTTTCGCTGAAATTGGCATTGCCTTTCCTTCGGGGGTTACACAAAAGGCTGGAGAAACTCAGCGGGTGCAGCAGCATCTAAGGAGCGAAGGAGATAGGCGACGTTTCGGGTCGAGACCCTTCTTCAGACTTTCCTTTCCTTCTACGCGTTATCTAGTTAACGTTCCTGCGAGTTTGGGTTTGTGAGTTATTTTAAAACGAGGTTGTGCAAGAGAATCTTTCACCGGCGCTGTTACAAATAACGGCGATAATGTCCTTTCTAATACACTGCCGCGCACAAACAGGAAACGTTTTAATTCAATCTGTTGCGAGAAAATCAGAACAAAATGGTAAAAGATAGGGATCGTTTAGCCGGGATAGTAAATCGGAAGTACTACTTGGGGGGTGAGCTGGTGCCGAGGAGGTTCCACACAGTGTAATCTTGTCAAGTGTCGTCCCGGGCACTTGTGCGGGTTGACTGTGGTATGGCTCTCTTGTGCTGGGACCTCTGCAGTGTTCATCTGGAGGAGATGAATAAATATCAGCGCCGTTCACAGTTGGTCGGATCCGATTCCGGAAAGCTCACATTTCTTCAATAATCCCTCCCTGGTGCCGCTGAGAGCCGTGGCCATCGCTGGCTCGCTGTCGCCATTCATGGTCTCTGCGCTACAAAGCGCGGCATCTGTCCACAGCTCACACACAACACATCATAACACAACCTCCCCTTCCCCTTCCCACACCACACTGCGCATTGCCGCACATCACACCAACATACAAAAGTGAAAAAGGGTCCCGTCCCAAATCATGTTCTCCAGAGACGCTGCCTGTCCCGCTGAGTTACTCCAGCACTTTGTATTTATTCCTACGAAACTGCTCGCTGGGGTCCTGTTCCATCATCGTATTGGGAGCATTTAATTAATCGCGCTCTGATCTTCACTGATTTTGCCTTGCGTTTACTTGGTCCATTGTTAAGTTACAACTATTTGCAAACACGTGTTCGGTGGATAAACGCGGTGGCATCAGGCTGTCAATGACCGGCGACGCGAGGAGACGGCCTCTGTCCTGACTGGCAATTGACTGAACGATGTGACAATGCTGCCGCTTGTTTCAGGCTCTTTTCATGTTCCGTGCTTACTGAATGTCTACCGTTCAAATCGGTAGCCGCACGGCAACCCATCCATTATAGTGAATCAACCCAGACATGTCCACAAAATGTGACTGTGGTCGTGGGCGAGAAAGGGTCGATTGCGGTTCCTTTTAACCTGGTTCCCCGCAGGGACTCGGTCCGCGCCGCCAATGGACAGAGCAAAGATCAGTTGTCCCATGTGTGGAAAATCATTAGATCCCATCTGGAACCTTTTGTAAAAGTGTATTGCCAATAGGGCAGAAACAAGTATTTAACCCACAGGGTCACTCGGTTCCCTTCCCTGCATGTATTGTTAATCACACTAATACCGCCCTTCACCATCTCACATAGCAGCAAGCGTTGCCCTCGTTCAGGTGCAAACCTGCCTGGTTTGTAACGGTCGGTGAGGAACTTCCTTCGACAGTGGACAGCAATCCCGCTTGCTTGCATTTTCCTCTCCGCTCACTACGCAGCAACTCCGCACTCGATTCATGTATGATACACACAGCTGACATATAGACCAGTAACGCAACAATCGTTCACCCCAAATAGACACAGGAAGTCCTGGATTTACTCGCCAGAGCTGCAAACCTCTGAGAATTAACGTTTCTGGTCGATGATCATTCTCCACAGCCACACTCTTTCCCTCGGAACCCATTCCTCTCTTTTTAAGATGTTCGACATCTTTCTCCCATTCTCTAGAGGTGGGAAGAGTCATAATTTTAGGTTCCTCACATTAACATTGTATAAACAATGTTAAATCAAGATAGATTTAATTTGATCCATTACCCTAGCTTCCAGATTCTCTAGTTGTGTCTGCCAATCCATCCTTTCTAATGGGGAGCATCTTTAAGTAGCTCAATCATTTAGACAGGAATCTTTCTACCAAACTTCCTAATTCTCTTCCCTGCTCTATTTCAAACACCTGGACACAACATTGTTTATATATCATGTTCATCATATATCATAGCCAGAGCAGTGCAGAGAGTGAACACCAGTTGACGGAGCAGTGAACACAAGTGAACAGAACAGTATCAGTATGGTAAAATATTCAGGGCATTTATGAAAAACATTAACACCAGAAAAATCAGGTATAGTATTTATTCATGTGGTATTGATGTTGAATGTTTTGATCACTGTAATCTTCGGTTAGCCAAGATTTCTAATCACGGGAATGTAGAAATAACACAAACAGTTGGTGCACTTATTGGGAATCCATTTCTGATTTCTACATTGTGATGATTCATTTACTGAGGGTTGTTGGTAACGGAATTTACCCGTCATAGTCTTGGCAGCAGTAGGGTTGATGAGAGATTACTTAGAGGAGGAAAGAATCCATGCGGCAGAATGAGCTGCACTGGCCCTGCACCTGGGGACAGAGCTGAATGGTGATGCTCCTCGGAAATGAGTGGAGAGCAGCAGCTCGCAGAATGGGGTGTTGTACAGCTGCGTATCACTGGCCACACGGATTTGGCCTAACCATTGTAATCGGGGGGCTATCCTAAAATAATGGCTACGCACTGAGGTTGGCAGATTGAAATTCTTTTCCAGAAAAAAAAAATAATGTGAGGTGGATTATTGATTTTAAAATGCTTGACTGATAGATTTTTTTTAGCAGTGTATTAATAAGGCTATACCAGGTCTATGGAATCTGACCATAGATGTCAATCATGACAAGACAGGCCTCAGTGGTTGAATTTTCCATTGTAATGGACACCAATATACACCGCTCCACTCTGCTTTGTTTTGAATGCCTTGTTTTCATCTCCTTCTCTGGTTTTGTGCTTCTGATCTCTGTGATTGACACCAGTCCAGCCACTCTCCAACCTTTGCTTCAGACCCAAACATGCATCTTCCCAGATTTTAACTCTGCACGGTTGCTGATCCTCTCCTCGGCCTCTTGTGCCCAGTGTCCTGAAGGTCACTGGCTCTGAACTTTCTCTCCTCCTCTAAGATGTGTCTTAATAGCTGTTGCGTCCAGTTAGTCTTTGGTCACATCCTTGTGGCTTTGTCAAGTTTGGTTTGTTGAATCTCCTGTGAACTGTCGAGATATCTTTTTTGTGTTAATAGTGCTGCACAGAGGTGAAACTAAGCCAGTACAATCTACTAGTAAGGAATTTGCTTTTACCTCTGGTGCTACATAAATTCAGATTGTTATACTATTGCTGGGGTGATCTTGTAGCTTGCTTTCTCTAACCACCCCACCTTTTTTTACAGCTTCTCTTCCCTTCTCCATTAGTCTGAAGAAGGGTCCCAACCCAAAACATTGTTTGTCCAGTTGCTAACTGTCCCGTGCGTTTGTCCAGCAAGTTTGCTTTTTGATCAGAGCTATTGCCTGGCCTCTTGCCTGCATAACCTCGACTAGTTCCTCCCTGGGCCGGTACCAAGGTTACCCAGGCAGCTGACAATGTCAGCTGATCGGTTGCCATCTGGATCCCAGGAGTAGATCCAGCCACGTTGTTCTCTTTCAGCTCTGTTCAGTGAAGCAAGAAAGAGATTTTTAAAATCGTATTCTTACATCACTTAAACAGGGCCCGGAGGTTTTCTCATGCTGTTCTGATCACTACTCCAACAGCCATCTGCCACTCTGTCTCCTGACATGAATAACCTTATGTTTTCGTAGCTTTTCATGTGTCCGTGAACGTCCTTTCAAAATGAGCATACGCAATTAGTAGATTCTCTTTCTGAAAGGCCCTTTTTTATTTATATAAATTTTATTGAACTATCAAAAGATGGGTACAGATTATGTTGCCATATCCAAGCTCATTTTTTCCAAATGTACATATCAAAACAGAACATTTGAGTATTGTACAAACAATATGGACGGACATGTTTATAAAAACAACAGTATAAATAAATAAATAAGTGGGGGTGGGGGGGGGGATGGCCCATTTAATCTATTCGATCAGTTCACCATTGCTTTAATCATTTTTCTTCCTTCCATGGTATTGACCTGAATTGACTGAGACCTTTCCCTTGAGGATGTGTTTGGTCATTGATGATTAATTGGATCAACCCAGAGTAATGAAGCTACTCCTTCTCCCAACTGCGCACATTCATGATAATTCTGCTTCCTCTTGTCATTCTTTTGCAGTTAAATAAAACTTGTGGAACTGTTCCCAGGTTTTGATATTCACTTCCAGCAATGATGGGTTTTAGAGGAGATAAATGCATGATAATCCATAGAACATCGAACAATTCAGCACAGGAACAGCATTGTCTGTACTACATTGTCTGTATCGAAGGTGATGCTAAGATAAACTAATCTCCTGCGCATGTACACGGTCTATACCTCTCCATGCCCTGTATAGTGGCTTAAAGGCTACTATCATATTTGCCTCCACCATCACCTCTGACAGCATGTTCCAGGCCCCCAACACTCTTTGTGTAACGAAACATGCTTTGCATATCTCCTTTAAATTCTGCCCCATTTATCTTAAAGACATACCTTCTAGCCTTTGACATTTCCACCCTGGTAAAAAAAATTAAAGTGCACACAGTGCAGGAGAAACCAATGAACATGATATTAATATGTTGTATTAATATGGTGATATTAACATGTCACCACTTCAACCAATGGGAAACAGTCTTAGTAACTGTTTTAAATCCCACTCAATATTCTATTGACATTTTGAATGTTTTCACATTTTTTTGTGTTTCCTCATGACATAGCATGGATAGGTATATGGACGTGAAGGGAATGGAGGGGTATGGTCTGAGTGCAGGTAGATGGGACTAGGGGAAAACAAATGGTCGGCACGGACTGGAAGGGCCGAGAGGGCCTGTTTCCGTGCTGTAATTGTTATATGGTTATATGGTTATATTCTGTCCATCAAGTCTATGCTGGCTCACAGAGCAATTCCATAAATCCCATTGCCCTGATCTATTTCCCCATAAACTTTTATCTCTGCCATGCCTATTAATACCACCCTACTCCCCCCATGATACTCCTAACTCCCCCCATGATACTCCTAACTCCCCCTTCTTACATTGGGGCCAGATTGCACTGCCACTTAACCAAACAGCCAACACATCTTTGGGATGTGGAGGGGAAACCAGACACTTGGGAGAAACCCATATTGTCACAGGGAGAATGTGTAAACTCCACATGGACAACACCAGAGGTCATGATTGAACTAGGTCAGTGGATCATTGGGAGTCTGCAATCCCACCTTGCAGCCATATGGGGGCCACCATGCCATCCAATTGACCCAGGTGGAATAAACACAGCATATGGTATAAAACAGGTGTGCTCCGTGCTGTTGGACAGCTATAGACCAAATGTAGGGCACTGGGGTCTTGTGTTGCTGGGTTAGTCGTTCTAAACACAGCAAAGTTGATAGAGAGTTGGTAATACTTGATGGCCGGCAGTGGCTGGGACAGAGCTCAGGATCTGATCAAATCTACAAAGCTCGTGGAAGGATCAGATTTCATGGGCTCGCTAGTTCAAATAATTTGGGGTGAAATTGGTATTGGGTAATAACATACAACATACGTGGATAAATAAGATTCTGAAGAAGGATCTCAACCCAAAACATCACCTATTCCTTCGCTCCATAAATGCTGCCTCACCAGCTGAGCTTCTCCAGCATTTTTGTCTACCTTTGAATAAATAAGCAAATGGTTTTTCCTCTTCACTCAACTTGGTTTTATTGAAATGAGTGGAAAAAACTAATTTCGAACTGTAGTGATTAATGTTATCAGATCCCTCAAATGCCATCAACTATTGAACTCACCAAATTACAACAACCAACTGTATTTAATAAAACTGTGCTTCTTCCCTGATACAGGAGGGTATGAGAGATTTTCTTCAGAATACCCCGAGTTCTGTGTAAAAGCAAAAAGTCCATCAGGAATATCAGCAGAGTCCATCATCGAGACATCTGAGACGAGCTCGAGTGTCTGTGGAACTCCACTCCATGACCAGGTAGCACAAGCCTCTCTGTAGCAATTGTCTTCCACGTCACTCTCCCCCCTTCCCAGATATGCAATGGGATTGGAATTTTTATAATGTCTACATTGGCTGTGAAATACCTTCTACCAACCAGCTTGTTATCAGCTAGTCCTTGTCTTGATATTTGTGACTGGTTGTTAGTGGTGAAGAGCCTTAATTTCTGTTGTGAGGAGACAAAAGAGATAAGTAATTGACATGGATACAATCTGTCCCAGCCTCCTCTTACTTACTGATCATGTTGCAAGCTTAACTATGGAACTACAATAATGTACCACATTCTCATCGCCTGGATATCCCACCCAATGAAATGCTCTTACAATGCTGAAGATAATTTGATTGAACAAAAAACTACAAGCATCAATGAATAAAACTAGACAAGCTACTCGGGAACTATTAGGTTTGAACAGGACTTCCTAGTTTTCCTCCGTGTTAAATGTAATGGGAAGATGTGATACAGTTTAATGTCTCAACCGAATGGCAGCACTTTCTCAGTAGCACATTTGAATATTGCCGCAGTCACATGCTCAGATCTCTGTGGATTTGGACCCAGTTAAGTGGATTTCCCACTGAACCAATGCCAACACCTGCACGTAGGTTGCAAATGTAGCAGGATTCAGAACACAATGGCTTGGTCAAGTCAAGTCAAGAGAGTTTCTTGTCATGTGTCCCAGATAGGATGATGAAATTCTTGCTTGCTGCAGCACAACAGAATATGTAAACATAATACAGAACAGGAGATAAAGGTTCAGTGTGTCTATAAACCATATACCATATATATACACACAATAAATAAACACATAAAGTGCAATGGGCTGTTATTGTTTAGAGTTTATTTGATGTCGTGTTTCATAGCCTGATGGCTGTGTGGAAGAAGCTGTTCCTGAACCTGGATGTTATAGATTTTAGGTTCCTGTACCTTCTTCCCGATGGCAATGGAGAGATGACTGCGTGGCCAGGATGGTATGGGTCTTTGATGATGTTGGCTGCCTTTTTGAGGCTGCGATAGATCCCTTCGATGGTGGGGGGGTCAGAGCTGATGATGGACTGGGCAGTGGTCACAACTTTCTGCGTTCTTTTCCGCTCCTGGACGTTCAAGTTTCCGAACAAAGCCACGATGCAACCAGTCAGTAAGCTCTCTACTGTGCACCTGTAGAAATTCGAGAGAGTCCTCCCTGACATACCGACTCTCCGTAATCTTCTCAGGAAGTGGAGGCGCTGATGTGCATTCTTTATAATTGCATCAGTGTGCTGGGACCAGGAAAGATCTTCGGAAATATGCACTCCTAGGAATTTGAAGTTCTTGGCCCTTTCCACCATGGTATAAATGGGACTGTAGGTCCCTATCCTACCCCTTCCAAAGTCCACAATCAGTTCCTTGGTTTTGCTGGTGTTGAGAGCCAGGTTATTGTGCTGGCACCATTTGGTCAATCAGTCGATCTCACTTCTATACTCTGACTCATCACCATCATTGATTTGTCCCACAACAGTGGTGTCGTCGGCGAACTTGATAATGGAGTTTGCACTATGTCCGGCTGCGCAGTCATGAGTATAGAGTGAGTACAGCAGGGTGCTGAGCAAGCAGCCTTGAGGTGCTCCCGTGCTGATTGTTATCGAGGATGACACATTTCCACCAATATGGACAGACTGTGGTCTATGGATGAGGAAGTCGGGGATCCAATTGCAGGGGGATGCACAGAGACCCAGATCTGAGAGCTTGGTAACCAGCTTGGTAACCAGGGGATGATGGTATTAAATGCCGAGCTGTAGTCTATGAATAACAGCCTGACATGAGTTTTTGCCTTCCAAATGGTCCAGAGCGCAGTGGAGAGCCAGTGAGATCGCATCCACCGTTGACCTGTTGTGGCGGTAAGCGAGGTTCTTGTCGAGGTATGATATGCGTCATAATCAACCTCTCAAAGCACTTCGTCACCACAGACGTTAGTGCCACTGGTTGTTAGACATTGAGGCACGTCACCTTGCTCTTCTTGGGCCCTATTATTGATGCCCTTTTAAAGCAGGTGGGAACCTCGGACCTCAGAAGTGAGAGGTTGAAAATGTCCGTAAAAACTCCAGCCAGTTGGTCCGCGCAGTTTTTTAGAACACAAGCGGGTATACCATCAAGTCCAGATCACAATGTGAACACCCTCCACTACATTGTGCACACTCATCTCCATACAATGTTCAAATAAATTATTCCCTATGTAGAAAGACTACATATTCAGAAGTTCTAGGAGCAGAATTGGGTCATTCATCTACTCCAAAATTCAATCTTGGCTGATCTATAATTGCTTGCGAATACTAATTTGACATTTTTGCGAGATGATACTGAGGGGTAAACATTGCCCAAGTCTGTTATGATTGCCTAAGTATGGTCCCAATTACTGGTTGTGTTATTTTATTTTTAACTTAGGGCAGCTGAATAAACCAATATAATGTATAGTGGCCTGTTGAGTTCCACCAGCACTTTGTGCTTCGTTAATACATATTCTATACAGGGAGTCATATAGCAGCCAGAAGGTGAGCAGCACCACATCAAGGAGGATGCTGCAGGAGAGGCAGGAAGAGGTGCGAGGATGGAGGCACTTGGCGTGAAGTTGTCACAGTTATCCATTAAGCTGATGCAATTTTAACAAATTGATTTTGGAACACAAGTGTGCAGCCAGAAGTAGCATGAAGCACGTGAGTAATCCAGGATATTGAGTGTCTTGTACTGACAATACTCAGCTGGAACTGTCAGTGATTCAGTGAAGATTAAACAACATTGGAGAGATGATAAATGAGTCATCTGCACTGACCTAAATCACGCAATGAAAATCAAAGCCGGATTAGGCACTGAAGATCTCATTAATATCTGATAAAACATTTCTCTAATCATATTGATAGTGAATTAATTTACCAAATTAGTTATCTTTTTTTATTCACTTCTCATTGTTAGATAAACCAAGAATGTTGAGTAAATACTGTTTTTGCGCAAAGTCTCTGGCCTTTGTCTTATAACAGCTGCATAAAGGTACAGCCACACAACAACACAACAACACAACAACGAATAAGCTCAGAGCTCTGAACTGCAAAATACTATATTATTATTTGTTATTTGCACTATATTTGTTATTTATTGAACTTTTTTTCCTCTTCTCCCGTAATGTACTATGTTCACATATTCACATATTCTGTTGTACTGCAGCAAGTAACTTTCATTGTCCCATCTGGGACATATGACAATAAAACACTCTTGACTCTTGACTTCGACTAATGGTTCAGGGGTTACACATATTAAGTCATTCAGATATCTTCCATGAAATGAGGTACAGCCACAGTTCACAGGGAGTTGGGTCAATGAGGGCCATCGTCGCAACCTATGGCATGTTGCGCAGTGGTTTGTGTTGCTGTTTCACAACTCCTTCACTAGGGTTCCGTTTGTGTGGAGTTTATACATTCTCCCTCTGATACTGTGGGCTTTCATCAGTTCATGGTTAACTGGCTGCTGCAAATTACTCATTAATGTGAAAGAAAACTTGCAGGACGACAGGGAAATAAAGAGAGTGGGACCAATTAAATGTCTCCGTTGGGAGTTAGCATGAACATATAGCCACTGTGCAACGGTAGCCAACAAAATCGTGAAGTTAGATCAAGCCAAGTTTTTTTGTTTAATACTGAATACCTGTTATTGCCATCAATTTTGATCTAATATGGTCATACATGAGGACCCACATTGCTGAGTGCAGAACTGTGGTGAAAGCCTTGCCAGGAGGCAGATGAGTGTGCTCAGAGGGTTATACCTGCGGACTGTGCAATAACCTGGCCGTATTGTGGCAACCACTGTTAGATGCTGAATTTTACATTTGATTACAGGGTGGTCCAGTGGAAATTCTCCCTTTCCTTTACCTGGAAGTGCACATCACGCTTCAAAAAGGGACACACTCGATGCCATGGGGATTACAGCTCTCCTCAACGTCTCCTCCAACTGTCCAAACCACTTTGAGGATCATTATCAGTACAAGTGCATTCCAGTGGAGGACAACCAGAAAACAGACATCAGTTTCTGGTTCATGGAAGCAATAGAGTATATCGGTAGGAAGCATTCCTAAGTTTCACTATTTATTGTCAATTTTGGTGATTTTTCATCTCTGTTCAATTGTCAGCGATGTAGTGATTGTCATTAAATGTCCTTGCTGCCAAGGTGCCACATTTAATTGTTTCCAATGTGGAGCTGTTGCTCTCCAGCTTCCTCTTCCCTCCAAGATTACATTTGGTGTCGGCAGAGAAACTCAGGCCCATCAGCATTCATTCACAATGAAAAGAGCAGTCCATATGACTCTTGTCCTGTCCTCAGCGCCACAGTGTGTTTAATGTACTCTGGAGGGAACTAATCTGTCAGGGATACAGTATCATCGGACTTCTTGTAAACCTCATTCTGGTGACTCCTACCCAAGGATATGTTAGTTGATGGCCATGATATTAATTATTTATTCCTGATGTATTTTTGGTTGCAACAACTTCACCTACCCTCTGCTTTTTTTAATATAATTTTTTTTTTAATGGCTGCCATTCAAAAAAAAGGATTGAACATAAAAAGTGAATCTGAAACCAAAGATGATGAGCAAAAAATAGGGGTTAGCCATTCAGTTCCTTGGGACTGGTCCACCATTCAGTGTTACACCCAGTCTGCACATTTTTACTATTACCCATAGTTGTTCCATTTTATTTAATTGCTTATACAACACAACCTAATTTCTATGGTCTATAAGCCACAGTAGTAGAAAAAAACTTGTTGATGTCTAAACTCAATTTTATGTTTGGGGAACTTGTATGCAAAGATTTCTTTAGTCATTTACAGTGCCCTCCATAAAGTTTGGGACAAAGACCCATCATTTATTTATTTGCCTCTGTACTCCACAATTTGAGATTTGTAATAGAAAAAATCACATGTGGTTAAAGTGCACATTGTCAGATTTTATTAAAGGCCATTTTTATACATTTTGTATGTATAAAATTGTATGTATACATTTCACCATGTAGAAATCAACGCTGTCAACAATTAGAAGCTAATCTAACGCATTCATTCACAAAATGTACAAAAATTACTAATTTTTGGACAGAAATTTTGAAGATAATCTCGAATGTAGTTAATGCAAATTTAATTCCAAACTCAAAATTAATTATATTGGGAATATTAGAAATGGATCAGATACTAACAACACAACAAATAATTTTATTGGTTATAGTTTAATAATTGGTAAAAAATTAAACTAAGATTTTGGAAAGGTCCCATACCCCCTACAATCAAAATGTGGATTACAGAAATATCGGAGACACTTCACCTGGAACGATTAAGACTTGTCCTAATGGACAGGTTAGATCAATTCAGAGGAATATGGTCTCCATTTATTGAATATTTAAAGGGTTAAGGTGGTCCGGTTCGAGGCCCTGACTGAAGCCTGAATGAAGGACTAGATGAAGAATCATATACAATAGTCATGAATATATCTCCAATGAAGAATATCTTGCTTAATACTCCACTCATTTTATTTATCTCTTTCTTATTTCTTTTTCTTTTTATTACCTATCTTTATTTCCTACTGTTATAAAATAAAAAAAATATAGAAATATAAATAAGATTGACTGTAAATTTTAAAAATATTAAGAATGTATGTGACGAATAATATTTTCTTTTTTTTGATTTTACATTATTTCTTCTTAATATGTAATTACTTCTAATAAAAATGTTTTACAGAAATCAACGCTGTGTTTATACAGTCCCCCCCATTTCAGGGCACCATAATGTTTGGGACACATGACTTCACAGGCATTTGTAATTGTTCAGGTGTGTTTAATTCCCTCCTTAATGCAGGTATAAGACAGCTCTCAGCACCTAGTTTTTCCTCCAGTCTTTCCATCACCTTTGGGAACTTTTATTGCTATTTATCAACATGAGGACCAAAGTTGTGCCAATGAAGCAATCATGAGACTGAGAAACAAGAATAAAACGGTAAGAGACATCAGCCAAACCTTAGGCTTACCAAAATCAACGGTTTGGATCATTAAGAAGAAAGAGAGCATTGGCGAGCTTACTAATCACAAAGGGACTGGCAGGCCAAGGGAGACCTCCACAGCTGATGACAGAGGAACTCTCTATAATAATGAAAAATCCCCAAACACCTGTCCGACAGATCAGAAACACTCTTCAGGAGTCAGGTGTGGATTTGTCAATGACCACTGTCTGCAGAGACTTCGTGAACAGAAATACCGAGACTACACTGCAAGATGCAAACCACTGGTAAGCCGCAAAAATAGGATGGCCAGGCTACAGTTTGCCAAGAAGTACTTAAAAGAGCAACCACAGTTCTGGAAAAAGGTCTTGTGGACAGATGAGACGAAGATTAACTTATATCAGAGTGATGGCAAGAGCAAAGTATGGAGGAGAGAAGGAACTGCCCAAGATCCAAAGCATACCACCTCATCTGTGAAACATGGTGGTGGGGGTGTTATGGCCTGGATATGTATGGCTGCTGAAGGTACTGGCTCACTTATCTTCATTAATGATACAGCCGCTGATGGTAGTAGCATAATGAATTCTGAAATGTATAGACGCATCCTATCTGCTCAAGTTCAAACAAATGCCTCAAAACTAATTGGCCGGCGGTTCATTCTACAGCAAGACAATGTTTTTAAACATACTGCTAAAGCAACAAAGGGGTTTATCAAAGCTAAAAAATGGTTATTCTTGAGTGTCCAAGTAAATCACCTGAGCTGAACCCAATTGAGCATGCCTTTTATATGCTGAAGAGAAAACTGAAGGTACTAGCCCCCAAAACGAGCATAAGCTAAAGATGGCTGTAATACAGGCCTGGCAGAGCATCACTAGTGAAGACACCCAGCAACGGGTAATGTCCATGAATCGCAGACTTCAAGCAGTCATTGCATGCAAACGATATGCAACAAAACACCAAACATGACTACTTTCATTTACATGACATTGCTGTTTCTCAAACATTATGGTGCCCTGAAATGGGGGGACTATATATAAACAGTGCTGTCATTTCCACATGGTGAAACCAAAATGTATAAAAATGGTCTTTGTTAAAATCTGACAATGTGCACTTTAACCACGTGATTATTTTCTATTAGAAATCTCAAATTGTGGAGTACAGAGGTAAATAAATAAATGATGGGTCTTTGTCCCAAACATTATGGAGGGCATTGTACATGTAGCTTAGAGCTAAAATGAACTGCTGTGATAATCGATGATGAGGTTTCATTAAATTCCCTTAATGATTTTCAACATTGAGCTAACCAGTTGCTTTCCTTTTTATTATTCCCTTTTGAAAAAATGGAATCGCATATGCCATCCATATCGTTAATCCTTGGATAATATAGCAGTAACTGAAAATCCCAAAATATCTACTGAAGCTTTGCTAATTTCCGTTCCCAGCTCCCTGACAGTTTGACATGTAAACCATCTGGCTCAGCAAGCTTGTTGACATGTAAACCATCAAGTGTCTGTCGTTAAATAGAAATGACTTGAGAAAGGGAAGTGGAGATTTTCATAGACACTATGATAGGAATATAAAGATGGTGTCATTTTATTCTGAATAAGATAGGATTTCAACCATTGGATAATGCAGAGAGCTCTGTTAGAATCTGTCTGCAGATCCAAATTATGGTAATAACCAATCCTGCACAAAAGACAGTGATTGGGAGCAATTTCACATTTTGCATTGTTTTCAGAATGAATCACGGATATGAATATTTAAAAGTAAACTGTCAAATCATATTACTGGACAAAATGATTTTTTGTGAGCATCAGGATGGGGAGAGTTTGTCCTCTGACGTGGTGGGTGGGTGCTGCGGTGAGGTGGATTTGTGTTTGGTTCATGCTGGGTGGGATTCATTTGCTTTTGGTCTGTGCTAGGATGGAAGGATTTGTGTGTACAGGTACTAAGTTTTTGTGTGTTGGGGTGGAAGATTGCGAGCTTCACGTGGTCCGCCTTGTTTCGACGAATGCAATGAACCCGGTGTGCACAATCAAATAAGATCAAATAGAACAAGTTGTCCTACAACGTTAGGCTGTGCACGCCATACGCAAGAAGAAGAAGTGTTTGTGTCGGGTTGGGGTTCAACTAATACTGTTGTGAGATTGGTTTGATCTTCAAGAACATTAATTTCGCCGCACTTTACTCAACATATCCACTGCCCTTTTTATTTTCAGATTCTGTCAAAAACGTTGATGGACGAATTCTGGTACATTGCCAGGCTGGGATCTCGAGGTCTGCCACCATCTGCCTTGCCTATTTAATGATGACTAAACGTGTGCGGCTGGAAGAGGCCTTTGAGTTTGTCAAGCAGAGACGGAGCATAATCTCTCCCAACTTTAGCTTCATGGGGCAGCTGCTACAGTTTGAAACTCAGATCCTCTCCTCCTCCTGTTCTGTAAAAACTGCCAGTCCGTCAAGGGGTCTCAGGGAGCAGAGTAAATCATCAGCAACCCCAACCTCGCAGTTTGTCTTCAGCTTCCCTGTCTCTGTCAGTGTTCATTCAAACCCCAATAACCTCAACTACTTACCCAACCCGATCACAATGTCGCCCACCTACTAAAGGACGAGAGTCTGAATACACCTAAAAATTGCATTCAACAGAGCATCCAACTGATAGTGTGCTCCACAACCTCACCCTCTCAGTATAGGGAAATGGACTTGGGTGAACCTTAACTTTTAACATTAATACACTTAGAAATGACACTGGCTAGTTTTACTTCTTGTCATTGAATCGTTCAGACCGCAAGGTTTTCTTTGCAATAAGTCACAATTCACTTTTGAATAATCATGGAATTTGATTTCCTATTGAAATAGATTTGTCAGTATTTTTATTGTGAAAACTGATTAATGCAATCAGCAAGCAAGCTACCAGCATGGGCCTCCATGGAAAGCGTCCAGTAGACATCCCTTCATCAGTGTTAAATCATGCTGGGACTTTATCCTGGTATTGTATGAGAAATTAGAATGTTTGAATCAGATACAAAGCTCACATTGTCGATGTGTAAGTCAACCTGCCAATCAATAATTCATGCCAATCTCTTGCTATTTGCCCAACTGGGTAGGCCACATGATGGACAGTTAGGAAATCATCATCTTTCTTCTCTCTGTATTTTCTTGGATGTGGCTGGCTTACCCAGAGAATATGGGCCTAATTTTCCAGTTTCTGAAGAACAGTGGGGTTCGATCTGTGCAGGAATCAATGGGAGGGAGGGGTGGGGAGGTTAAATGCCAGCAATCATTTATTCATATACTTGAATATCTGTTTGTGGAGATCATCATTTTTATGAAAGCAGTAAAAATATCTCATTTCATCCAAGTTCTCCAGAGATGTTCCCTGACCCGTTGAGTTACTCCAGCACTTTATGTCTCTTTTGGTAAACCAGCATCTGCAGTTCCTTGTGTCTACTACTGAAAGCCTCATCAAAAGCAGTCCCTTGGGATTGAGGAGATCCAGCTTCATTCAGGTTCTGTGTAGCCTCTATCTGCTCGCCTGTTGAATTAGGCACTTCCTGTCGAATCTGAGGCAGTTGGTCAGATGACTGGCTCTGACCTTTGCTCCCTATGTCTGGACACAAATGCCTGGACCATTTCAAAGTCTTTTTCTTTGATGTGGGGTATGGTCAAGAGCCAGGTGACCCCAGAAGTCCATTGGGCTGTTGCAATTTTTCAAGGAGGTTTTGAGAACATCCTTCAATCTTTTCCTCTGATCCAGGTAATCTTTTCCCCCATGAAAGGACTGGAATAGAATCCCTAGCATTACTTAAAGACCAAGAGCAGCTTGGATTTCCCACTTACACAGAGGAGAATTTTTCATCTGCAAACCAAGCATTAATGGAAGGAAATGATATGTTGCGGTCTGAAGGGATGGACTTGTGAGGCATTTCCTCACTGGATCTGCTAGAGGCTCAAATGAGAGGTTATCCTTTCAGGTAGTTAGTTTCTTATCTGGTATTTCCACTGGTTCCTGCACCCAGGACATAGAAAGCAATTGGCATTGTAACTCAGAAAGATTCCGACCCGAGATGTCACCTGTCCGTTCCCTCCCGAGATGTCACCTGTCCGTTCCCTCCCGAGATGCTCCCTGACCTGCTGAGTTCTTTGGATTTGCTCAAGTTTGCAGCATCTGCAGCTATTTGTGTTGCATTGTAACTCTGTTGGAAACGGAGCTATATGGCCACAAGGTCCCTCCAGTGTAGAGTGAAGCATCTGACTCAGTGTCCGAGATACAGGAGCAGACAGACATTCGATGTTAGGTGAGGTTAAGGGGCAGCCTTGTCTTCTACTGGTCAATATAACACTGAATTTGCTGGGATTATGGTTGCTGTATTATAATGCACATTATTAAAATATGTCAGCAATTTTCAGCAAGAAAGTGACTTGAAAAGCACTAAGATTAGTTTAATTTAGAGATACAACATGGCACAAGGCTCTTTTGCCCACTGAGTCCACGCCAACCATCAATCACCCGTTCACAGTAGTTTCATGTTATTCCACTTTCTCATCCACTCCCGCTAGGGGCAATTTACATAGGCTAATTAACCTACATACCCGCACTTCTTTGGGATGTGAGAGGAAACCAGAGGGAGAACGAGCAAACTCCACACAGACAACACCCAAGGTCAGGATTGAACCGGGTCTCTAGCACTGTGAGGCAGCAGCTTTACCAGCTTTGTCGCCCAACATATCTTAGATGGTGAGCACTGCCCTGCCATTTGACCCTTAACAGCTGAATCATACCATCAAGAAGTTGCTGAATTTGCTTCCTGGTAAAAATTAAACTCACTGCAGAATGTTAGCGATACCCAGTTCATCTTATGGGGACCATGTTATCAGGGTCACTCAACCTTGGAGGCTATTGCTTTCCATTCTGTTTCCTCCTTTGTCTATTTGTAGGAGAAGTGATGTTGGGAAAACTAGAAAGCATTTTCATTGATTAAGGAGATTCTGATCCCATCTTTGTACAAAGTTTTATGGCCAACAGTAAATCTCAGTTCCAACAATTAGTGGCACAAAAATTGTTGGAGCCAGAAGTTGTGGAAGAAAAACCTATTTCAAGGCTCAAGGTCAGTTTATTGTCACATGTACCAATTGAAAGTACAGTGAAATTCGAATTACCATACAGCCATACTAAAAAAAGCACCAAGACTCACAAGTACATAAAAGTAAACAAAGACATCCACCACAGCGATT
Organism: Okamejei kenojei; assembly: GCA_035221665.1. Classification (NCBI taxonomy): domain Eukaryota; kingdom Metazoa; phylum Chordata; class Chondrichthyes; order Rajiformes; family Rajidae; genus Okamejei; species Okamejei kenojei. The sequence goes on from CM069133.1 coordinate 86,260,565, forward strand.
CCTCACGTTCCTCACTGTGATGGAAGGCAATAAAGTCCAATATTCTTCCTCTTTTGCTGACCATGAAATGACTCACTTCTGCAGGCTCTTACTGAAAAAAATATTCAATCCAAATTTGATGATACTGTTTAGAAGACTGTTTCGAAGCCTTACTTGTCAGGACCCGAACTTGGTGCCTGATCAAAATGGAGACCAGGTCAGCGAATCAGTACCTGTATTTATAACCTATTTCTACTCCATGTGCTTGATTAGTAAGACTCCACACAGAATCAGAGCATCAAAGGTTGGCCCAAATGCAATACGCAGAAGTGAATGTCTTGATATTTGCACATGTTTGCAATAAATATTATTTTGAAGATGGATTGAGAAAAAATGTGCAATAACTGGCATGTGAATGTGGTGTGTTACTTTATACTTTGTATATCTATCATCTCGTTTGTCATTCTGAAGGTCAGAATCTCTTCCTCAATTATTTGTCATTCAGCTGTTTGTAAAAAAAAGAAATAACAAAGAGATCTTTTCAACTTTTGTTGGTTGTCTTGGATGTGTTGGCATTACCTTACTGCTCTTCTGGAGAATGTTGTAATGGGTTACCTTCAAATGCTATGCAAATCGCTCATGGATGTTTATGGACTTGAAATTTCTGTTCATTGACATGTTATTAGGTAACATTTACTGTAGTAACTATGCCCTGATTTTCTCAAACACTAATTTTCCCATGCAACAGCTCTAAGGAAAGTGTGTAGGATCAGCATCAACGACGATGCAAGTGTCTCTTTGGATCTCTCAAATTGCTTCTGCTCCAGTTCTCTGGGATCTGAGGTAGCTGATGGGGTCCATGTTGGATCAGTAGACACTGCCACATAGAGGGTGCAGTTGGGTGGGCAGTGTGGGAGCTAATGCACTGCTTCTGCCTCTTTTAAATTTGCAGTTCATGTGCTGCTGAAGACACTTGAGGTGCTCAGTGCATCCCTGATTCTCAATCGAGACTATTGGGTGAATCTTTTTCAAATGTTTCTGCTCTCACAAATTCATCTGTTTCTACATCTGCTAAACAATGATGATCAACCTATAGTTCAACAAACAGGCCCACAACATACTCACTGCACACTGGGCTCATGTAAGGAGGTGTCATTATAGCAATCAATTTCTTTTTTGAACACGGACTCTTGGATCTCCTCGTCATTTCAGTCAAACCAATCCAGGTATTCCCTGTGTAGAAGCCAAGAGTTTCTTCACAGGGGTTGAATATGATGAGTTCAACCAGGCACTGCACGCTCTGCAGCAGCTGTGCTCAGCAGGTTGGCAAAAGAAAACTGGCTGTGAAAAGCTTTGTATAGAAAGGAACAGCAGATGCAGGTATATAACGAAGATGGACACAAAGTGCTGAAGTAACTCAGCAGAAAACTCTGGAGAAAAAGGATGGACAACGTTTTGAATCGGGACTCTACATCAGTCTGAAAGTATAAGGATTCCTTTGCGGGATCCTTGAGATATTTGACATTGCTTTCCTTGCAGCCGTTTTTCTTATATTTTGGGGCTAGATGGACAGACGAGGCAGTGGTCAGCCCAGCAGTTCCCAGGAGTTACCATTAACAAGCCTGAAGCAGGCCATCCCGACTGGTCATTTGAGTGCTCCCAGTGATTCCTACATATCCTAAAAATTAGAGCGATGGGAGTTTTGAAAAAGGAGAACATACATCAACTCTTCCAGAAAGAGGAGATCAGACTTCTGCACTAATAACTGGACTGGCATGCGCTCATGCACCAAGATAATAGGCAAGGAACTAAAAACTGATCCAGATTTCCGGGTCAGTGTGCAATGCTCGACTCAAGCCGATCGACATATTTGCAGATGCATGTGGGCTTTTGCACTGCAGTGAATGATGACTAAATCGTCCTGCAGCATTTCTGAGTGATCTAATAGGGTGATTTACTAGGAATGTGAGGGATCATTCTTTCACAAAAGGTGGTGGGTGCATGGAATGAGCTGCAAGAGGAGGTAGTTGAGGCAGGGACTATTGCAACATTTAACAAACAATTAGACAGGTACATGTTTGGAGGGATATGGACCAAACGCAGGCAGGTAGGACGAGTATAGATGGGACATGTTGGTTGGTGAGGGTAAGTAGGGGTGAAGGGCCTGTTTCCATGCTGTAAGACTCTGACTCTATATGGGATCTGTGTGAACAAGCCAAGCAACAATTTCTCTCCCCTACCACTGTATAAAAAGCTCTCATTGAGCTCACATTGTCTAAATAATGGTATGCAAGTCATGTTCAGATGCCAGAAATGGTGTTCTCAGTCCCATTCTACTGTATACTCCTTATACTCTCATGACTGTGCAGCCAAATACCAATCCAACTCAAGTTACAAATTTGTAGATGACTACCACAGTAGGCCAGACATCAAATAATGATGAGATTGCGTATAGGAAGGAGATTGAGAACCTTGTAACTTGGTGCCAAGACAACAACTTCCCCTCAATGTCAGCAAGACAAAGGGGATTGTGATTGACTTCAGGCAGTGAAGCAGTACACAGCTCCCAGTATACACTGATGGTTGAAAGTTTCAAGTTCTTAGGAATAAATATCACTAGCAATTTGTCCTGGACCAGCCACATCGAAGGCCAAGAAAGCACACTAACGCCTCTACTTCCTTAGGTTTAGAAAGTTCGGCATGTACCCAATAACCCTTACCAACTTCTATAGATGCGTCATAGAAAGCATTTTATTAGATGCATCACAGCATGATTTGGGATCAGGTCCATCCATGACCACAACAAATTGCAGAGTTGTGGATGTAGCCCAGACCATCACGCAAACCAACCTCCCTTCCATTGAATCCATCTACACTTCACGCTGCCCCGGCACAATCAAGGATGAGTTTCATGCCGATCACTCCCACTTCTCCCCATTCCTATCAGGCAAGAGGTACAGAAGTTTGAAAATGTACACCTCCAAAATCAGGGACAGTTTCTTCTCAGCTGTTACCAGGCAACTGAACCTTTCTATCACCAACTAGAGAGCGGTCCTGAGCTTTCATCCACCTCATTGGAGGCCCTCGGACTATCTTTAATCGGACTTTATCTTGTGCTAAACATTATACCCTTTACCCGATATCTGTACATTGCACAGACTGGATAGCACACTTTGCACCGTACTTCGGTATGTGACAATAAATTAAACTAAATTAAACTTCCAATGTTGGAATAGGCTGAGAGCCTACAAAATCTGCGTAATCACTTTTTGATATGTACATCCAAATCAGATAGCAACCATGAAGATGTATCATTAAATAAATTACTAAGTCTGAATGAAGCATGTTCCTTTGAACTAGACTAACCAGATATGACACCAGTATAATCAGTGCTCCAATTTTGTTTATTTGGTTTGGAATTAAATCGTTATTATTTGTCCTTAAGAAAAAAAACACAGCGATCCCTATATGTAAAGTGTAAAATAATAAATCATCTGAAATCAATTACTTTGGTAATAAATTGATCCCTTATACCATTCTTACATTTGAATAAAAGATAGATGTTAGCAATATACTGTTAGATTGTTACAGCAACCTACTGTATTGGTAATTAGTGCTAACAGCTGGGGGTAACAGACATTTTAACAACAGCTGTGGACACGGATAATTTAAATGAAAATAAAATAGTGCAGATTGTACAAATACACACTATCTTTCGCACATCCCTGATTACGTTGTGTGCAGTGCAGTGCATAGGTAGCATTACTTCACAACTCTCCCTGAATTACTTGCTTTTTCAGAAATTTTACTATTTTCTTGAACCATTGATCTATTTATTCAATCATTGATCTTCACTTAGACTCATTGGATAACATAACCCCCTGTCTGAAGGGTCTCGACCCAAAACGTCACCCATTCCTTCTCTCCAGAGATGCTGCTCGACCGCTGAGTTACTCCAGCTTTTTGTGTCTATCTTCGGTTTAAACCAGCATCTGCAGTCCGTGGTGATGAAGTGCTCTGGGAGGTTGGTAATGGTGCATATCAACTCCTACCTCAAGAACCTCGACCCATTACAGTTCACTTACCGTCACAACAGGTCAATGGAGGATGTGATCTCACTGGTTCTCCACACCGCACCGGACCATTTGGACAATAAAAACATTTATGTCAGGCTGTTGTTTATACACTACAGCTCGGCGTTCAATATCATCATCCTCTCCAAGCTGGTTACGCGAGGGACCAGTGGAGCGTCGCTTGTAGCCAGGGTCTGGAGGGCAAGGAGCACCGCCACTCTACATAGGGGAGGAGTGGCTCTGCTGTCAGTGACCGAAGGACTGGTGACGGGATCTATGGAGTAGGCAGGGCTGAAGATGTCCTGGTGGGGTTGCTCCTAGGCCTGGCCAAGCTGGCCATCCGCAAGTCACGGCGCTAGGCGGAAGAGGGCTTTGCCCGAGCCAGATGCTTGCCCATTTACGGGGTGTACAATTGTTATTCGAATACTTGTAACATAGTTGTTTGATGATTTTGTAACATGGTGGTGGGTATGTCACCACGGTTTTGGTTTCTTTGGTTTTTGTATCGTGTTGGAATTTAAATAAATTATTTTTTGATACAATAAAAAAGCTGGTTACGAGAGGAGGTGTGGTGTTGCTGAGTTCCCGTCCAAACACAAAAACTAGTTATTTAAATATCTTTTTGGAATTCAGAGGAGTATCGCTGCGATGCTGCAGAGATTTATTTTAAAAGTTTCTGCTTGTTTTGGGACTGCGAGCAGCATTATCAGCTAACTGCGTAGCTCATACAATTCTGGTTGGCAACCTGCCAGGAAACTATGGCACACCCAAAAAGAAGAGAAAATCTTTCTGGACATTTACACCTGCGTCCAGAACAAACCCCCTTACTGCCTCGTCGTTGCTGACCGGGCCGGTCTGGCTTTTGTGCGGTGTGGGAGGATTTCTCCACTCTAGACTTTCTGCGGCCTTTGAACTTGGAGCTGAAGGGGCCTCCTGTCTCTCGGCAAGATAGGACACATAGGAGGCTTCCAACAACTACGACTGCATGCAAATCCATTTTGTTGCCGCAGCAGCAGCAAAGACCAGCTGGGGTTGCCTGCGAAAGTCTGCAGCTCATCAGGGAATGCAGGAGAGCCAAGATAGCCGGGTGAAGAGGTGGTGATGCAGCAGTTTTCGTGATAGCCGCCATTATCATCGTTCGAGGCAACACCACTTGCCTCCCACCCTCGAACTATTCCATATTGTTCTTGTGTGAGGGCTTGACCTCGTGCCATTTGGACTGTCTGTGCATGTCTGCACTTTGTTTAAGCTCTTTGCTTAAATTGTAGCACCTGATACCATGCAGGGTCGGGGTTCTGGGTGAGCAGGGCCTTCCGGGAACTATGCAAAGGCGGCTGCTTCAGCAGCTTCGGCTGCTCCTCTTGGGGCCCGGTTCTCCATGAGGAACCTGCCTTTCGAGCATGGGATAAGGTGCTACCTGCGCCCCCAGATGAACCTGCACGGGTTCTGCACGGCTGCCTTGGCCATGGCAGCCAAGCCCGCAGGTGTCCTGTACGTGAGCATGATGTTTGGGAAGGCCGTGTTCTTCCTTGAGTCCGTTGAGAGGTTGAACTCGGCAGTAAGTAAAGGGATCTCAGTGGGGGGAACAATCCTGCAGGTCGAGCATTTGGCGACCACTGCGCAGCGGGTGGTCCTGTCCAACGTCCCGCCCTGCATCACAAATGAGGCCCTCCTTCCCCACCTTCACACCATGGGGAAGGTACTCATGGACATCACCCCAATATCCCAGGGGTTCCTCAGGAAGGAGCTGTGGCACGTTCCTTCCCTCCGGCGCCAGCTGACGATGTTGCTGGACCGGGAGGAGGTAGTTGACGGGCGCTTCTGTGTCCAGCAGGATGGGTGTGATTTCGCCATCTTCTGGACATCGGAGCACCCAAGGTGCCATGTCTGTAAGGAAGTGGAGCATATTCAGAGGACCTGCCCCAAATCCCGGACAGACGCCTCTGCTTCCGGTGCCACTAACCCCCCTCCCCCCCCCGCAGCCATCCCCCCTGTAGTTGAGTCAGGGAGCCCTGGGGTTGAGCACAGTGCAGGTGGGGGTGGGGAGGGTCAAAAGAAGGGGGGTGGTGGCAAAGAAGATTAAACACATGGGGGATAAAACTCCGGAGACAAGTACCTTCCACCCATCCCGTCACCTCCCGTTAGGGAGTCTGCAAACCCATAATCCAGCCGGGGGTGGAAGGGATCGGGCGGGAGGAGGGGGTGCCGCAGAAGAAGGTTGTTCATGTGACCCCAGAGCCTGTCAGCTCCTCCCCATCGAAAAAGAGGAGGAATCTCCCTAGGGAGGAGCGGAAGGGGGACGAACGGGAATCCTCCAGGGGTGAGGGGAGTACTATGATGGAGGAAGGCTCCCGCCTTCTGGTTCAGACCCCAGTCCCATGTTCTGGTGAGGATTATGGGGAGTGTGGCGATGGGGACCGCTCAGGTGATATGGAGTAGGAGGATATTCCTGTTGGGGTGGGAGTCCCGCATCAGGCACCCGAGGAAACCCAGGAGCAACCCACCCAGGACGAGGCACAGAGCGCGCCTCTGGAGTTAGAGACTGTAGGCGGGGAGGGGGTAGGGGAAACCAGCCCTTCTCTCCCTCAGGACCTGGCTCCAGAGGGACTCCCTGAGGTTGGTGCACCAGAGGCCACTCTGGGCCCAACGGGGGGAGGGATAGATGTCCCCACTGTCAAAGGTCTTTGATAGCGGAAGGCTCCTCTACAACTGGCCCCAGGAGTGGGACTGAGGTGGAGGAGAAGCCGATGGGTGGGGCAGAGGCTACAGCCGCACAGGGTGGGGTGGGAATATCGAGCATTAAGGGTGTGTCCGTGGATGGGAATGGCCCAACATCTCTCCAGTGGCCAAACTTACATGGGCTCACCAGCTCGCTGAATCTCATACTCAGAAGGAGCGGGAGGGGTAAGGAGATGCAGGGGGTGAAGGGGAATCCTTATTGGATGACCTGGAGAAGGACTCCAAGACCAAGATCAGCGTCGTTCCTGTTGAGTGTTGAGGGACCAGTAGAGCATTCCTTGTAGCCAGGGTCCAGAGAGCAAGGAGCACCGCCACTTCAGCTAGGGTCCACCAGGGGAGGAGTGGCTCTGCTGTCAGCGACTGAAGGATTGGTGATGGGATCTAGGGAATGGGCAGGGCCGAAGATGTTCTGATTGGGTTGATCCTCGGCCTGGCCATCCGCGAGTCACGGCACCAGGCGGAAGAGGGCTCTGCCCAAGCTGGCTGTCTGACCCTTTACCGGGGTTATGTCCGTGCCTGGGTGGTGTTAGAGAGGGACCACGCGCTGTCCACAGGCACCCTGGGAGGTTTCCTGGACCGCTGGGCACTGCGGGGGGTTGAATTAATCCTTGACAAGGCCAATACCCCATAATAAAAAAGCGAAAACAGGTATTTAGACATTTTTGCAAAGTAATTAAAAAGAAATAACTGAAATATCACATTTACATAAGTATTCAGACCCTTTACTCAGTACTTTATTAAGGCACCTTTGGTGGCCATACAGCCACAAGTCTTCTTGGGTATGATGCTACAAGCTTGGCACACCTGTATTTGGGTAATTTCTCCCATTCTTCTCTGCAGATCCTCTCGAGCTCTGTCAGGTTGGATGGGGAGTGCACAGCTATTTTCAGGTCCCTCCAGAGATGTTCGATCGGGTTCAAGTCTGGGCTCCATCTGGGCCACTCGAGGACATTCACAGACTTGTCACAAAGCCACTCCTGCGTTGTCTTTGTTGTGTGTTTCGGGTGGTTGTCCTGTAGGAAGGTGAACCTTCGCCCCAGTCTGAGGTCCAGAACGCTCTGGAGCAGGTTTTCATCAAGGATCTCTCTATACTTTGCTCTGTTCATCTTTCTCTCGATCCTGACTAGTCTCCCAGTTTCTGCCGCTGAAAAACATCCCCACAGCATGATGCTCCCGACAAATCGTGTTTAAAGTTGGTTTCTACGCCAGGATTGACTTAAAAACTCTTACCGGGATTGCTGAACATCGTGGGTACTGACGTCATCAGACGGTGCCGGTGGAATCGGGATTTAAAACGATTTTACCAGTAAAAATTGGATGAAAAAGGGAAGAGCTCAGAGAGGACCCAAGAAGACTACAATCAATCACCAGCTCCAAAAAACTCTTTAATGAGCTTGAAACCACTCCTGAATCCACTTTTGAAAGTTTGGAAGAGGAGCTGGAGTCTCAACAACCAACAGTCGAAATGGCTGCAAGAGCTGAAACAAAATAATTAAAAGAAAGGGAGAAAGAAATGAAAAGCTGGGAAGAAACGGTAAGAGTTAATATTACTAAAGACATTACTTAAGATCTTCAGAAGCAATTTGCTAAAATGAATTCTACAATGCAGAATAATTTTTCTACAATGGAGGATAATCTCTCTAAGAAAATTGACAGTAGTTGTGGAGAATTAAAGGAACTTTACGTATATCCCTGAACCAACAGTTCAAAGATTTGGAGTCGAGGACTACTAAGGAATTTGAAAGAATGGAGAGAGATTTTAACAATAAACATCTCCCTGCTGAAGCAATTAACAAAGGCGGAAAAATTGATGGAAGAGATGGAGGGTGAAATGCAGCAGATGGCCCAGGAAATAACAGGTTTGAAAAAAGAACACAAAGCAAATTGGGAACTGACAAATAAACCAAATGCAAAATGTCAAGATTTGGAAGCCAGGTCAAGGAGGCAGAATTTGAGCATAATAGGAGTTAAAGAGGGGGCAGAGCATGGCTCTCAAATGAGTGATTTTATCACTAATTTACGTAAAGGTGTTTTCAAACTGCCAGAAAAACCAAAGATAGATGTGGCTCATCGTGTTGGTCGCTTCCAAAGAGGAGCGAATGCTCCACCGCGTGAAATTATCGTAAAGTTCTTAGACATTTTGACTTTGGAAAATTTATTAAAGAAGATATCTTATGGAGAAAAACTTACATTTGCTGATAATATTGTTAGATTTTACAGAGACTACCCTCGGGAAATACTGGCAAAAAGACGGCAGTTTAAAAGTGCAGGCAGTATATTACAAACGACATTCTGAAGATCGTTACGGCATTATCTACCCAGCTAAAATGTTAATTACGTACAGTGCTAAGCAACGTTCATTCAGGGATCCGGATTCAGCTTGCAAATATGCCCAGGAGATTTTAAATAAAATTCAACGAAAAACGGAACAATAAGATATTAACATAGAAACATAGAAAATAGGTGCAGGAGTAGGCCATTCGGCCCTTCGAGCCTGCACCACCATTCAATATGATCATGGCTGATCATCCAACTCAGTATCCTGTACCTACCTTCTCTCCATACCCCCTGATCCCTTTAGCCACAAGGGCCACATCTAACTCCCTCTTAAATATAGTCAACGAACTGGCCTCAACTACCTTCTGTGGCAGAAAATTCCACAGATTCACCACTCTCTGTGTGAAAAATGATGTTCTCATCTCGGTCCTAAAAGACTTCCCCCTTATCCTTAAACTGTGACCCCTTGTCCTGGACTTAGCCAACATCGGGAACAATCTTCCTGCATCTAGCCTGTCCAACCCCTTAAGAATTTTGTAAGTCTCTATGAGATCCCCCCCTCAATCCAGTGAGTACAAGCCAAGTCTATCCAGTCTTTCTTCATATGGAAGTCCTGCCATCCCAAGAATCAGTCTGGTGAACCTTCTCTGTACTCCCTCTATGGCAAGAATGTTTTTCCTCAGATTAGGAGACCAAAACTGTACGCAATACTCCAGGTGCGGCCTCACCAAGACCCTGTACAACTGCAGTAGAACATCCCTGTTCTTGTACTCAAATCCTTTTGCTATGAATGCCAACATATCATTCGCTTTCTGCACAGCCTGCTGCACCTGCATGCCTACTTTCAATGACTGGTGTACCATGACACCCAGGTCTCACTGCATCTCCGCTTTTCCTAATCAGTCACCATTCAAATAATAGTCTACTTTCCTGTTTTTGCCACCAAAGTGGATAACCTCACATTTATCCACATTATACTGCATCTGCCATGCATTTGCCCACTCACCCAGTCTATCCAAGTCACCTTGCAGCCTCCTAGCATCCTCCTCACAGCTAACGCTGCCCCCCAGCTTCGTGCCATCCGCAAACTTCGAGATGTTGCATTTAATTGCCTCATCCAAATCATTAATATATATTGTAAATAGCTGGGGTCCCACCACTGAGCCTTGCGGCACCCCACTAGTCACTGCCTGCCATCCTGAAAAGGACCCGTTCACTCCTACTCTTTGCTTCCTGTCTGCCAGCCAGTTCTCTATCCACATCAATACTGAACCGCCAATACCGTGTGCTTTAAGTTTGTATACTAATCTCTTGTGTGGGACTTTGTCGAAAGCCTTCTGAAAGTCCAGATATAACACATCCACTGCTTATCCCTTATCCACTCTACTAGTTACATCCTCAAAAAATCAATAAGATTCGTCAAACATGATTTACCCTTCGTAAATCCATGCTGACTTTGTCCAATGATTTCACCACTTTCCAAATGCGCTGTTATCCCATCTTTAATAACTGACTCTAGCAGTTTCCCCAGTACCGATGTTAGACTAACTGATCTGTAATTTCCCGTTATCTCTCTCCCTCCCTTTTTAAAAAGTGGGGTTACATTAGCTACCCTCCAATCCTCAGGAACTACTCCAGAATCTAAAGAGTTTTGAAAAATTATCACTAAGGCATCCACTATTTCTGGGGCTACTTCCTTAAGTACCCTGGGATGCAGCCTATCTGGCCCTGGGGATTTATCGGCCTTTAATCCATTCAATTTACCTAACACCACTTTCCGGCTAACCTGGATTTCACTCAGTTCCTCCATCTCATTTGACCCGCGATCCCCTGCTATTTCCGGCAAATTATTTATGTCTTCCTTAGTGAAGACAGAACCAAAGTAGTTATTCAATTGTTCTGCCATGTCCTTGTTCCCCATGATCAATTCACCTGTTTCTGACTGCAAGGGACCTACATTTGTTTTAACTAATCTTTTTCGCTTCACATATCGATAAAAACTTTTACACTCAGTTTTTTTGTGTTCCTGTTTTCTTTCATAATCTATTTTCCCTTTCCTAATTAAGCCCTTTGTCCTCCTCTGTTGGACTCTGAATTTCTCCCAGTCCTCTGGTAGGCTGCTTTCTCTGGCTAATTTGTACGCTTCATCTTTTGCTTTGATACCATCCCTGATTTCCCTTGTTATCCACTACCTTCCCTGATTTATTCTTTTGCCAAACTGGGATGAACAATTGTTGTAGTTCATCCATGCAGTCTTTAAATGCTTCCATTGCATATCCACCGTTAACCCTTCAAGAATCTTTTGCCAGTCTATCTTGGCCAATTCACATCTCATACCCTCAAAGTTACCTTTCTTTAAGTTCAGGACCCGTGTTTCTGAATTAACAATGTCACTCTCCATCCTAATGTAGAACTCAACCATATTATGGTCACTCTTGCCCAAGGGGCCACACACAACAAGGCTGCTAACTAACCCTTCCTCATTACTCAATACCCAGTCTAGAATAGCTTGCTCTCTCGTTGGTTCCTCTACATGTTGGTTTAGAAAAACTATCCCGCATACATTCCAAGAAATCCTCTTCCTCTGCCAATTTGATTCACCCAATCTATATGTAGATTGAAGTCACCCATTATAACGGTTTTACCTTTGTTGCACGCATTTCTACTTTCCTGTTTAATGCCATTCCCAACTCCACTACTAATGTTAGGTAGCCTGTACACAACACCCACTAGCGTTTTCTGCCCCTTAGTGTTTCGCAGCTCCACCCATATCGATTCCACATCCTCCAAGCTAATGTCCTTCCTTTCTATTGTGTTTATCTCCTCTCTAACCAGCAACACTACCCAACCTCCTTTTCCTCTCTGTCTATCCCTCCTGAATATTGAATATCCCTGGATGTTCAACTCCCAGCCTTGGTCACCCTGGAGCCATATCTCCGTGATCCCAACTATATCATAACCATTAATAGCTATCTGCACATTCAACTCATCCACCTTATTACGAATGCTCCTCGCATTGAGACACAAAGCCTTCAGGCTTGTTTTTACAACGTTCTTGCCCCTTTTACAATTATGTTGAAAGGTGGCCCTTTTTGATTTTTGCCCGGGATTTGTCTGCCTGCCACTTTTCACCTTGCTACCTATTGCTTCTATCCTGTGCTTCTATTATATTCTATGCTTCTATTAAGCCTGCTGAACTTGTTTTTTGTTTCAAACAAGACACTAGAATTGTTCAGACGGTTCTCAGACAGACTTATCTGGCAAGAATGTGTTTTTTAATAAGTTTTTCAGCCCTGATAATTATTCGACTGTTCTTTTTTGAATTTAAAACAGTCTTGATTGTCTGCCTTTGTCTCAGTACTCTATGATCTATTATTTACATATACAGCATATAACTAACTAATTAACTATATATACGCAATAAACTTAATTAACGCTAAATGTATTATACTAACATGACTAACTATATAGTAGGAAGGATGGGGGAGGTTAGACAGATATTCTAAATACTAATTATGAATTAACTAACATACAGGCTAATGAAAAGTGTCATTACTGACGAGGTACTTTAACCCATTAATTTCATTTTATTTCATTTTAAATCTTCTAGCTTTTCTTCTATTTTATTTTAATTTTTTCAGCTATTAATCGACCTGACATGATAATTTTGGTTATAAGTGGAGGAAACCGACTAACGTTGGATAATACTTTACAAGGAGGGCAAAGCCCAGTGCATATTTCCATCGACGGAGGTCAATTTAAAATTAATCTTAGCCACCATAGTTGGCTTTTTTGTAAGATATCGCTTTTTTGATAACTTACACTCACTTTTTTGGTTATTCACTATTATGAGTTGTATGAACACTTCATTTTATGTTTTTCTCTTTCCCTTAATTATGTTTAATAGTGTCAGGAGATGTAAAACTAGTGCAGAAATTATGAAGGACAACCCTGGACTCGGGATTTCGAGGTACTTGGCTGCATCACATGAATCATACATTCTGGTAATAATAGCCAATGCAAGATAATAGTCAAATAAACACCGGAGGTCTCACTTTCTGTAGTTGGAACATTAGAGGTGCGAATGAGCCAATTAAGAGCGGTAAAATTCTGGCACAATTAAAATCATTAAACACGGATATTGCTTTCCTACAAGAAATGCATTTGAAACAACAAACTCAGATCAGATTAAGGGCAAACTGGATAGGTCAAACCTACTACTCCGCATTCACTTCTAAAGCAAGAGGGACGGCCATTATAATTCGGAAAGGTATACCTTTTAAATTAAAGAAGTCCATATCTGATAAAGAGGGAAGATACGTTATATTCACGGGAGAAATTTATAATACACCATTAACTATGATAAATATTTATGCGCCTAATTTTGATAACCCCCAATTTTTTAAGAAAATAGTAGATATAATTGCAGAGCATAATTATCAAAATATAATAATGGAGGGAGGTTTTAATTATGTTCTAGACCCATATTTAGATTAATCAATAAAGGTAGGGAAGCGTCTTGTTAAAACTAAGACCTGTGAATTTTTAAATACTTATATAAAAAATAATAACATAACTGATGTTTGGAGAATAGCAAACCCAATTGGAAGGGAATATTCGTTTAGTCATCGGTTTATAAAACTGACTATTTCTTATTGGATACAAAATGAATCCCGTATACGACTAAACCATCATACCATAATAGTATTATTTCCGATCATTCACCACTGACTTTTATACTTAAAATCGAGGGAATGCCGGGTATAAAACCTTTTTGGAGATTCAACGCACAAATATTAAATAACCCGCAGGGTTATGAGTATATAAAAGAACAAATAAAAATTTTTTTCGAGATAAATGAGACGCCGGGTATTTCTGTATCGCTATTATGGGAAACCTTTAAGGCATACATTCGTGGTGCTATAATCTCTTATCAAAGTTTTCAAAATAAATAAAATAAAAGAGAACTTCAGTGGATAGAACAGGAAATAAAATTACTAGAACTGGACAATGCAAGTGACCCAACCATAGATAAACATAATAAGATAACCTTATTGAAATAAAAACTCAATAGAATATTATCGGCAAGAGTAATAAGACTATTCCAAATTACAAAACAGGCACACTTCGAATTTGGGGATAAGCCACATAAATTATTAGCGAGGCAACTGAAGTAACAAGAAAAGGAAAATACTATCACTAAAATTAAATCTGATAAGCGTGAGCTTCTAACACTACCAAAGGATATTAATAAACAGTTTGCCCAATTTTATCATAATTGATACACAACTAAAATAAATACAGATAATAGTAAAATTACAATTTTTTTAGATAATTGCAACCTCCCTAAATTGGATCGTTTAGAACAAGAGGAATTAGGAGCACGGATTACTAGTGATGAAATAAAACAAATAATAAACTAATTGATAAAATGGGAAGACCCCAGGACCAGGTGGTTTTAGCAATGAATTTTATATACGATTCCAGGAGTCAATTGTACCAAGATTACTCAACTTATACACGCAGGCTTACACCGAAAATAAACTACCAGAAACATTAGCCGAACCAACAAGAACGCTTATACCAAAAAAAGATAAAGATTTAGATGAACCGGGCTCTTACAGAGCTATATCACTTCTAAATACGGATCAGAAAATCTTAGCAAAGATTCTAGCAAGAAGACTGAATAATTATATTAATAAATTAGTAAACCCAGATCAAACGGGATTCATACCCAAATGACAATCATTTAATAACTTGAGAAGGCTTTTCAATATAATGTACTCTCACAAAGAGGACATTGAAGATATTTCAGTTGTTACGCTGGATGCAGAGAAGGTATTTGATCAGGTAGATTGGCAGTATTTATATAAGGTACTCCAAAAATTTAATACGCGAGAGAATTTTTTTAGATGGGTTAAACTACTTTATGATAAACCTACGGCAAGAATATTAACTAATAATATGTTATATCCAAAATTTTATTTATCAAGGGGTAATAGGCAGGGTTGTGCCTTATCACCATTGCTATTTGCCCTTATGATAGAACCACTGGCTGAAAGGATTAGAAATCATCTGAATATTCATGGATATAATACTAAGGACTCAAAGAATAAAATTTCATTATATGCTGATGATATTCTTTTATATATTACTAATACACAAACGAGTATCCCCACCTTATTAACACTAATTGAGGAATTTGGTTCTTTTTCAGGATATAGAATAAATTGGAATAATAGCGAAATTATGTCTTTAAAACCACAGGATGCGAGACACTTTTTAAAATTCCCTTTCAAAATTGCAACAGAAAAATTCAAGTATTTGGGTATTCAAATTACGAGAAGACAAAGATCATTATTTAGTGCCAATTTTATGCCACTATTAAATAAACTGAATGTTATGATTAAATTTTTGAAAACACTCCTGCTCTCATTGATAGATAGAATTAACGCTATAAAAATCATTTTCTTACCACAATTAATATATTTGTTTCAAGCGATCCCAATATATATTCCAAATTATTTTTTCAAAAGACTAGATTCTAATATCACAAATTTTATAGGGGATTATAGAGCACACAGAATTCAATGAAAGCATTTGTGTAAACCTAAAGAAGTTGGGGGTTTATCATTACCTAACTTTATGTATTACTACTGGGCAGTGCACATTAAGAACATAATGTACTGGTTGGATAGTCCCACTCACCAGTCGGAATGGATAAGAATGGAGAAAGAGGAGTGTTTCCCGTATGATATAGGAATGATCTTGTTCTCACCGATAAAATTGAATAGTATAATATGTAAGAACCCAATTATTCACAATACAATAAGAATTTGGAAACAAATAAAATTATCCTTGGAATTAAATAATCTATCAGTACTAACCTCAATATTGAACAATCCTGCATTCAAACCATCTCTTATCGACAAAACATATAAACAATGGGATAGACTGGGGATTAGGAAAGTAGGAGATATGTATGAATTGGGCAAATTGTTATCATTTCAACAATTAAAGTAAAAATGTAAACTGAATGATAATCAATATTTTAAATATATACAAATATGTGACTTTATGAACAAATATATAGATAGATTTCAAACTATATTTTTAGACCCTTTAGAAGAAACAATGAATATTAAGGCTGATTCACAAAAACTAATATCATATTTTTATAATAATATATTAAATAGAGAATTACCCTAAACAGAGGCACTAAGAGAAGATTGGGAACATGAACTAATGATAAAGATCTTGAAAGATAGATGGGAAAAGTATCTGATGAACACACATAATTGTTCCATTAATACAAGACATAATTTAATTCAATTTAAATTATTACATACACTATATTATTCAAAAATGAAGTTGAATAAATTCTACCCAAATGTCTCTCCCAGTAAATTTTGGAAAAATACAGCTATACCAACTATTAAAATGTGGATTAGGAATATGACGGACATAGCACACCTTGAAGAAATGAGACTCCGCCTAATAGATAAATATGACCAATTCTTAAGGAGTTGGTCCCCTTTCATCGACTTTTTGGAATCATGTGATGCAGCAGTACCGTAAAGATTACTGATTTCAGGTCAGCTCGTGGATAGATTTACATCGCCGAACAAAGATTTGAAAATTTCTTTTTTAAGGGTCTTTTTCTCCTATTTCTACTTTCTACTTTTTCTTTTCCTATATACACACTAAATGTTTTTCTATTTTCTGCTATCTATTTTTCCTCTTTTTCTTCTCTCTATTTTTTGTTTTTTTTTACTTCCTTTTCAAAAACATAAAACTAGAGGTTGTACATAGAATGTATTACGTTATGACATAGTTGGCACCTAAAATTAGGTACCACTGTATTGTTTTGTACTGTATTAACTTCTAATAAAATAAACAACAAAAAAGGAAAAAAAAAAGACCAGTTTCCACCGATGATGTCACGATGAGATGGGCGGGCACGATGGCTCGTCATGGAGCCCATTTCATACACAGAATATTCCACGAGCTTCGAGTGATGTCATGGGGAGTGCCGCATTGCCAGAACATTCCTCAAATGCTTCACCACCTACCCAACGGTCGACCTTCTTCATTCTCACTGCTTGATGCACTCCTTGATGCTTCATTCTGACTGCACAATCTTTAAGATAAGACTGTGATTTTTACACTGATTCTTATTAAGATATTTATTGAGAAAAAAAATTAACGTTGCTTTCAATCACATAATTTTCACTGTTGTTAAAAGACTTTGCGATTTTTGATTTCTTTGAATAATACTTTGTGATTTCACTTAACGTTGGTTTCATTCCGCTTTGTCCGACCCGGCTGGGGTTTTACACGGCCATCAAGGAGGCATCGAGACCGCAACGGTGAGGCTTGTCGGTTGGCCCTGCAGGAGTTGAGCTGGGGTTGCCGCTTCTTCTCCGTGCTGGTCGTGGGCCTGCAGGAGTTGAAGCTGGTGTCATTAGTCCAGGCGTGTCCTTTGGCCCGGCCGGAGTTGAGCTGGGGCTGCCGCTTCTTCTCCGCGCTAGCTGTGGCCCCACAGCCAGCGCGGGGAACAAGCAGCAACCCCAACTCGAATAGGCAGCCAACACCCACCCAGGTTATTCACACCGCCTTCCCCTCCTCCCTGGGTTATTCACACTGTGGGTATAACACCTAGGGGGCGTCACACAGCGTCGCCAACAGTCTGTCTGTCTTTTCTTTTCATTTTTAGTGTGTTTTAAAATTTTGTGTCAATGTTCTCTGGTTTGTTTTATGTGGGCGGTAGGGGAGTGGGTTGGAGCAACTTTTTTTTTCATTCTCTTACCTTGCTGGAGATGCAATTGTTTTCTGGATCGTATCTCCGGTCGCTCTGCGGTTTAACATCATGGAGCTGGAGGCCTTGCTCGGGACTGAGTTCAAGCCCCACCACGGGGACGTGGATTTACCATCGGAGCCGATCCCTTGCCTGGGATCGACGTTCCAACCACGGCCTGCGGATTTCCCATTGAGGAGCTTGAAGTCTCGGGTAGAGGTCGATGTCGGGAAGCTCCAAACAAGGCAGAAGGTTTCGCCCAGCGACCCAGGGTCAGATCGCCCCTGATGCAGGAGCTTGATTGCCCCAACGCGGAGGGCCTGACCGCCGGCTGCGGGAGCCAAGATCTCCCTGTCAATGGAAAGTCGAAGCCCCCCGACTGCGGGAGAACAAAGAGTGGGAAGAGATTTAACTTTTTTTCGCCTTCCATGAGGAATGTGGAGGAGTCACTGTGGTTGATGTTTAAGTTAAAATGTATTTTGTGTGTTCTGTTGCTTTTTATTGGTATGACTGTGTGGCAAATCAAATTCCATGTATGTTGCAATACATACTTGGCTAACAAAGTATGATTATGATGAAACATAGAACATAGAAAATAGGTGCAGGAGTAGGCCATTCGGCCCTTCAATATGATCATGGCTGATCATCCAACTCAGTATCTCTTTCCTGCCTTCTCTCCATACCCCCTGATCCCTTTAGCCACAAGGGCCACATCTAACACTCGCTTAAATATAGCCAATGAACTGGCCTCAACTACCTTCTGTGGCAGAGAATTCCAGAGATTCACCACTCTCTGTGTGAAAAATGTTTTTCTCATCTCGGTCCTAAAATATTTCCCCCTTATCCTTAAAATATATGATGTGTATATATACACACTGAACTTTTTTTCTCTCATTTATCATTTTGTTTACAGTGTACTATGTTTACATATTCTGTTGTGCTGCAGCAAGTAAGAATGTTGTTATTCACTCTGGGAGATATATCAATAAAACAGTCTTGACTCTTCTTACACTCCTCCAATTGTCACAGGATTTCACTATGTCAATACCCCAACAGTCTGTCTGCCTTTTCCTTCTTCGTGTTTCAAATGTATGTTTTTGGTGCTCTTTAGCTTGTTTTATGTAAGGGGTGGGGGTTGGGGGAAACCTATTCTAATATCTTACCTAGAGGGAGATGCAATTTTTTTCCGTATCGTATCTCCATCCGTACTGCGGCCTAACATTGAGGGGTTGGCAGCCTTTGCTGGAGACCGATTTTGAGAGCTCCACTGCGGGGAGCCTACGGGACTTTAACATCGCAGAGCCCATGATCCCTTTTCCAGGGGTCAACCTCGGAGCTCCAATCGTGGGTACTTGCGGGCTTAACATCACGGAGCCCGCGATCTCTGGTCAGAGACCGACCGCCATGGGAATTTCAACCGCCCTGACGTGGAAGTTTTGATCACCCCAATGCGGGAGTTTCGACCTCTGGCTGCGGGAGCTTCAATTGCCCCAACAGATGGTTTGACTGCCCTGAACGTAGGAGAAGAGATAGAAGTTGGACTTTTTGGTCTTCTATCACAGTGAGGAATCCGTGGTGGTGGATGTTTTTGCTAACTTTTATGCAGTTGTGACTTGTTGCTTTTTTTTCATATGGCTGTATGGTAATACGCAAATCACTGTATCTTAATTGGTACATGTGACAATAAAAGACCTTTGAAACCTTTGAGTGCTTGAAACTATTTTGTCAGATGCTGGTTTAAATTGAAAATAGACCCAAAATGCTGGAGTAACTCAGCGGCATTTCTTCTGGAGGGAAATAATGGGTAACATTTTGGGTCGAGACCTTTCTTCAGACTGATATCAGGGGAGTGGGCGGTACAGAGATAAAATGTAGTTGTAGATAGTAAGACTGGTTGGAGAACTGGGGAAGGTGATGGAGAGAGAGGGAAAGCAAGAGCTACGTGAAGTTAGATAAGTCAATGCTCATACCATTGAGGTGAAAGCTACCCAAGCGAAATATGAGGTGCTATTCCTCCAATTTGCTATTCCTCCACTCTGACAATGGAGGAGGCCCAGGACAGAAATGTTAGTGTGGGAATTGTAATGAGTTGAGTCGTATACATGTCAAGATACAACACATATTTATTAAAGTCCACATACATTACAGTAACTAGCAGCTACTCAGACTGAATTACGTAAGCAAGCTCTTGGTAATATAAATCGCATAACAGGCGGAGAAACTACTAAGAAGCACTACAATTGGTTAGTAGAAAATAACCAATCTACATCTTTCTTTGTAGAAACAAAATAAAGCATAGTTACATGAAAACATGGTGGCTAAACAATACAGTAGCCGAAACGTTAACAACGCATATGGGGAAGTATAAATCGTTACACAAAATCACCGTATCTAATGGGTGGTCTGCTGACCCACCCGGCATGTGTGCATTACAAGTCCGCATCTCCTCCTTTTACCGGTGAAGTGACTGGGGAGGGGACACCACCGGAGACCCGCCGGGTAGAGGTGGTGAAGTAGGCGAGCTGGGTGCTGAACACCGTGGAGAGGCCGTGGGGGACATAGTCTCTGGTAGTGGAGCAGCCGGCCCGGTAGTGGGAGGGTATAAAAAAACGCGCGACCTCTGGATACGGAGTCGCAGGACGTGGTTCCTTCACAGGAAGATGTTGACGGTTGAGTCTGTAAATAGCCCCATCCGCGCTAACCAGGTAGGAGCACGGTTATTTGGCAGGACTGTGGATGTGACCCAGACAGCCATAGCCCTTGTTGGTCTGGAGGCGAACAACCTGTCCACTGGAGAGAGGTTTAAGTGGCTCACTGGACTTGTCGAAAAAATGTTTTTGTCCATCGCGCTTGAATTGTAGTTTTTTATGGACTACGGTCAGAGAACGGATCTGTGGCTGCAGAAGCTGCTGGGGAAGAGGCGGGGCAGAGGCCGGGCAGCACGGGTTTGACGAGTCATCAGTCGTTGGGCTGGGGAACCCAGTATGGGATCCCTGGCAATGTTCCTTAAATTTAGCAGGTCCAGGTAGATGTCAGATTTCGTAAGGTAAGAACGCTCCATTAATTGTTTTGCGCTTCAGATGGCCCATTTGGCGAGTCCGTTGGACTGCGGAAACCCAAGGCTGCTAGTTCTATGTCGAAAGTCCAATCATTGTGCAAAGTTTTTGAAAAGCTGGCTGGTGAACTGACTGCCGTTATCGGATAGAAGGCGTGCAGGGGAACTGTGCACGGAGAAATGGCATTGCAACTTCTGGATAACTGCTTCAAATGTGATGGTTTAGAGCAGCTCAATGTCAAATCAGCCCCAATATGAGTCGACAAGAACCAAATAGTGTTTCCCAAGCCATTCGAATAAATCAGTGGCAACCGTCGACCACGGTAGAGGAGAAACCGGGTGTGGCACTTAGGGCTGCTTCTGCTGGTGTGACGTCAGGCTTTTGCAGATGGTGCAGACTTCAGTAATGACACCCAGGCAAACCATCCGCTTGAGCTCATTATGTACCCTGTCGCGCATGGCATGCAGAACATGATGTGGTGCTCGAACCACAGGAGTGACATTGGGATCAATGGCAATGTTGTACTTGAGGGGCAACTTGCCAAGCTCCTTATTAAACAGTTCTTTATATTGAAACATAGAAACATAGAAGCATAGAAATTAGGTGCAGGAGCAGGCCATTCGGCCCTTCGAGCCTGCACCGCCATTCAATATGATCATGGCTGATCATCCAACTCAATATCCTGTACCTGCCTTCTCTCCATACCCCCTGATCCCTTCAGCCACAAGGACCACATCCAACTCCCTCTTAAATATGGACAACGAACTGGCCTCAACTACCTTCTGTGACAGAGAATTCCACAGATTCACCACTCTCTGTGTGAAAAACGATTTTCTCATCTCGGTCCTAAAAGACTTCCCCCTTATCCTTAAACTGTGACCCCTTGTCCTGGACTTCCCCAACATCGGGAACAATCTTCCTGCATCTAGCCTGTCCAACCCCTTAAGACTTTTGTAAGTCTCTATGAGATCACCCCACAATCTTCTAAATTCCAGCGAGTACACGCCGAGTCTATCCAGTCTTTCTTCATATGGAAGTCGTGCCATCCCAGGAATCAGTCTGGTGAACCTTCTCTGTACTCCCTCTATGGCAAGAATGTCTTTCCTCAGATTAGGAGACCAAAACTGTACGCAATACTCCAGGTGTGGCCTCACCAGGACCCTGTACAACTGCAGTAGAACCTCCCTGCTCTTGTACTCAAATCCTTTTGCTATGAATGCCAACATACCATTCACTTTCTTCACAGCCTGCTGCACCTGCATGCCTACTTTCAATGACTGGTGTACCATGACACCCAGGTCTCGCTGCATCTCCCCTTTTCCTAATCGGTCACCATTCAAATAATAGTCTACCTTCCTGTTTTTGCCACCAAAGTGGATAACCTCACATTTATCCACATTATACTGCATCTGCCATGCATTTGCCCACTCACCCAGTCTATCCAAGTCATCCTGCAGCCTCCTAGCATCCTCCTCACAGCTAACACTGCCCCCCAGCTTCGTGTCATCCGCAAACTTTGAGATGTTGCATTTAATTCCCTCGTCCAAATCATTAAATGTATATTGTAAATAGCTGGGTCCCAGCACTGAGCCTTGCGGCACCCCACTAGTCACTGTCTGCCATCCTGAAAAGGACCCGTTCACTCCTACTCTTTGCTTCCTGTCTGCCAGCCAGTTCTCTATCCACATCAATACTGAACCACCAATACCGTGTGCTTTAAGTTTGTATACCAATCTCTTGTGTGGGACTTTGTCGAAAGCCTTCTGAAAGTCCAGATATAACACATCCACTGCTTCTCACATCCTCAAAAAATTCAATAAGATTTGTCAGACATGTTGGTTTAGAAAACTATCCTGCATACATTCCAAGAAATCCTCTTCCTCAGCAGAGAGTATTTGCTGAGTGGGGCCCCCCAGCGAGAAAGAGTTGATGACAATGTGGCCAAAGTAAGCTAGGCCTAAATCGTGGCATGCATTGATACCAAGCAGAGTTTCAGAATTCCCCTTGATTATATAAAACTTCAGGGTATGAGTGTGAGTCTGTGATGCAGTTTAAATCTGTTTCTCCAAGTGGGTGTAGAACATCACCCCCATGGGGCCAGTTGCGTGGCCGATGCCTTTTCAACATGTTCAGCATTACCTACTTTTTGTAAAACTCAGATAATGAGATGACATTACATTTTGCTCCGGTATCAATCTTAGCGATCACAGGCTTGTTATTCACAAACATGGTTACCTCAGGATCAAGTTGCTCATTAGAGGAAGGGAGGAGGGAGTGGATGGCTGAAACTGTTATCTTCAATTGCACAGAGCTGAACAGGGGATGGCTCCTGAAATCTCTTGGCTTTCGTTATCAGCAAGCTCATGTTGTAACAGGTGCAAACTCATCTTTGGATCGGATTGACTCGCAGGGAATGGCAACCTTTTGCAAAGTGGTTGAATTTCTTGCAGAAATTGCAAATTTTACCATAAGCAATACAGAACTCCTGCCATCGAGCAACAGACGTTCTCTGCTGCCAGGCAGGGAAAAGGCTGCAGACACCTTTATGACAGGAGGTGTCTGTAAGGTTAACACTATACTGGGAGCGCTGCCCAGAGATCACAGACTTAGTGTGAGAAGCCGTTATCTTCAGCAATCCGACAAACGTGTTTGGCTTGATTTAGAGTCATTTCAGTGTTACGAAGTAATGCGTCTCTCATCTTGTCACTGAGCATACCTCCAACGGGTTTTATGCGATGAATTGATCAGCGACAATCTTGAAAATGACAGCGCACAGCCATGTGTTTCAAGCTGCTGATAAAGCACTCTACTGGCTCACCAACTAGTCGGTTCTTCTATATATTGGTTTAAAAAGACATCCCATAGATGAGCTCTTACTAGGGTCTCCTCAATATCCCACAGCTCTTGCTCCCCCTCCCCACATTCCTAACAAGACAGAATTCCCTTTGTCCTCACCTTCCATCCATCAACCATCGCATACGGCAACATAATCCTCCACATTTTTGCCACCTCCAACGGAATCCCACTACCTGCCACATCTTTTCCAGAGACCATTCATTCCCAACAGTCTCTTCAGGTGAGGTAAAAGGTTCACTTGCACCTCCTGCAACCTCATCTACTGTATCCGCTATTCCAGGTGTGACTCGTTTATCGTAAGCGATACCGATCATTTCGCTGAACACCTCTGCTCAGTCTGTCTAAACCTACCTGATCTCCAGGTTGCTTAACACTTTAACTCCCCCTCCCATTCCGACACTGACCTGGGCCTCCTCCATTGTCAAAGTGAGGCCCTGCGCTAATTGGCGGAACAGCACCTCATTTTTCGCTTGGGTAGCTTATACCCAGTGGTATGAACATTGACATCAAACTTCTCATAGCCCTTGCTTTCCCTCTCTCTCCATCCCCCCCCCCCCCCCCTCCCTCCCATTTCTTCTACCAGTGTTACTGTCTCTGACTACATTTTTATCTCTGTACTGTCTGAAGAAGGGTCTCCACCCAAAGCGTTCCTTCTCTCCAGATATGCTGCCTGTGCCGCGGAGTTATTCCAGCATTTTGGGTTCTATTTTCAATTTAAACCAGCATCTGCAGTTCTTTCCTACACGATAATTGAGAGTTTTACAAGCATTCTAAATCAGTGCTATTAAGAAATAAATTCCCCATTACCTTTTTTGTTAAGACCTTGACTAACTATCCTGGGAAAATCTTGATGAGGTGGAGAGGAGTAGAAACAAACAGGGATTTGTCCTAAAATTGGAGCTGACGTTCATTGGGTAGTTTTGGGAAGGTTATTTGACCTTATATCTGTGATTTAAATGAATACAAATAACATTTGCAGTCTGTTGTGTTGGTTAATTTGTTTATACTTGTAAAACCCATGGTGAGATCAGTCACACCTACTGTTATAAAAAAAACAAAGAGGGCAGCTCATAGGTTAGTGAACAATCCTCATCTTGAAAGCTCCGGTGGTCCAGTTTTCAGTGGATCTATTTGGCGAGTGATATACATACATTCAAATTCAACTGCCTTTCGTGCAGTAAGGCAATAAAAACATGGACCTCTGGAGGTTACACTGGAGAGCCGAGTAGCTCTATGCCAGTGCTTGTCATGAGTTCTCAGCAAATCAGCAATTTTACTCCCTGTAAAGTGTGTTGATTAATTGGGCACCGTAAATTACCACTAATATTTTTTGTGAATGGTAGAATCTGGAGAGTTAATGGGAATGTGGGGAAATTTAAAAAAAAAATTGGATGAATGTTGGATTAAATGGTTGGCATAGAATTCATCAGGCAGAATGGCCTTTTTGTGTGCAATTTTGCTTTACGACAAGCTGGAATGGGTAGAGATTTACAAGGATGTATGCCCAGACCCGAAGGTCTCAGCTCTAGTAGGCTGGGCCATTATTTATTCGAGGATGCGGGGGTGATCTTATAGAGGTGTACAAGATCATGATAGGAATAGATAGGGTAGATGTACAGAGCTCAGATTGGGGAATAGTGGACCAGAGGACATAAATTTAAGGAAAAGGGGAAAAGATTTAAAAAGAATCGGAGGGGTAACTGTCTCACACAAAGAATGATGGGTGCATGGAATGAGCTTGCCAGAGGTACTTGAGGCAGTAAGACAAATACATGGATAGGACAGGCTTGGAGTGATATGGGCCAAATGTAGGCAGGCGAGACAAGTGTAGCTAGGACATGTTGGCCGGTGTGGGCAAGCTGGGCTGAAGGGCCTGTTTCCAAGCTGTATCACTCTATGACTCAATGACACCATGATCCAAGTAGACATTTACTTACCAAAATGCACTCTGCTTTTCATTTTACTGTGTTATCACTGTAAATGCAAAATACTAATGTTCACTTGAATGTGGATTTGGGTCTGATGTCAAATTAAATTATTCCTTTAGGTGAGAACAAAAAAAGGTGAACATCGATATCTTTATTCATGTGTTCCTCGCGGATATCTAATCGGACTACACTTTTATTTCAAAGTTTGACAATCAACGAATCTCAACACAAGTACCTGTATTTCTAAAATGTGCTTAATTGTTGAAATCAATATGACCAATGTTTATTATCAGTGTCATTTTACATGGGAGTTTTATGAGGTGGGTATCAGAATATTGAACACTTTACCACAAAATGGCTAGTTATGAAGACACAAGAACTAGTGGGATGGAAGGAATTGTGAGGAAGCTCTTAAAAGAATTTGGGATATAGGCTGAATGGGAAGAGCTCTCCATATTAGCTCACTCAGGCATAGTGATGCTAGTCAAATTGCTTTCCTGCATGCTGCATTTTATTTCCTGCAAAAGTAAAGAATATCCAGATTTTGCTATAGCATGTTGATAATAAATATTGCCACAGTAACAATCTATAGAAACATAGAAACATAGAATTAGGTGCAGGAGTAGGCCACTCGGCCCATCGAGCCTGCACCGCCATTCAATATGATCATGGCTGATCATCCAACTCAGTATCCCTTACCTGCCTTCTCTCCATACCCTCTGATCCCCTTAGCCACAAGGGCCACAATCTAACTCCTTCTTAAATATAGCCAATGAACTGGCCTCAACTACCCTCTATGGCAGAGAATTCCAGAGACTCACCACTCTCAGTGTGAAAAAAGTCTTCCTCATCTCGGTCTAAGGATTTCCCCCTTATCCTTAAGCTGTGACCCCTTGTCCTGGACTTCCCCAACATCGGGAACAATCTTCCTGCATCTAGCCTGTCCAACCCCTTTAGAATTCTGTAAGTTTCTATAAGATCCCTCTCAATCTCCTAAATTCTAGAGAGTATAAACCGAGTCTATCCAGTCTTTCTTCATAAAACAGTCCTGACATCCCAGGAATCAGTCTGGTGAACCTTCTCTGCACTCCCTCTATGGCAATAATGTCCTTCCTCAGATTTGGAGACCAAATTGTACGCAATACTCCAGGTGTGGTCTCTCAAGACCCTGTACAACTGAAGTAGAACCTCCCTGCTCCTGTACTCAAATCCTTTTGCTATGAACGCCAACATACCATTCGCTTTTTTCACAGCCTGCTGCACCTGCATGCCTACTTTCAATGACTGGTGTACCATGACACCCAGGTCCTCGCTGCATCTCCCCTTTTCCTAATCGGCCACCATTTAGATAATAGTCTGCTTTCCTGTTTTTCCCACCAAAGTGGATAACCTCACATTTATCCACATTATACTGCATCTGCCAAACATTTGCCCACTCACCCAGCCTATCCAAGTCACCTTGCAGTCTCCTAGCATCCTCCTCACAGCTAACACTGCCCCCAGCTTAGTGTCATCCGCAAACTTGGAGATATTGCCTTCAATTCCCTCATCCAGATCATTAATATATATTGTAAATAGCTGGAGTCCCAGCACTGAGCCCTGCGGTACCCCACTAGTCACTGCCTGCCATTGTGAAAAGGACCCGTTTACTCCTACTCTTTGCTTCCTGTTTGCCAGCCAGTTCTCTATCCACATCAATACTGAACCCCTAATGCCATATGCTTTAAGTTTGTATACTAATCTCTTATGTGGGACCTTGTCAAAAGCCTTCTGGAAGTCCAGATATACCACATACACTGGTTCTCCCTTATCCACGCTATATAACCATATAACCATATAACAATTACAGCACGGAGACAGGCCATCTCGGCCCTTCCAGTCCGTGTCGACCATTTGTTTTCCCCTAGTCCCATCTACCTGCACTCAGACCATACCCCTCCATTCCCTTCACGTCCATATACCTATCCACTTTACTTTTAAATGTTAAAATCGATCCTGCCTCCACCACTTCTGCTGGAAGCTCATTCCACACAGCCACCACCCTCTGAGTAAAGAAGTTCCCCCTCACGTTACCCCTAAACTTCTGTCCCTTAATTCTTATGTCATGCCCTCTTGTTTGAATCTTCCCTACCCTCAATGGGAAAAGCTTATCCACGTCAACTCTGTCTATCCCTTTCATCATTTTAAAGACCTCAATCAAGTCCCCCCTTAACCTTCTGCGCTCCAAAGAATAAAGACCTAACTTGTTCAACCTTTCTCTGTAACATAGTTGCTGGAACCCAGGCAACATTCTAGTAAATCTCCTCTGTACTCTCTCAATTTTGTTGACATCGTTCCTATAATTAGGCGACCAAAATTGTAAACCATACTCCAGAATTGGTCTCACCAATGCCGTGTATAATTTTAACATTACTTCCCTAATCCCATATTCAATGCTCTGATTTATAAAGGCCAGCACACCAAAGGCTTTCTTTACCACCCTATCTACATGCGATTCCACCTTCAGGGAACTATGCACAGTTATTCCTAGATCTCTCTGTTCCACAGCATTCCTCAATTCCCTACCATTAACCATGTACGTCCTAT
The DNA here is from genome assembly GCA_035221665.1 of Okamejei kenojei. Classification (NCBI taxonomy): domain Eukaryota; kingdom Metazoa; phylum Chordata; class Chondrichthyes; order Rajiformes; family Rajidae; genus Okamejei; species Okamejei kenojei. The sequence continues at coordinate 86,288,856 of CM069133.1, forward strand.
TTTGATTTGTCCTGCCAAGATGTAGCACTTCACACTTATCAGCATTAAACTCCATCTGCCATCTTCCAGCCCACATTTCCAAATGTCCCAAAACTCTCTGTAGACTTTGAAAATCTACTTCATTATCCACAACACCACCTATCTTAGTATCATCTGCATACTTACTTATCTAATTTGCCACCACATCATCCAGATCATTGATGTACATGACAAACAACAGTGGACTCAACACAGATCCCTGAGGCACCCCACAGGTCACTGGCTTCCAACCTGACAAACAGCCATCCACCATTACTCTCTGACATCTCCCATTCAGCCACTGTTGAATCCATCTTGCTACTCCGCCATTAACACCCAAAGATTGAATCTTCTTAACCAACCTTCCATGGGGAACCTTTTTGTCAAAGGCCTTACTGAAATCCATATAGACAACATCCACTGCTTTACCCTCATCAATTTCCCTAGTAACCGCTTCAAAAAATTCAAGGTTTGTCAAACATGACCTTCCAGGCACAAATCCATGTTGACTGTTCCTGATCAGACCCTATTTATCCAGATGCTTATATATATTATCTCTAAGTATCCTTCCCATTAATTTACCCACCACTGACGTCAAACTAATAGGTCTATAATTGCTAGGTTTATTCTTTGAACCCTTTTTAAACAATGGGACAACATGCGCAGTACGCCAATCCTCCGGCACTATTCCCGTTTCTAATGACATTTGAAATATTTCTGTCATAGCTCCTGTTATTTCTACACTAACTTCCCACAATGTCCTAGGGAATATCCTGTCAGGACCTGGAGACTTATCCACTTTTATATTTTTCAAAAGTGTCAGTACTTCCTCCTCTTTGAATCTCATAGTTTCCATAGCTACTCTACTTTTTCCCCTTACCTCACAGAGTTCAATATCCTTCTCCTTGGTGAATACCGAAGAAAAGAAATTGTTCAATATCTACCCCATCTCTTTTGGCTCTGCAGATAGCTGTCCATTCTGGCTCTCTAATGGTCCAATTTTATCCCTCGTTATCCTTTTGCTATCAATATAGCTGTAGAAACCCTTTCGATTTACTTTCACCTTTCTTGCCAAAGCAACCTCATATCTTCTTTTAACCTTCCTAATTTCTTTCTTAAGATTCTTTTTACATTCGTTATACTCCTCTAGCACCTCATTTACTCCATGCCTCCTATAAATATTGTAGATATCTCTCTTTTTTCGAAACAAGTGTCCAATTTCCCTTGAAAACCATGGCTCTTTCCAATTTTTACTATTTCCTTTCAACCTAACAGGGACATAAAGATTCTGTACTCTTACAATTTCCCCTTTAAATGTCCTCCATTTCTCTTCTACATCCTTCCCATAAAACAAAGTGTCCCATTTCACTCCTTTTAAATCCTTATGCATTCCCTCAAAGTTAGCTTTTCTCCAATCAAAAATCTCCACCCTAGGTCCAGTTCTGACTCTCTCCATAATTATATTGAAACTAATGGTATTGTGATCACTGGTCCCGAAGTGCTCACCAAAGCATATCTCCGTCACCTGACCTGCCTCATTTCCTAACAGGAGGTCCAGCACTGCCCCTTCTCTTGTCGATACCTCTATGTACTGCTGCAAAAAACTATCCTGCACACATTTTACAAACTCCAAACCATCCAGCCCATTTACAGAATGTGTTTCCCAGTCTATTTTTGGAAAATTGAAAACTCCCACAATCACTACCTTGTGCTTACTTCTAATAGCTGCTATCTCCTTACATATTTGCTCTTCCAATTCTCGCTCCCCATTTGGCGGTCTATAATACACCCCTAAAAGTGTTGCTACAGCGTTCCCACTTCTCAGTTCCACCCAAATAGCCTCCCTAGATGAGCCCTCTAATCTATCCTGCCAAAGCACTGCTGTAATATCCTCTCTGACAAGCAATGCAACACCTCCACCTCTGGTCCCTCCAATTCTATCACACCTGAAGCAACAAAATCCTGGAATATTTAGTTTCCAATCACAGCCCTCCTGCAACCATGTTTCACTGATTGCCACAATATCATATTTCCAGGTGTCAATCCAGGCTCTAAGTTCATCCACCTTTCTTACAATGCTCCTAGCATTAAAATATACACATTTTAGAAACCCACCATCCCTTATTCTCTATTATCTTTTTCCTCTTTCACGTCTACATTTTGGGTCCGAGTGCTTCCCTTCTCTGCCTCTTGCCCCACACCCTGTCCCCTAGCCCCCTCTACCCGAGTCCCCCCCCCCCAGCCTTTCTAGTTTAAAGTCTCCCCAGTACCCTTTGCAAATCTCCCTGCCAGGATATTGGTCCCCCTCGGGTTCAAGTGCAACCCGTCCTTTTTGTACAGATCATGCCTTCCCCAAAAGAGGTCCCAGTGATCATGAAACTTGAATCCCTGCCCACTGCACCAGTCCCTCAGCCACGCATTTATCCTCCAACTCACTCCATTCCTACTCTCACTGTCACGCGGCACAGGCAGTAATCCTGAAATCATTACCCTTTTGGTCCTTCTCCTTAACTTTCCCCCCAACTCCCTAAATTCTCCCTTCAGGACCTTGTCTCTTTTTCTGCCTATGTCATTGGTACCTATGTGTACCACAACATCAGGCTCCTCTCCCTCCCTTTTCAGAATCTTTTGGACACGTTCCGACACATGCGAGACCCTGGCACCAGGGAGGCAAACTACCATCCGGGTCTCCTGACTGCATCCATAGAATCGCCCATCCGACCCCCTAACTATAGAGTCCCCTATTACAATTGCCCTCCTCTTTTTTCTACCCTTTTGAGCATCAGGGCCAGTCTCTGTGCCGGAGACCCGGCTGCTGTTGCTGCCCCCAGGTAGGCTGTCCCCTCCAATCGTACGCAAACCCGAGTACCTATTTTCCAGGTGTACAGTCACAGGGGTACTCTCTAGCCCCTGTCTTTTGCCCTTCCTAACCGTGACCCACTTGTCTGCCTCCTGTGGTCTGGGAGTGACTACCTCCCTGTAGTTCCTCTCTATGACCTCCTCCCTCTCCCTGACCAGACGGAGGTCATCGAGTTGCTGCTCCAGGTTCCTAACACAGTCCTTTAGGAGCCCCATCTCGACACACCTGGCGCAGATGTGGACGTCTGGAGGGCTATCAGATTCCCTGACCTCCCACATCTGACATCCAGAACAGTACACTGCCCTTGCCTTCGTACTCCCCCCTTACACAGGATACAATATCAACACAATACGATATCAGGTCAATACCCATAACATCACCCGTTCCTTCTCTCCACAGATGCTGCCTGTCCCGCTGAGTTACTCCAGCATTTTGTGTCTCTCTACAAAATCCTAAAGGTCCACACTCACTGCCAAGCTCACGGGAGTTCATTTAATTTGACTATTTCAACATTTCAAATGAAAACAAAGAATGTGTCTCTTATCTACAGGATGTTTCCCAACACTGCAAATTGTTTTTGTTAAATATTTTTATTGTAGAAACATATTAATAAAAAATACATTATTAGATACATTCATAATATTATTAATATTAGGATTTAAGACTTTATGCTTCTATACACTTTTTTAAATTTTTTTATAAAGTAGGAAAAAATAGAGAAAAATAATATAGAAAATAAGGAAGTGAATGGAGTATTAATCAATAATCCGTCATTGGAGATATAAGCATGATTCCCTTGTTTTTCCATTGTAAAAAGCCTTTATCCATCATTGAAGGTTTAAATGTAACGTTATTTACAATGGTAAGGGCTAGTGGTATAGATTTCAGTTTTAATGTTTTCTTTATTTGTTTCCAAATACGTATTCCACTTCCTATTGTCGGATTTTCACTATAGATTTTCTTAGCTAAATTAATATTAGCGAATATTATTGAACTAATTTCAAAAGGAGAACAGTCTTCTTTTTCCATATTTAACCAAATTGGTTGGTTATCTGTCTCTTCTAACCAAAAATTCATATTTTTAATATTAACTGCCCAATAATAAAACATAAAATTTGGTAGTGCTAAACCTCCATTTATTTTTAATTTACATAAATGTTTTTTATTTATTCTATGGCTCTTATAATCCCAAATAAAGTTAGTAACTAGGGAGTCCACCTTCTTAAAGAAATTTTTAGGAAGATATATCGGAATTAATTGGAAAAGATATAATAATTGTGGGAGAAAAATCATTTTTATTATATTAATTTTACCTAACATTGAAATAGGTAGATTTTTCCAATATAAAATATTCTTATTTAATTTATTCAATAGTGGTGGGAAGTTAGATTTAAATAAAGAATCAAATCTTTTTGTTACATAAATTCCAAGATATTTAATTTTTTCATTTGTTACCTTAAAAGGAAATTGTTGTAATATGTGTAAGTTATTTACCGTTATTGGCATAGGTTCACTTTTATTCCAATTGATACTATATCCTGAAAAAGATCCGAATTCAGTTATTAATTTTAACAAATTTTGGATACTAATTTCTGGTTTTGTGATGTAAAGTAATACATCATCCGCATATAAGGAGATTTTATTTTTAGTATCTCTAGTATCATATCCATATATTTCCGGATGTGATCTCACCCTCTGAGCTAACGGTTCTATTGCAAGTGCAAACAGTTGTGGGGATAAAGGGCAACCTTGTCTACAGCCTCGAGATAAATTGAATTTAGTTGATAACATTTGATTTGTTATTATTCTAGCTGTCGGGTTTGTATATAATAATTTGATCCAAGTAATGAACTTCTCTCCCAATTTGAAAGTTTCCATAACCGAAAACAAATAAGGCCATTCCACCTGATCGAAGTCTTTCTCTGCATCTAACGAAATAACTACTAGATCTTTTATAATACCTCTTTTCGAATATATAATATTGAATAACCGTCTCAAGTTATATGAGGAATATCGTTTTGGTATAAATCCTGTTTGATCGGGGTGAATTAATTCATTAATAACTGTGCTTAGCCTTTGTGCTAATATTTTGGTTAATATCTTTTGATCAGTATTTAAAAGAGCTATAGCTCTAAATGATCCTGGTTCATCCAGGTCTTTGTTTATTTTAGGTATAAGTGTTATAATAGATTCATTTGACGTTTCTGGTAATTTCTGCTGTGTGTATATATATTCATATAATGATTTCAGACGTGGTACAATCTGATCATAAAATATTTTATAGAATTCCGAGCCAATACCATCTGGTCCCGGTGTTTTCCCATTTTTTAATGATCTAATAGATTCTTGGATTTCTTTTACTGAAATTTCAGCGTTTAATGTTTCTCTATTTTGTGAGTCCAACCCCTTCAGGTTACATTTTTTTTAAATGCTTCTATTTATATCTTATTTTCTGTTGTTTTAGCAGTGCATAAGTTTTTATAGTATTGCATAAATCTCTCGTTAATATCTTTAGGTTGTATTAACAGTTCGCCATTATGTGATTTAATCCTATGGATTATTTTTTCTGCCTCCATCTTCCTTAGTTGGCGAGCCAATAATTTTTGAGGTTTATCTCCAAATTCAAACTGTAATTGTTTAGTATGTTGATAAAGTTTTACAACTTGATCTGTATATATTTTATTTAATTTATATTTCAATGCTGCAATTTTATTATGTAATATTATAGATGGATTAGCTGCATTCTCTATATCTAATTGTTTAATCTCCTTTTCCAGTTCTTGTTGATCCTATCGATTCTTTTTATTATAAAATGCTTGGAAGGAAATCATGATTCCCCGGAGATATGCTTTAAACATTTCCCATAATAAGGAACAAGATATTTCCGGTTTATCATTTGTTTCGAAGAAAATCTTAATCTGTTCTGTAATATATTCCTGAGTTATATTGTTTTTTAAAATTTGTGGGTTAAATCTCCACTGTCCCCATTTTTCTGTTTTACCATTTATTTTAATCTTAAATGTTAAAGGTGCATGATCTGAAATTATAATATTGTGATATTTAGAATTATAAGTGAGTGAAATAAGTTGGGCATCGACCAAAAAATAATCTATTCTTGAGTAGGTTTTATGTACCGACGAATAAAAGGAATATTCTCGTCCAGTAGGATTTTCTACTCTCCAAACATCTTTAATATTAGTAGTTTCCATATATGCATTTAATAAGTCACTAGAATGTGATTTAGTTTTCCTTTGTCTTGTAGATCTGTCTAAGTAAGGATCTAGTGTACAATTTAAATCTCCTCCAATTATTAGATTATATTGTGTTAATTCCGGGATATTGTTAAATATTTTCTTGAAAAACAATGGACTATCAAAGTTTGGTCCATATACATTAACAAAAATCTTTTTTTGTGCATTTAATTCTCCTATTACAATAATGTATCTGCCATCGTTATCAGTTATAGTTGATGTATAAATAAAATGCCTTTGCGAAATAATATTGCTACGCCTCTTGATTTATGCGTAAAAGAATGATACGTTTTATCTATCCATTTAGCTTTCAACCTATGCTCAGCATCTTTTTTTAAGTGGGTATCTTGAATAAAAATTACATCAGCTTTAATTGCTTTTAAATGTGCTAATACTTTACCTCTCTTAATTGGTTCATTAATACCTTTAACATTCCAACTACAAAACGTTATTCCCTCATTCCCCATATTCATTTTTAAGTCTTGCATCTTTTGTCTATGGGGGTCTGTAATAGAGCCGATGGTTCAGCCCGACAGACCCGACCTTACACCCGAACACCGAATAGATTAATTTTAAGTCCCGTGAATGCCTCTCACGTGTATATCTCCTTTGATCCAATATATAACTCCATTCAAACAGAAAAAAACAATAATAGTTTATAAAAGAAAAGAAGAAAGGATAGATTAAGGTTAGTATTGTGCACAAAGGAAGAAAAAACTACATCTAGTATTATTGTAGTTAGTGCTAGCCATACTAACATGGCTAACCATCTACCGACTTCCGTAGTTGATGTTACTAACTTAACCAGCTCCCTGGTTTTTGGAATTATTATTCCATAATAATATTTTACTGGGGGTATTACATTAAAAAAATAGAGAAAAAAATATTCAAATTATAATAAGTGAAAATATAAAAATACATATTTAAAACTTATTTGAAAATCTAATTATTAAAAAAAAGAAAAAAAAACCTAAGATGAAAGGAAAACAAGAAGTAAAAATGAAAATTACTGGTGTAAAAGAAAAATCTCCAAATGAAATCCAGCTCTATATTTGACTCTAATCATTCCAACATAGATGAACATTAGTTATTAGTAATAATAATTAATTTTAATTAATAAAAGTAATACACTATAATTTTGATATTTATTAGTTATTATATTATTAGTAAAATTAGTGATTAATAAAAATACCACGGTGTGACTTTAATATGTATTAGTTATTTGTATTAGTAATATGATTATACTAATTATTAGTATCCATGTGAGGTTTTCCGATCCATATCTTTCTCCAGCTTCCATCAAGCGTTATCCAGTTCCATCCGGTCCTGCGTAGTCTTATGAAGTCTTGCAGATTCTAGTAAAGTCCATTAAAGTCAGTATATTCGATGATAGGGCCTTCTCAGGTCTTGATCTGCCGGGCAAAGTCCAGTGCTTCCGCAGGATTGGAGTAGAAATATTCCTTATTGTTAAAAGTAACTCTTAAAGTAGCTGGATAAGTCAGGCCATATTTCAAATTTTCCACTCCCCTAAGACTTTTAGACTCATTAAATGCTTTTCGTTTCCTGGAAACTTCTGCTGGGTAATCTCGGTAGATACTGATCCTTTGTCCTTCAAATACCAGGTTTCTGTTTCTCGAAGTTTTTCGCATTATCTCCTCCAAAACGTAGTCATATTGTACCTTTATAATCATTTGTCTTGGGGGGGGGGGGGGGGCATTTAGTCTTGTCTGACGTCTCCTCACTCTATGTGCTCGGGCTAATAAAGGCTTTTGTTCCAGAGATAAAACATGTTGCAGTAGGTTCGCAGTAAATTCTCGAGGATCTTCATCTTTCTCTCGTCCTTCGGGAATACCCGCGATTCTTAGGTTTTGTCTTCTCTGGCGACCTTCTAGCTCAGTACATTTCTCGGTTATTTTGGTCAGTAAATCCGTTAGACGTTCATTTTCTGTAACCAGCTTTGCTGTAGTCCCAGCACTTATGTCAGCTAGTTCTTCAAGGCTTTTTATACCAGCCGTCTGTTGGTCCAGTACCTCCTCCACAGGATTCAGCCTTTTTTCAAAGTCGGTTTTGACCTTTTCGATCTTATCATTCATCTCCTTTGACATTTCACTCATCATTTCTGTGATTTCTTTCTTCAGGTCTTCCGATATTTTCTTAGCCTTGTGATTAATATTGGAATTAGTTTCAAGTTGTAATTCTATCATTTGAGTATTCATCTGGTTTATTTCTTCCTTTAAACCTGCAATTTCACGTGAAATTAAAGTTTTAAGTTGTTCACTTTGTTTTTTTCGCTGTTCTTTTCGATTCATCTTCCTGGGATGAGGTCCTACCTGAGTCCGAGGCTTCAGTCAGGCCTTCTGCCGGTCTCTGCCTGGTTGATCGAATTTTCGATTTTTCGGGTGGGCTGCGTGTTGTCGACATAACTAGTCGCGCGCCTGATAACGTCACTCACAACAATCGGTGCAGAGACGGCAGGCAACAGGCAGCAGGTAGGTCCGTTAATCCCCCGTTTATTGCGCGGAGCTGGCTGGCGTTATCCTCTAGCCCTCCATAGCGCCACCGGAAGTCCGCAAATTGTAATCCATTCTATTCCTTTGTTCCATTTTGGTGCAAATGACAAAAAAAATCTCTTGACTCGCCGACTGAAATCCTCCCTCAATACCTTATTTCATAAGTTCATGAGTCAAAGGAGCAGAATTAGGCCATTCAGATCAACGAGTCCACTCCGCCATTCCATCATGGCTGATCTATCTTCTCTCTTAATCCCATTCTCCTGCCTTCTCCCTGCAACCTTTGACACCCTTACTAATTAAGAACATGTCAATCTATGCTTTAAAAATACCCAATGACTTGGCATCCATAGCCATCTGTGGCAATTAATTCTAGATTCACCACGTTCTTGACTATTTATTTTAAGCTGCTGCAATTTCTGTAGCAGATTCAAATGATGCAGGACACAATTGATATTGAACAGTCACATCGGATGGTGAACATCCCAGATGGTGATGAATGCTGCATCTAGATGGAACTTTTTCACCCTTTTCGGGTGGATAGGGGGTAGAACCAGGGAGGTGGTGAGAATGTGCAGAGAATAAACATGGGACTAATGTAAAACTTGTGTCAATGGGTGATGGATGGTTGGCAGAATTGGGAGACCAACGGGGTTGTTTTCCTAATATCTCTTTATGACTATGTATCATCAAATTAAGAATGATCAGAAAACTTGACTATTAAAAACAGCAAACAGGAGAATAAAATAATAATGGTTTACAAAAAAAGATTAAAATATTAATATTTTCTTAAACTATCAAGTTTTTACCATGTGTTGTACTTCCACAACACAAAAGGAGCCAGTTGATAGAAACATTGAAATAATACTCAATGCAACCCAGAACAAATTATATTTAGAGTTGGACTGATCCTTCTGAAAGTTATGCAAGATGGTTCATCAAATGGATTTGATCCTGAACCAATGTTAGTTTGTAAGTTGAAAACCTACACCAGCAGTTGATCGTTTTGTAACCTGTGGGAAAGATTACAAAATCACACATTTCATCAAGTTGGCGTCACTGCAGTTTATTAAGTTACTTCAGTACCACATACATCACAATTTAGTACATCTTTACAAGTCGAACCTTACACAGGGCTGTACACTCCAAATTATGGAATTAATCAGAAACTGAAACAAAAGAAAAAATATCAAGATTCCAATTACAATAAAAACACCTATTTATACCAATCAAGTTTACAACTTTCCCATCCTTGTTGGTGTAGACATATTCACATTTCCAACATTATTTTCACTGAAATTACTACCAATACATTTACAAACTAAAATACATATGTACAATCTCCATTTTTATACGTACAATTTTAAGCCACTGGAAAAGTAAATGGCATCTATATCTATATTAAATTACTCAACACCCATTTCAAGTGTTTGCCGGCAAAAAACATTAGCACCTTGTATTGACAAAATGTGCATATTAAAAATACCATAATTACAAAGTAAAATACAAAACAGAAGGTCACTTGATTTATCAAGTACAATACATAATACATTCTGTAACATATACTGTAAATGGTAATCTAAGAATGTAATAAAAGGAAAAAAACAAATTAATCTAAAGGGGAAGCTGAAATAAGGGGAAAAATGCATTCAAAATGTAGTTAGTGTGGACAACTCTCTTACGATTAAGAATCAATTATTTTTTGCTTGAATCCTGGCACACTTTAAGTGACTCATATGTCAATTTATCAAAGGGAGCTGAATTATTGAGGCAACTGTCTATAGTTGTCTTATGTTTGATATGTTTGGAGCGAATCAAATCGAGAAAGCACCCACAATCCTTGCATGGAATCATCTTTACATTTTTACATACTGTTCAGCTACACATTAAAAGGCTACAAACACCTAATTTGTTTACAACCCAGGAAGACCGTGATGCATTTGACGGGAGGCTATTGTTCTTGTTAGTGTTAAAAACTACCCCAAAAAACTCAAATTGGAAAAAAACTCTTGTTAATGAAATTACTTTTCCTTCAAAAGATGACTTAGTTTCCAACTGTTCTTTCGTTGTCATTGTTTCCCAGTTGGTATATGGTAAAACTATGAAGAATAATGATCTGTGCCCATTGTTTTGTATATTACAGCATCTGTTGCCCACTCTTTGCTATTGACTTGCAGGCAAACAAACATATTGGTACATGTGCAATTTTGTTACGTCAAGACAAAAGAGAAATGCCAAAACAAGAGAACTTGCTCCAAGACTTGATTATCTATGCAAAATATAAAATTAATGGATACACAAATGCAGCATTAATCTGAATCGTTAAATATAAGAGTAAAATAATTGTGCAAACAAGGTCATCACATCAAAGCTATACTGCAGTGATGTTTGCTATAAAGCACACCAAAAGGTAATAATTCATACTTTGGAAATTTAGACAACCTCAAAAAATTAAAGTTTGCAAAGCGCCGTTGACCACATTACAGGCAAGCATTTCCATGTCTTTTTAAATAGGCTCATGCGGACTCACTTCCAGAAAAAAAGGGCCCCATATAACAAGCTGGCAAAAGGATGAATGCTGACAACTTGACAATAAATAAACCTGGATAAAAATTGAAATACAAAATGACATCGTGGCATTTGTAAATAATGCTGCAGTTGTTTGCACTGGGCATGATTTGGAAGGATACGATTTACCTTTTGTAAGTGTCAATCCATATTCACAAATTGAGCATTGAAGGCAGCCAGGAAGTTCAGTGCAACGGGTAGAGGTATTGCTAGTTAGATGTAACAGCCAGTTTAATGCCAATTATAAAATAAATCCACGTAAAACTAGGTTAAATGGCAAGAGCACTGCTGTGAAGTTTGCCATAAAACAAATTTGACTTCAATCACATAGCTTCATGTTTGCAGAATTGAATATATATTTGCAATAGTTTACTGTAATAAGGTTGTAACTCTAAGCCACTTTTCCTAAGATAATTATTCCCGTGTAACATCAGGGCCTTGTGTGTGGTATATATTTACACTCAATGTCATTATTTAAGAAATTGAAGGTCAATCAATTCCACCAGTTCAGTGTACATCCAACTAGTAAAACCGATTAATTGATGCTGCCAGGAAGTTGATTTTCAGGAACAATATAACCATATCATCACCATCCTTTGACAGTTCATGTAATTCAAGAATAGGTTAGGTACATGTTTGCATTGAATATTAATTATGAATTATGAATAATTCTTAAATTTAACATTTTTCAAATGCATTTTCCATCAAGTCACATTACCCTCTCCCCCAATTAAATCACCTTTGGATACTCAAAATATTTATTCTTTATAAATAATTTTGATATTTCAGCGCTGCAGACCATCAATGATTCTGTTGTTCAGAAGATGCCATGTTTGTCCACCAGTAACAAAACCAAACAGAGGAAGGTGATGTATTTTACAAATGCAACGAATTGTCAACAGGTTGTGATTAATCCAATTACATATCATGACTCTGAATATTAAGGTAAAGCATTACAAAATGAAAAATGCCATTTACAATATGATACTACTCCAAAGTGATTGAAACTATTGAAATGAACAGAACACACCCAGTCAAGGATACGATTAGCATCAGCATATCAGAGACCAGGTAACAAGAAGCAAAATACACTAAACGCAGAGTGCAAAACACAAGAAAAACATGGTAACAAGTTTCAACTACCCCAAAAACAGTAAATGTCAATTTTGCTGTACACTGCAAGTAGCACAGTTCAAGGTGCACGTGAACATCAACTCTGATAGCGATGAAATTAACTGTCATGGATGGAAAATAAATCTGAACTGTACTTTTACCTTCCTTCCCAAGTTGTCCATTTTTTCCTTCTCCAAACAAAATCCAAGACTCTCATAGTGCAGTGGGATATTAAATCTAATAATGTACATTCACGGGTAAACAATCAGCCACACTCAAACAAGTAGCATAGAAAAATCATAGAATCTGCTACATAATGAGATAATCTGCACACTCACTTGTGTTAACTTTCAGTAAATTATTACATTCTAAATTTCCTTTTAGTGTTTTTTAAAGCTGCTGAATAAATTCCATTATTTTTTTTCTGGAAAACTGTGAGATTATTCTGCAGTGATTACTTTATAGCCTCAGGTTAGAATGCGCGTCAGTGCAGTTTTTGGACATCAGTATAGCTCCATTTTAAGATTAATCTTTTAAAAAAATTATGGAATTCTATGTAAAATGTTACAGTTTAATTTCAGGATTCCAGAGATATCCTGATTTTGTAGTTGTGGGCTTTGCTATATTAATAAAGGTGCCAGAACGAAATATATCGCTACTCACAACCATTCTCAATACCCAATCAAAGCTCACAGGATATCAGGATTAGCAAAGCTTTATAAAGTGAGCTGCATTTTTTCCATTTAAATTTAAAAATCTATAATACTCCTCAACTGGGTTGAAGTAGAAAATATAAGCCAATTTTTGCTCCAGCATTATTTCAAAGAGGATAATCAACCACAAAACAACAAAGTATTAGTCGTCAGCTGATTTCATTCTGTCCACACTGGACATGAGCAAGTGTTGCCACCTGTTGCTGAGTAACAAATCTTACCTATTTAATGGACATTGGCCATTAACCAGATTTGTTTTTAGCTACTGTCAAACGTGTTTTTTTCATGTAAATCATATAGAATGTCAAAATTTAAATTCTGGTTATATAAAAGTGCAAAACTTCATTGTTTATCCAAAACATCCAATTTTTACAGCTTGGTAAACCAAATGCCTACTTGGAAGTCTTACCCATGACGATTACCTGTCTCAAGAATCTAGTATGTAGTTTAACTTACATGCAAGTAAACAGTGCTATGCAACGCAGTGAGCCAAGAGTTCAAGCTTCACTGATTTGGCTGAAGATGCATTACCACTGATTTACAGAATATTTTTATTCATTGGCTTTCATGAAGCAACTTAATTTTCTTGTGAAACAGGCCACCTCTGTGGCTCTTTTGGCAGATGTTACAGTGACAAATTTGTTAGATATATTGGTCAGCTAAAATGTAACTGTGATAAAACTGATTACAACACAACTTCAATCGACTATGATTACAACTACTGCGATCAAGCAAAGAAGCCGCGCAGGAGTACATTTTAAGCAGTTCCCCGATGCTTCCAATTAACAGCACTCCAAAGGTCCAATTATTTGACAAATAAGAGAGGGGGGAAAAATGTTGTAACTCAAAAATAAGTAACAATTTTTGAAAGGCTGGGACTCAATTATGGAGTTCGGTAGTAATGTAAAGTTAAGGTTCCTTCGAGGGAGAGGAGGAGAATTAGAAACTGAAACACCAGAATAATTTTTAAAATTCTCTCAAATAAATACTGTAACAGTCAGATGGAAAGGCATTCATCACAAGTTCACTTTGGTGCCAAGGTTTGACTTGTACTATGACTTCTGTTCACTTGATGTTATCTGCTTTGATGCACTTTCTGGCTTCAGGATCTGGTATGTGATGAGGTATTCTGGATATGCCTGGATAGGCAAAATAACAAGAACAGTACATAAGCAATTTAAAATCTGATATTTTGATTAATTCAATCTACATTTTCCATCTGCATTTTCCAAATATTTTAGTCTGCCAGATAAACATTGTTGAAGGACAAAATGTTAAGAATATATAAAACAAACTCTAGAAGTGCCATTTCCTCATTACCTGTTCAAGCCACTTAACTTTGTGATTAGTACATTACATCCAACACCTAAAGAATGGGTGAGCACCATATGTTACTGTGAGCATCTCTAGAGCTGACCAATGGAAGCATGCTCTTATAGTAAATGCCAGCAATCATACTTACAAATTCTTAGTATTGACCAAGGAGAAATACTAAGAACGTGGTTAAATACTAATTAAACAAGGAGAAATGCTGGCCTGTATACATGGAGAATTCCTTGCTTTAAGATTGCTCTTTGGATGTTTTTAAGACCCACCTACAAAGACGACAATGACACCAACAAACATGTCAACCCTACTTTTGGGCCCAAGTTTTAAGTTAATATTGTGCTTGTATTATAGGCCGTGGGCCGAGCCACAACAATGTGTCTAGAATTTAACTTTCGTGACCCGTGTCTGGTATCTACTTGAAATTTGGCACAGATTTAGATAAAATACAATTGAGAAGGAATTCATAACTCATCAGTGCCAAAAGTTGTACACTAATTAATTAAGCTAATTAGAAAATTAGATTGAAACAGTAGGCGCCATATAGTGCTCAATGCTTATATTACTCAATGTGGAGTTTCAGGCATGATTTCTATAATATTTTTACACAATATGTTATACATACAGGTAGATACATGATTTGGGTCACGAAATGAAACAAAAAAGCACCTTGGCCCCAGGTCTGTTACATCCAACTGTTAAAGAAATAGCATTCCTAAATTAGTTTTCCCTTGAATCGAAAGTCAAAAGTATTCTCCACTTGGTTGAATCATGCTGCCTACCCCATTGGGTTGCCTTAATTGGGCAACCCCATTGACTTCACAGTACGAACATTTACGAAATAAAGGGGAAGGCAAAATATTTTTAAATGCTTTAATTTTTTCAGTTAATTTCTCCAGCTTTATGTTTTCCAATGTCAGAGTCATTTAAAAAGTATTAAAATGTAAAAAAAAATTTGAAAAGCTTGGTCCACCTGTGTCAATTATTAGGAACTTTCCAGGGCTGTGACTAGGGCCTGGGCCTTGCCACAGCTCACTGGCAAGCATTTGCATTTGGCCCAGGTAAGTGTAGATGTGCTGGAACCAAAGAAAGTAATTCTAAAGTGCCAATTAATTATAATTATTGAGTAAGTTATACTTTTATGAATGTGTACCCAGTGAGAAAAGGTAATTAAGTTATTCAGCCGTTTTAAATCCTCAAATTCATGATTCATTGATTTCAACTTTAATGTCACTGTAGAATATTTGTCAAGAATATCACGTAATATGTAAAGCAAGTTTAATATAATTCTCCCACTAGTCTCTCGATATCCACTCTATCCAAGCCTTTCACTATTCTGTATGTTTCAATGAGGTCCCCCTCATTCTTCTAAACTTCAGCGAGTACAGGCCCAGTGCCGACAAATGTTCATCAGAGGTTAACCTACTCATTCCTGGGATCATTCTTGTAAACCTCCTCGGGACCTTCTCCAGAGCCAGCACGTCCTTCCTCAGGTATGCTGCCCAAAATTGCTCACAATATTCCAAATGCAGCCATACCAGTGCCTAAGAGAGCCTCAACATTACATCCCTGCTTTTGTATACCAGCCTTCTTGAAATAAATGTTAGTATTGAGTTTGCTTTCAAACTGCCGCTTAATTGCGAGTTACGTCAAGCTATTTCAGAAAATGGCTTGATGTCATATGGCTAGTTCATGAAATCAACAATAGCTGCATTGCAGTTTGATGAATGGGGCAAGATAATATGAATCTACTTTGTTAAATAAAGAAATGAAATTAAACACTAATTGGATTAGATCAAAATTATTTAACCCCCACCCCCAAATTACTCCATAAACTGGGTTAAAGTCAAACAACTTCACAAATTACCAAGCAGGAATATTAAAGAACCTATTGAAATGGGTTAGTAATTTTAAACATTCTTATGAAGTGGACTGAAGTCAGAAACTATTTCACAAATTGAAAGGAAATCAGATTTGATTATCGTCCATAAATTATCACCAGAAAAGAGCAGAGATCACATTGTCATTATCCAAGAGGTCATATTAAATCTAACAAGATGGGTTAACATTAAATGAGTTAAGGCTGGGTCACAGGTTCTTACTATTTTATAGGGGGCAGTTTCTGTAACACTACTTCAAAAGTTATATCACCATGTGAGATGTTATTAAAATGATAACATCTGATATAATGTCACTGTAGAATATTTGTCAAGAATATCATGTATTATTACCCATATCACACATCTGAGGTATGCTTTTACGAAATTGTATTCCCTTCGTTTTTACTGCCAGCAGGGGTAACAGGGGAATATTTTCTTATATTCCCCTTTCTTGCGAACGCCTATGGACTTTACCTGTTAAAACAGCGGGGAATATAGTCTTATATTCCCCTGGTCTCACATCCGGGAACTTGGCAACGTACGGCAACGTGACGCGGCATGGGAAATTTAGAATATTCAAACGGCAGACAGGAAGACTGCCGCGTCCATTTTGGTTAAATTTTGCGTGGAAGTCCGCCGAGCTGAGATGTTAAAATTTTCCTCTAGATTTCTGATAATGGGTAATAATAACAATATTGACTGCCCTCTTTCGGGAGATACGACATATATTGCCCTCACTAGATCCATATTGCCCTCGTCTTCGACTCGGGCAATATGAATCTACTTCAGGCAATATATGTCATATCCCCCTCAAGGCCAGTCAATATTCTATTAATATGTAAAGCAAGTTAAATTCACTGGAGTTTAGAAGGATGAGGGACTATCTTATAGAAACATATAAAATTATAAAAGGACTGGACAAGCTAGATGCAGGAAAAATGTTCCCAATGTTGGGTGAGTCCAGAACCAGGGGCCAGTCTTAGAATAAAGGGGTCATTTAAGACTGAGATGAGAAAAAACTTTTTTACCCAGGGAGTTGTGAATTTATGGAATTCCCTGCCACAGAGGGCAGTGGAGGCCAAATCACTGGATGGATTTAAGAGAGAGTTGGATAGAGCTCTAGGGGCTAGTGGAGTCAA
Organism: Okamejei kenojei; assembly: GCA_035221665.1. NCBI lineage: Eukaryota > Metazoa > Chordata > Chondrichthyes > Rajiformes > Rajidae > Okamejei > Okamejei kenojei. The sequence continues at coordinate 86,306,234 of CM069133.1, forward strand.
GGGTTATTGATAGCGGACGATCAGCCATGATCACAATGAATGGTGGTGCTGGCTCGACGGGCCGAATGGCCTCCTCCTGCACCTATTTTCTATAATGATATATTATCTCGCAAGATGGACAGTGGTCACAATAAATCTCCATGAAATAAAATACAGTTCCATTAGAAACACTTGAGATATTAAGCCAGGTCATAAAATGGATTCACCTTAAATTAGACTACTTCTTGAGTTGGGCAAAGAACATTAAATTAAATATGGTCGTAATGAAGTTTAAAAAGAACTTTCAGCTTGCATGATTGTGCTGATCCACTTTTAGTGAGTTTTTATTTGCTAATATACTTGTTTTACATTCTTCTATAGCTGAAGTGAATTTAATATCCAGATAATTCATCACCTGCTCTCCCCTGTAGATAACATATTCTGCATAAGCAAGTCCATTGACACTAGGTCTTCCAATCACAGAATGATGACCCGGTGGGGCATGAGCCATCTTCATTGCACTAAACTGTAGAAATGACTTCCCAAGTGTTACTCTGCAGAAGAGCATTTGTCTGCAATTGAAATAAAGTATTCTTTAGAAACAAATACACAAAAAATGCTAAATTTTACATTCAACCACAGAAAATGCCTGGTATAAACAAGTCTAAAGTATCCCTTCAGCATTAGACCATATTCAGACATAATGCACATAAAGTATACAATACTTACCTAGTTTGATGTCAAATGAGGTTTAGGAAGCCTAAATGAACCCAGATATAACACTATTTAACATTTAATCCAAGAAACAATTTGAGGTTGGTGAGTGATGCACAACTATCTTTAATATAAAATGTCTGGATGGACAGAGGGACGGGAGAGAGGCAAAAGATCATAAAATCATATTGCCTTTGTTACAAGTCTACTTTCTATGTTAAACTTGACCTGCAGAATTTTGCCGGGCTATACATTACAGGAAGCCAGTTGTCGGAGCTGCCTTCTGACTGAGATAACTGAAGCAGTTAACTTCCCAGATCACTGGATGAAAGCTTTTGCCCTTTCTAGTTTGCCGCAGCAGAGAATTAATTATAACCATGCCTCTAATAAAGATGTCTGCAAGTTAACTATGCAGAGTTTGAAATCTAGTTAGTGCATATAATCAAAACAGAAAATACTGGGGAAAAAAGCAGGTCCAACAGCAGACGAAAAATGAAAGGTGAAGCTAGAATTTTGGTTATCAGTAGACAAGCAAACTTCTCCATAGGACTAACAAAAGCAGGAATACTCCAGGGCTTTGGACAGTGTGCATAACATTACAAGAATGGCAATGTGGGACCCAGGGAGAGCTGGTTAAATGGATACAGGATTAGCGTAATTGAAGGAAGTGACTAGTGGTGTGCCTCAGGGATCGGTGCTGAACCAATTGCTGTTGTGGCTTATGTCAACGATTTGGATAAGAATGTACAAGGCATGATTAGTAAGTTTGCAGATGACACTAAAGTAGTTGGTATTATACACACTGAAGATGGCTATGAAAAATTACAGCAGGAATTGATCAGTTGGGCAAATGGGCTGAAGAATAGCTAATGAAGTTTCGAAGCCTGAGCGTTTCAATTTGGGAAGTCAAACCAGGGCACGGCCTTCAGTCAATGGTAGGGACCTGTGAAGTGTTGCAAAGAAGAATGATCTAGGAATGCAGATACATAATTCCCTGTGAGTGACATTACAGGTAGATAGAGGTAGTAAAAAGAACATTTTGGGACATTGGCTTTCATCAGTCTGGATGTTGAATATAAAAGTTGGGACGTTATCTTACCACTGTACAAGATGATGGTTAGGCCATATTAAGAGTATTGTGCTTTGTTTTCATCACCCTGCTATAGGAAGTATGTTATTAAGCTGGAAAAATGCAGAGAAGATTTATGAGGATTGCCTGGGCATGAGGGCATGATCAGTAGGGAAGATTGGGTAGGACTTTATTGCTTAGAGCGCAGAAGGGTGTTCTTATGGAGGTCTATAAAATCATGAGGGGAATATATAAGGTGCATGCACAGATTATTTTACACAGAGTAGGGGAATCAAGAGCCAGAGAACATACGTTTAGTGAGAGGGGCAAGATTTAATAGGAACATGGTGGATAACTTTTACTTTAAGTGCACGGTAAGTATATGGAACAAGCTGTCAGATGTGGTGGTTCAGGCAAGTGAGCATTTCAAGTTCAAGTTACATATACTAGCACATGCACCGATTGGTACAGTGAGATTTGAGTTACCATACAGCCATACAAATAAAAACACAAGCATTTAAAAGACACTTGGACAAGTACATGGATAGGAAACTGATTCGTCAAACCAGGAAGAAATCATAAAATAATCTGTTTTTGGTGAAATATCGACTATGACACGAAGCAGCATGTTGAAATATTTTCTCCTCACTAGTTGAATGGTGGACTGAATTATCAGGCACATATTCCATTTCACATACATATAAAGCTGAAACATTTACTGCACCAGTAACATTGTCTTTACCTGTGGCATATGTAACATGACCGATCTTTATGAGTTGGACATCCAGTACCCCCTCCAATGCCATAGACATACTGATTACTTTTTGAAGAATTCTCTGCAAAGTAAATGCCTGCACCAAACATCCCACCGATATATGCATGCCTTTCATCAAACCCTTTATAAATGATAGCATTGATGAATGGAGAACCTGGAAAGAAATATCAAAATTCAAATTTGCACAGTATGGATTGAATTATTAAATTCCAAATATTCTCTGGCATTAACAATAAATAATTAAAAAGCTATTTGTCCACATTGTTTATTGCCCATCCTGTAGCCGCAGTGGTTAAATAACTGAATCAACATTTGAAATATACATAGGTGAATGCTAGGAACATTAGCAGGCCATTTGAGCCCAGCCCGTCCTTCAACAAAATCAGGGCTGACCAATTTCATTCATATTTTTCTGCTCTGTCCACATATTCTTTTAAAATCTACGTGCAGACCCGTTGGGTCTGGTCCCTGAACGTGCTTCAGACCCCGAGTACGGGGGGAGGGAGGGGAGGGGGGTTGTTACCGAAGTGAACTCGCTGTGGAATGAATCCATTAACGGAACCACTCTGCTGCTGGAGCTCAAGGCAAAGATCGGCTGTTCCCCCGCTGTATTTGGGAGCATGGCAAAAAGCAGCGGTGGAAGAGGCGATCTTTGGCTTGAGTCGGCGTTATAGAGCCAAGCCGGGCCAGGAGGAGTGGAGGAAGTAAAATCGTCAGCTAAATAAACCGGGCGGCAACAGCGTAAATCGCCAGCGAAAGAAAAAATTGGAGGAGAGCGGGCTGCAGCAGCTGCCGTTATGGTGGCTGGCCAGCAGGAGGCCACAAAATGAGTGCGTGTGTGTGTGGTGGGGGGATGTGAAGGATTTAATTTTAAAAAGTGCACATAAAAAGTCTAAATGTAATGAGCAGTGAATAGGAGAATGTAAAATAGTAATGTGTAGCAAAATGGAAAATTCCTCGGGGTTTGCAAGTGTGGTTTTGGCGCACCATGCAATCAAAGGGAGGGAGGGAGGGAGGGGGAGAGAGAGAGAGAGAGAGGAAGAGAGAGAGGGAGGGAGGGGAGAGGAGGGAGGGGGAGAGGAGAGAGAGAGGGGGGAGGGGGAGAGGGAGGGAGGGGGGAGGGGGAGAGGGGGAGGGAGGGGGAGAGGGAGGAGGGGGAGGGAGGGGAGGGGGAGGGGGGAGGGGGGAGAGGGGGAAGGGGGTGAGGGGTCGGGGGTGGAGGGGGGAGGGGGGGAGGGGAGGGGATTGAGAGCAGGCACACGCACACTTTTAAATGTAATACTAGAACAAGTGCAGACCCGTTGGTGTGGTCCGCGAAAGTGAGGTTGGTGGGGGGGGAGAGATGGAGGGGGGGAGAAGATGGAGGGTGGGGAAGGGGGAGGGGGGGAGGGAGGGGAGGGAGGGCGGGAAGGGATGGGGGGCAAGAGCGGAACTCACTATGAAAACATGGAGGGGACGGGGACACAATATTTTGGCGGCCGCCCGCGCTAATGCACACACGCACACTCATGTGCGAGGCCTCGGAGGCTCAATCCAGCGCTAAACAAAGATACTGCGCTGGCTGTGGGCCTGGAGATACTGCTCGCGCCTCACTCCCGACCTCTCTGGCCACCCGTGGGGGGGGGGGGGGGGGGGGGGGGAAGAACTCGGGCGGGGACAGGGCAGCGCCGGAGACCTGGCCGGGATCGATCCTGGCTGCGGATGAGGTGCAGGTCTTGGGGGAGGGGGGGGGATGTCCCCCACCTCTCAAAAATCATGGGAGGGGGGACGTGTCGCCTCTGACCCCCCCCCCCCCCGTGTTTTCCGCCCCTAGAGGGGGGGAGGGAGGAGAGAGGGGGTGGGGGAGGGGGGGGGGTGGGCGGCTGATGCTGAATGAGGCTGCGGGCCAGGCGTACTCTCCGTCAAGGCGCCGCTGGCACGCCGTCATGACGCTGCGTACGGCCGTTTTGGGGGGGGGTGGGGGGGGGGGGGGGGGGGGGGGGGGGGGAGGGGAGTGGGAGGGGGAAGAGAGAGGGATGAGGATGGGGGAGGGGAGGGAGAGCGGGGGAGGGTAAAGGAAGGAGACAGTCTGTGTAGGGGGAAGGGGGTGGTAGAGGGGATATGGCCGCGGGGAAAAAATGAGGTGTGTGTGTGGGGGGGGGGGGGGGTGAAGGATTTTATTTTATAAAAGTGTACATAAAAATGTCTAAATGTAATGAGGAGTGAATCCGTGAATGTAAAAGTGTAATGTCTAGCAAAATGGAAAATGTCTGGGGGTTTCAAAGTGTGGTTTTGGCGAACCATGAAATCAAAGGGCAAATCTGACACCCACAATGCCGGCACATACACACAGAGTTTTAATAGTATACTAGCACAAGTGCAGACCCATTGGCTCTGTTCCCCTAACGTGCGGTTGGGGGGGGGGGGGGGGCAGCATGTCGCGTCACACACACTAACTACCACCCTACACACACGCTAACTACCCCCCTTGACATTATATTAATATTATTAATTGCTCATTTTACCCCATATCCACCCTATCCACTGACACATAGCCCCCAACTCGCAGGCGTGTCGAAAAGTGGGGGGGGGGGGGGGGGTAAGAGAGTGAGGGCAGAGAGAGAGTGGGGAGAGACAGAGAGAGGGGCAGAGACAGAAGGGCAAGAGACAGAAGGGCAAGAGACAGAAGGGTAAGAGACAGAGGGAGAGAGGAATGGAGGGGAGGAGGAGAGGATGTGTGGGTGAGGGGGAGGGTGGGGAGGAGGGGAGAGGGAGATGGAGAGAGTGGGGAGGAGAGGGTAGGAGGAAGGTGGGAGAGAGGGGATGAGGATGGGGAGGAGAGAGCGGGAGGGTAAAGGAGGGAGACGGGGTAGGGGAAGGGGTTGGTAGAGGGGGGGAGGGGGGAGGGTGGGTGAGGAGGTAGAGGGGTGGGGGGGAAAGGGGAGGGGAACAGTGGAAGATGGGGAGGTTGAGAGGAGAGGGGTGGTGGGGGAAGGGATGGAAAAGGGAGGGAGAGGGGGGAGGAAGAGGGGGAGGGGAGAGGTGGAGAGAGAGTGGAGGGGGAGAGAGAGAGAGGAGAGGGAGAGCGTGGAAGGGGAGAGAGAGGAGGGGGAGAGAGAGAGAAGGGGAGGGAGAGAGGTGGGGAGGGGGAGAGGGGAAGAGTGGGGAGTGAGGAGGGGGAAAGGGATAGCAGGGAGTGGTGCAAGAGAGAGGGGGTGGGGGGGGGGAGGGAAAGGGGTGAGGACAGAGGGGGGAGAGGGGGTGAGAGAGGGTCCGGGGGAGGAGGTGAGAGGAGGGGTGGGGAGGGGGGAGAGAGGGGTGGGGTAAGGGGGGAGAGAGGGAGGAGGGAGGGGAGGGAAGGGAGGGAGGAGGAAGAGGGGGAAGGGGAGAGAGGGTGAAGGGGGTGTGGAGGGAGGGGGAGAGAGGGAAGAGTGTGCGGAGGGAGGGGGAGAGTGGTGGGGGGGGAGAGAGGGGAAAGAGTGAGGATGTAGAGAGGGAGGGGGAGGGGTAGGGGCAGTCTATCTATTCTCCACTCCCTATCACCCCCAATCCCCTTTCTCTATTCCCACACACGTGATCACGCGCTTCAACAGGTTGCGGGGGAGGGGGGGCTGGGGCTGGAGCAAAGGCAGATGTAAATGAGATCCATTCCGATTGGACATCTGTGAGCATTGGGCATTGTGACATCACACGATGGAATATTCACCAACATTCTATGGGTGAGAGCAGTTTGATTTGGTTAACATTTTGAAATATTGGGGGGGTGGAAAGGATTTTATGAAAAATATGTACGTAAAAATGTCTAAATGTAACGAGGAGTGCATTAGTGAATGTAAAAGCGTAATGTCTAGCAAAATGGAAAAAATCGCTGCGTTTAAGGGTTTGGTTTTGGCGGACCATGGAATCAAAGGCCAAAAATCTTATCTGAAAAAAACATGCAAAGTGACATACACCCACAAGAGACACACACACCGTTTTCAAAGGTGGGGGGGTGGGGGGGGGGGAAGAGAGAGCGAGAGAGAGCGGAAGAGCGGAGAGCGAGAGCAGGAGAGAGAGAGAAGAGAGAGAGAGAGAGAGAGAGAGAGAGCTAGCTAGCTGAATTACACCTAAACCAGCATCTGGAGAGATTCAGAGATTCAGATTCAGATTCCTTTATTGTCATTCAGACCTTTCGGTCTCTGAACGAAATTTGTTACCTTGCAGCAGCAGTGAGTTCACCAAGCACATCCTCATGGGAAGGCATAAGTCTTAAGGTCTTTGTCATTTACCTACTTGTTCCCCCTCGTAGAGCGATCCGGCCTTCGATGTCATCGTTACCACCAAGCTAGATGGAACGCTGGAGCGCGGAGCTCTGAAGCCGGGCCGCCGCTGGAAGCACCCGCTGAAGCCGGGCCCCGCCGCTGGAGAGCCGTTATGCCGGGCTGCACACCGCTGGAGAGCCGCCGGAGCCGCCGGAGCGGGCCGGAGCCGGAGGACACCGCATAACTAGCCGTGCTCTTTGGCCGCTGGGCTGGAACACCCGCTGCTTGCGAGCGCCAAGCTCCTCAAGCGGGCCGCCGCCGCCGCTTCACGCTCGCCACAGCTCCGAGGCCACCAGCTGCCATTAGGCCTTGGTGACGGGGGACACGACAAGAAAAGCATAGGGAGAAGACTACTAAAACCTTGTTTCTCCACCCTCCCCCCCCCCCCCCCACACAAACACAGCCTAATAAACCAAAAATTCCAACTTGCAGGTACTTCCGGTACCCAAGTCATCTCTAATATATTGAAAGATTACTGTTTTTTGACCAAGACCAACAACTTCCTATGTGGGGCTTTAAAAAAAAAACTTTAAATTAACAAAATTTATATATACATCTTATTGGGACTACTCATTAATTATTTTACACATGTCCTCATAGAACTCCAGCAATTTCCAATCCAGTTTAACTCTCCTAAACCTTGCTATCTTTCTTGATGCCAGCTCCCTTATTATAGGCTTCAGCAAATTTTATGAAGCTAATTGCCATATATGAAAATTTGTTGAAGTGGAATGCTTTGAGACGCTCTAATGGGCTGTAGAATTAAATGCAATGCTTTCACCATTATCAGTTGGACTTTGAAACAAGTAGCTAAATTTACATTGGTGTGGAATTGGTGCTAGTGTCTGGATTGAGTACTGATTCAGGATGAGAAGCTGCAGCACCATGGGTTCTCCCATGCCAATCAAGAATTACATGGATAACTCTATCAGATTTCCAGAGGGGATCTGGCATTTACAAAGAGAAAGTTACCTTATGCCAATAGATTTACACGCAATGCTCATCAATCTAATTAGGAAATTCCTTGAGTGGAGGAGCAGACTAACATTTTGTACGGAATCTTGACAGACTACCTGGAAACACCACGTTAGGTTAGTCATAATGTAAACTTTTTTTCTGGACATTAGAACTCAAACAGATGACAAAATCTATAATCTATTTGGTCTTTTACATTGTCATTCCTTTTCTCATCGATTTGTGATTAATTGAATGCTAAAGGGAAAATTGTTGTGACCTTTTTATTTCATTACTAATTCTATTACTGACTAAGCAGGAGCTCCTTAATTTAATTTGGGTGGGGGAGAAGGGGGGGGGGGAGACAAGTAAGTTGGACTCCTTCCTTTATACAATTTTACCTACAGAACAGAGTAAGCAAAAAACACAATGGCGAGCACCACGGAGCTGCGATTTTCTGTTATACCAAGCATGGAAAGCTTTCTTTACTTAGAGACTCACCGTGAAAGAGCATCCTTTCATTGTGATGATTATGATTTTCTTCTGCTACCTCCTTCTGTCGGTGAATGAATCGCTCCCGAAGTTTTTTGTTCACAACTTTTTGAATCTGAAAAGTATTAAAAAAATACTTAAACCAAAAATACCAAACAGATTTTCATTTAAACTAGATGGCCCAGGTGTGTACCTCACTGTGTAAAGTAGTGCCCCATCCCAAATCAGTACTCTCTGCAGATGTAACGTAAATGGTCCAAAACAAGAGAGCTAAGATCTTTACTACAATAAAGTAAGTGCCCTGTTCTAATATAATACTTTGGACTATTCAGTCTTGGGATGTGGGTGTCACTAGAAAATACAGCATTTATTGCTTATTTGTTATTGCCCTGAAGGCAGTGGTGCTATACATTAGTTTGGCATCAAGGGAGCTTGGAACAGCTGGAGAAACAAGGAACTGCACACGCTGATTTACATAAAAAGACACAAAGTGCTGGTGTAACTCAGCAGGTCAGGCAACATGACTGGGGAACACAGACGAACAACAGGTGAGGGCACTTCCACAGATTGATTGTGGTGGGGGGGTGTGGAAATATAGCTGGAAGAGAGACGGGGCTGGATGAAGCCTGGTGATAAGTAGATACGCATTTAAAAAAGAGGGGGAGGGGGAAGGTTGGAGGTTAGTTATCTAAAATTGGAGAATTCAACGCTCACACTATTGGGTTGTAAGCTACCCAAGTGGAATATGAGATGATGTTCCCCCAGTTTGTATGTGGCCTCACTCTGGTAATGGTGGAGGCCCAAGATGAAGATCAGGATGGGCATGGGAGTTAAGATGGTCAGCAACTGGGAGATCCAGTAGGTCTTGGTGGACACAATGCAAGTGTTTGGCAAAATGGTACCAAGCACAAGTTTTCACCAAAGACCTGTGCTCAACGTCAGTAAGGCCATCTCTTTTTTGTTCAGCTGGATGGTAGTTCTGGAGGGCAGTTAAGAAAAGTGACGCTTGTAGGGGCTTGAAATAGACCTGACTAGACATTAAGGGCAGTTCCTCCCATAAATAACCTAATTACGGTAAACCCCAGTTTGGCTTTTACCATAATTCAATAGCAGGACAAATCAAAATAGGACGTACATGGTAAATGGTAGGGAATTGAGGAATGCTGTGGAACAGAGGGATCTAGGAATAACTGTGCATAGTTCCCTGAAGGTGGAATCGCATGTAGATAGGGTGGTAAAGAAAGCCTTTGGTGTGCTGGCCATTATAAATCAGAGCATTGAATATAGGAGTAGGGAAGTAATGTTAAATATTGTACAAGGTGCATTGGTAAGACCAATTCTTGAGTATGGTGTACAATTTTGGTCGCCTAGTTATAGGAAGGATGTCAACAAAATAGAGAGAGTACAGAGGAGATTTACTAGAATGTTGCCAGGGTTCCAGCAACTATGTTACAGAGAAAGGTTGAACAAGTTAGGTCTTTATTCTTTGGAGCGCAGAAGGTTAAGGGGGGACTTGATTGAGGTCTTTAACAATGATGAAAGGGATAGACAGAGTTAACGTGGATACGTTTTTCCCATTGAGGGTAGGGAAGATTCAAAACAAGAGGGCATGACATGAGAATTAAGGGACAGAAGTTTCGGGGTAACGTGAGGGGGAACTTCTTTACTCAGAGGGTGGTGGCTGTGTGGAATGAGCTTCCAGCAGAAGTGATGGAGGCAGGATCGATTTTAACATTTAAGAGTAAAGTGGATAGGTATATGGACGTGAAGGGAATGGAGGGGTATGGTCTGAGTGCAGGTAGATGGGACTAGGGGAAAACAAATGGTCGGCACGGACTGGAAGGGCCGAGAGGGCCTGTTTCCGTGCTGTAATTGTTATATGGTTATATGTTTTATATCGTTAATAACCTTTTAATAACAATCAGTTCAAGCCCCATTTGAGCAATGCTTCTATCACATTGCCTTTTTAAACACTGAAACAATCAGCTGATTTCAAGTTGGTATCGGATTGACTGCAGTAACGTAGGTGGGGGATTATAGGAAGGTGATACCCTGCTCCTAAACTTCATAAGAAATCAAACACTGGAGTACCATTGGGAAATGGCAGGCAAGTACCTTGCAGCAGGTGCAAGACTTCATGCTCATACACATTTATACGGGAGTATCAAGCTTCTCTGACATTCCCAGAGTGAACTGCCATTTATTCCAGAAGTCGCAGTGGTGTGGATTTGAGCCAATATCAGAGGAAAGGTATTGATTCTCAGGATGTATGCAACTCTATATGGGTCAGAACAACATCCAACCGCCAATTAAAGTTTGTTCAAAGGTATGGACATCGCTGGGAAAAATCAGTATTCTTGTTGAAAACCCCCTAAAAAAAATGTACATGTGTGAATGAGAAATTCTTTAAAAATTGCTGGAAATGCGCAGCAGGTTAGACAGCATCTACATAAAAAAATGAAGCAGAATTAATGTTGCAGGTCAAAGACTCTGAGAAATGATTACTTCATTCTGTTGTTTAGTCTCTCCCTGATTGCTCGAACTGTTTGGGCAGATTGGCAATTTCAAAGGATAGTCACAAATTGATCATGTAGGTGGGTGGAATTGCATTTAGGCCAGGTCAGAGTAGTTTTCTTTCCCTGAAGGTATTTTGTGACAATGGTCAACATTACCAACAATATATTCCACATGACCGAAAAAGTTGAGTCTTTATCCCCAGAATTCTGAACTGACTTCAATTAAATTGGAAAGGTTTCGAGGGATTTAGGCCAAACGCAGGCAAATGGGACTAGCTTAGATGGTGCATCTTGGTTGGCATGGATGAGTTGGGCTGAAGGGCCTGTTTCTGTGCTGTATGACTGATTCTAATTTAAAATAATTTTTTGTCGAAATTGGAATTCTCAATAAATCCAAACTCAAATAACTATTGAGTATTAAATATTGAATATTAAAATGTTAATTATTTCTTACCTTAATAATATGATACCTATTAAAAACTCCACCTGCTGTCCCACCATCTCTGTGTTCACGGATTGTACTTTGCATCTAAATGACAATATCTTTGTTAGTTCCCTTTCTGTGTAATAGGACCAGACGTTGAAATCAATATACTTGATACAATGAAAAGATGTCACGAGGACAGAAGGTATGTATTTTGTTTCTTATAAAACCTGCTTCTGTCAGCCTCTGAATATTACAAAGTGTTTCACACTTTTAAATGCTATATTCCATTGATATATTAAACTCTACAAATGTATATATTAGTTAGTGACAATATTTTACTTCTTCTGTATTTAAATATATTCACCACAAATATATGGAGAAATTTGGAAAACAACATACTGCAAACTACCATTATCAAAAAGGGCTAACACTGACATCATAACTATATGTAGCAAACACATGTACACTTAAAATGAAAAAAAAGAGATCCTATTTACATTGCTTTCACCAGACAGCCCTAAGAGGACAAGAGCTATTTTAATCGGCCACGCGTCTCCCAAAAGTTCAATTCAAAATATGATTGCATAACAGAGGCAATAAAGCTAGTTCTGATTAAATTGTATCCTTTTGACAGATCTAAAATTTGCTTATTATGACACAGAGCAAGAGTCCAAAATTTCTAACAATCTGTAATTTTTAGACATTAAGAACAATTATTGAATGTATTGCTGCAGTACCCAATGTATTAATAATACAACTCCATCTGAAAACACACAGATGTTCAATACCACCGAATCTATGGCCAGATAGATATCACCTTAACGTGGAGTACTTTATTTCTATCTAGCCTTTGCTTTCCTCTCTCTATTGAACCTTACATCGATTTTTCAGTTGGGCTCTCCTTATTAAAGGTTTCAGCTTGACTTAACTGGATCAGTTTCCAATTAAGAGTTCTGAAAACTGAAAATTTACATCAATTTTGATCTTATTTTCCAGTAACAAAAACCATGCAACTACTTGAAGTGACATATGAAATTAGATAAAATATGAAAAACAGTTGACACTGTGTAGTTCTTTTAACATCGGACAATGTGTTTCCGCGCATGATATACTCAGAAAGGCAACAGCCAAAAGACATATTGGGAGAACAGGACCTCAAGACCTTCCAAAGCACAACATCCAATGAGGGTTTAAAAAACATTTTTTTTTTAAAGTCCCCTTTGACCAGCAAAAAACAACTTGGGCAAACCCAACAGATAAAGTACCTCTTCCTCCACAGACTGGTATTCTTTGTCATCTGGTGCAAGATCAATAAGAATGGTTCCCTGGCTGGCGCAATGGAATGTCAGGTAAGGATTTGCACCTGGAGAGAGGGTAATCAACATTAATGTCTGCCAACAAATTTAATGATCTCAAAGACTGAAAAAGAAGTAGGTTTGTAAGGGGATGATAGTGGCAATGTAAGGGGAGAGCATTGGTGCAAAGTCTTTAAGGATAGAACATTTTGCATGTATAAGGCAATTTCATTAATTTATTCGTAAAGGAGTCGTTGACCTACAATGATATTATACAATATTATACAAGTAATCATCAGTATATAAATATTTAAAATAGCATCAGCAGCCAATTTATTCCATTGTATAAAACCACACAGAAATAATTAAAAATTGTAGAGGTTAGCTATTGAAACCAACAGACATTAGAAAATATACCTGAAAACAAAAAGAAACAGAACAATATTGCATAGTGCACGTTAGTTTGCTACTGGGATTAAACAACAAAGACAGAATTGAAGACTTCCCATCAATTCTGGGAATAATACATTTTTCACCAGAATCAATGATTAGAAAATCTCCTGTGTGAAGGGTCTTGAATATTCTGGTGTATGGAGCTGATTTAATGATTATAGGGGACGAAAAGGCAGTATATTAATACAACTTTCTATAGATTTTATTTATGGTTACATTTAGAAAGGCTTCAATTTCAAAACAAGGTTCAACTCACTCTATTCCAACTACATTCTACAGTATGAAGATATTTAGCTTTATCAATTTTGTGTGCTTTAAAACTGTGGCCTATCTTAAAATTCTACAGAATCCATGTTTACAAAGCAAAATAAGGAACACTTTACCTTGCTGTCCCCCAAGCAATCGTTCGACACCCTTTATTAATTTGTGACGGTGCCCATATGCATTAATTCCAATTTCTTTCAGCTCTTCGTGCCCCATGTCTGCCAGCACATCCAATGTGATCTGAAAATGAAAGATTGTCAAATTCCAGCACTATCCAAATTCTTAAATATATGTATCAAGCAAAGATTTGCTTTTCACTCACCTGTTCCCTTTCAAAAATATCACGCAGGTGTTCCAAGCCTAGACTTTTAAGGAATTGGTTTATGTTCATATCCAGAACAGTAACAACTGGAAAAACAAATGTTTAATATTTTTTACCTTGCAACGATCAAATGTGACGATAAATCTGCATTACTGAAATAGCATGCGATAGTACAGCAGCCTCACTGCTTTTTAATAGGTTAAATCTCAATCCTGAGTTATGTTTGCGTTTGATCACGTGGGTTTCCCCGAATGGCTTGGCTTCTTCCCGCATTACAACAATTTTGATAGGTTACTTGGCAACTATAATTTTCTCCGAGTGTAGATGGATGCCGGAGAATCAGGAGTTTGTTTAGTTTATTGTCACATACTGAGGTACAGTGAAATGCTTCTGCTGCGTGCCATCCAGTCAGCAGAAAGACAATTCATGACCACAATCGAGCCATTCACAGCGTGCAGATACATGACAAGGGAATAATATTTAGTGTAAGGCAGGGGTTCTCAACCAGGGGGGAATTCCCCCCAGGGGGGGATTTCAGGTTTTCAGGGGGGGGGAATTGGGACCACAGATTAGCAAACTCAAACTGTTAGAAATAAAGGATTTTTAGTATTATATGCATATTATTAGGAATGCACTTTTTGAGGCAGACAATCTTGTAAAGGAGGGGGGGGGAGTGACATTCTGACATATGGTGAAAGGGGTGCATGGGGCAAACAAGGTTGAGAACCACTGGTGTAAGGTAAAGCTAGCAAAGTCCGATCAAGGATAGTCCAAGGGTCACCAATGATGTAGATAGTTGTTCAGCACTGCTCTCTGACTGCGGCAAGATGATTCAGTTGCCCGACAACAGCTGGAAAGAAACTGTCCCCGAATCTCTAGGAGTGCACCTCCACACCTCTTGCCCGATGGGAGAGGGGAGAAGAGGGAGGGGCCATGACTCGACTTGTCCCTAACCAAGCTGCTGGCCTTGCCGAGGCAGCGTGAGGTACAAATGGAGTCAATGGAAGGGTGTTTAAGGGAATGGGAAAGAAGAGGCTCCAGGGAGATAAGTGGGAGAATGAGACTGAAAGGTGTGTTCAGAAAGCCAGAATGGACAATAGGCTGAACGGTCTCCATTTCAGTTGTAAAGAAATATGAGATACATATCCCTGGAATTATTCAATGTGCCAACACTTTGTAGCTCGCATGTTTCACACACAGCAAAAAAAGTAAACAAGAACATTATTCATGCTGTTGGTTTAAGAGTAGCAATAATCGTGGCTCCTAAACCCCGTGTTTATCCTCCTGGTCATAAGATCTCCAGTGAGATCAATTTTTCAAATAAACCATCTACCATTAACATAACCAATGAAGAATTTCCTGAAGCCCAAGATCAGAGATAATCTGTTCACAAACAACATCATTAGAAGAATTGTATCAGTCAGCTTACCTTCACCTTCTTTCCTTTCAGTGCCAGTAGCTCCATCAGCAGCCCCCGAGGCACCACTAACAGCTAATTCTGCAAGTGGGCCACTCAAGTTATCTATACTGCTAGCAGCTGACAAGCAGGAAGGAGTTGACGCTGGAGAGATCACTGCTGCACTAACAACAGTTGCTTGAGGTTTATAACAACTGGGGAGAGCTTCTGGTGGCATAGCATCAATGAGCAAGGCTCTAATATCATCAGCCTGAAATTAAAAAAAGGCTCCGCTTCTTAAATGTTAATCACACAATAATCTGACATTAAAAAAGTTAATTTAAGGAACAATGTAAAAACCCATTTAAAAACATACAGTAGCCAAATCTAACGTAGTCTGGCCTTCCTGGTTCTTCATGGTAGGGTCTGCCCCATGAGCTAACAGCAGAGCACATAGCTGTGTTCTTCCTTTCTGTGCTGCTTCATGCAATGGAGTGAAGGCCCATTTATCAGTTGCATTGACACAGGTGTTGTATTTGATTAAAAGTGCTGCAATATCGACATGCTGAAAGAAAAGCAAAATAGAGCTAAAAAATATGCAACTTGATTTATATTAAAAAAATGAAAAATATGAATAAGAAAATTGACACCTAAAAATCAACCAAATGCATTTACTGCGCTGTAATATATAACAATTAAAAATATGATTTTGTTGCTATACTATGATGAACCTAGAAACGCACTGACAAAATCCAGATTTTGTGTTGATAATGACACTACAATTACTGATGCTAGCCATTATTATTTAATGAGATTGACAGAATATAGGATTTACATGAATGTAGAGTTTATTGTGGAGATGTCCATTATTCTCAATGTTCTATCTTGCTGTGCTGATTGCAGGAGAAAAGACAGCAAATAAAACCACATTTGAAATATGAAAGTACGCTATGTACAAAATAAATTTAAACATTTTTGCTTTCAGTGCATCAACATACAACTATTAAATAATGAACTGTCCATGGTCCTAAAAAAAAATCATTTAAATATCCTTGTTAGGAAATTACAAAGTGTGGAAAAGCTTTCAGCTTTTATTTGTATTCCAATATTCATATGGCACTCCACAAGGGAGGTTAAACTGTTCAAACAGAAAAATCAGGTAAATGCCTCCTATTCAGCCATCTTGACAAGATTAAAGATGATGAGAATGAGCATCAATTTCAAATACCACCTTAAAGCAGAAGGTATTTGAAGTGAAAAAGATCTTACCACAGTTAAAACTTGTGAAAGTTTTGGGGTCACCTTTGGGAGCCATAGGTGCTCTGCCATCATATACAAATTATTGCCCCTGGTTACATTACACAAAAGTGCTGGTGTAACTCTGTGGGTCAAGCAGCATCTCTGGAGAACATGGATAAGTGATATTTTGGGTTGGGACTCTTCTTCAAACTGATTTAATAGGAGAAAGAAAGCTGTAAGTGAGATGGCGGCGGGACAAAAGCTGGCTAGTGATAGGTTGATACTGGTGAGAACAGTTTCAATTGACAGATTGGTAATTGAATTCTACAAATTTAGGTAAATAACTCCTCCTCCCTTCTTCCCCCTCTTCCCTTTACCCCACCTGGATGTGCACCCATTTTTCCTCCTTCCCTTCTCCCTCGTTCCCTTCCACTAGCTTCACATTTCACATCTCTTCTATCCTTATCTCATACTTTATCTTTTCATCTCAGGCATTTGTACAAACTTCTGCTAATCAACCCCCCCCCCCCCCCCAACTCACCTGCATGCACCTAACACTTGTCAGTCTATGTCCTGCTCTTACTTCTCCCAGGTTTCTCTCACCTACTACAATTAGTCTGAAAAAGAATGTTGACCCAAAACATCGCCTAACCATGTTCACCAGAGATGCTGCCTGACCTGCTGACTCTCAGAATCCAGAAAGAGAAACATACTGCAAGCAACCTAGAGGAAAAATAGTGGCAATCTTTTCAAATCTAATAAACATAGGTACCAGAATCATTGGGTTGATTATTAACTCTCCCATTGACAGAAATAGCAATGCTTTTATATTTAAAAATATCCTTGCAATTAAATTACAATAATATTTTTTTAGGACCAGATATTTTGATATATTGATGGGCTGAAATTAAAATAGATTTTGTAAATGGTGCAAGTTCATGAAACTTCAAATTAAGGGCTTACTTGCTGTTTTCTCTATTGTAATCCACACAGGCCATGAACCCCAGTAACACGCATGCCTTCCACTTTTATAAACAGTGCATTGATATTGTTTGAATGATATTAGAATAAATGACTGGTGATAATGCAGTTTCTTACCCCATACGATGCTGCATTGTGAAGGGGAATAAGACCCCCCTTGTCTTGTGCGTTAACATCTGCACCATGCTCCAAAAGATAATCAGCCACCTCAAGGTTATTATAGCCAGCTGCAAAACAAAAGCAAAATAATTATTACAGCAAAAAAAACTTGCATCCAATTTGGTCAGTGCTAAAGTTCACAGATTAATACATCTGCTTATAATCACACTCATAGTTCTGACAGAGGTAGGGCACTTAAGTCATCCAGGTGGATACTATACTAATGGAATACTACTAAAGGCTCTGTAAAGGTAAACATGTGGAAGTTCATGCTCGTACATGGATATTGTTTAAGAACAGCATCTGAATTTGCCACGGTACTAAATGTTTCTCATTTTGGCTTTTCAGAGACAGCACTGACATTATCACTTTAAACCACTGAAAATGATGCGTTTCAATTATTATAGAAAATGTATTATTGATGAATGAAAATCAACACATTTTGGAAATCTGAAATAGAAACAAAACATCCTGGAAAAACAGCAATTCAGGCAGTATCTGTGAAAAGAGAGTCAATATTTTGGTCTGTTTCATTGCTTCCCTTTCCAAAGATACTGCCTGAGTTGCTAAGTTTATCCAGGATTTTCTGCTTCGATAATTATGCACGTGTATACACACACACACACACATATATATATATATATACACACACACGTGTGTGTGTGTGAGATATATATATGCACACATATATACGCGTGTGTGTGTGTGTGTGTGTGTGTGTGTGTGTGTGTGTGTGTGTGTGTGTGTGTGTGTGCGCGTGTGCGCGCGCGTGTGTATATGTATACACACATAAATAAAGAAAGGACTTCCAATTATAGAAAGTGTTGCAAAATCCTGACTGGGGTTAGTGACAATGTGGTCGAGTCACTTTTGAAGCAAAGCATGGCAGCCAATTTTAACACTGCAAAGTCAATAACAGCAATAAGGTAATGATCAGACTTCTTTTGAAAGAAATGCTAGTGTTATGGGTACATGGATAAGCATTGATCATGACACATAACTCTTTGCTCGTCTTTGAATAGAACGAGGGGTTCGTTGTCATTCACCAAAGATCAGAGGAAAATAAATATATATTTTGTCTCTTTCTCCAGCAAAAATGGCACTGTAAATTGGTGACAGCTGGGATTTTTGTCATTTCTACAGCGAGACCTCAGTTTAAGCTTTGACTCAGTGGCAAGTGTCATGACTATTCTTCAGCTGAAATCTTTAAAGATTCCCATTATGTCACCTGAAACTGCAAAAAGTAATTCAATTTTAAATTCATATTGTGATTTTCACAAACTAAGGCAGCATTGGGTTAAATCACAATTTAAAATATTTAAATAAGCAACAATAATTCTGTGCCTTGAATATAAAAATGACAACAAAACACATTGAAGCAACAACTTTCAGAGTACTTGAAAATTATACTGCAAAGATATTGCTACATGGCTGTATAAAAAATTATGGCAGAATGAAGACCATTTCTTTACACACTTTGAACAGATTTTCCAGTTACAATTCTTCACTTTGTTATAAAAGCCGCCAGATTTATTCATTTAACCGCTATTCCCTTTGATGGTATAATTCTCTTTTTACCACTTGAAGCATTTTACTAATATTGCGTTAGATGGTACCGCTGCATCTGCTTCCTTTGCTCTTTCATGCAGTATGTTCCAGATCATATTGATTTCTTGTTCACAAAATTGATTCAATTCCTCTTTGATCCTTTTTAAATTCACCTTTAATCCATTTTTTTGGTTATTGACCCATTTGTCACCAGAATAAATTTCCACTCTTTACTTCAGGAAAACTATTCATGATTTCAATAGTACAATCAATACCTTCTCCCTGGTATCATTGTATTAAATCTCTTGTTCACGAAGGATGGCCATCTTTCCGGATGTGTAGTTTTGGAAAATGTGGTCAGAGCCAATTTCCATGCCCCCATCCATCAGGATCATCCCATATAATCTGAGTGACATTTTATTTTGAGGATTGCCAATGATCAAATACCCTGCTCCCCCAGGTATACCCCACTTTAATAATTATGTGCCCTAATAAACATCCTGATGGCTGTGGAAGTCAAGATATTGGGTATTTTTAAAGCAGACATTGATAGGTTTTTGATTAGTAAAACCCCTGTCTCACTGTGCGAGTTGGCCCACGAGTGACCCCGAGTTTTCTCTCGTGGTGATCACGTAGCGGGAACGTCGGAACTCGCACGAGCAACTTATCGACTCGTGGCGCTAACGGCAGGTACTCGGGAAACTTGTTAACTCGTGAAAAAAATCAAACATGTTTGATTTTTTCCACGAGTCAAATTAACTGTTCAAGTGTAAAATGGAAACATTTTAACTCGTTGCAATAACGTAGTGGCCCCGTGCGTTTATCTTAGTGTCTCGTGAGTGTACCGTGGGAACTTTAATAATCTGTTCTTTTGCTCGTAAGACTGAACCAAAGATAGACACAAAATGCTGGAGTTTATAACTCAGCGGACCAGGCAGCATCTCTGGAGAGAAGGAATAGAGTCGAGACCCTTCTTCAGACTTTCCTTCGCTCCAGAGATGCAGCCTGTCCCGCAGAGTTACTCCAGCATTTCGTGTCTATCTTCGGCCTTTCTGCCACTTGTCCCCGTGGCTTCACTCTGTCTCAATGAACGGCTTAAAGACCTGCCGTAGGGCAAGTCTGGGGTGGTGGGTGGGATGTGTCCACGTGTGATGCTCCATCCACCCCCCCGGGGCCGAGAGTGTGGGATTGGGAAGGAAACTGCAGATGCTGGTTCACACCGGAGATAGACACACACAATGCTGGAGTAACTCGGCGGGACAGGCTGCATCTCTGGAGCGAAGGAATGGGTGGCATTTCGGGTAAGTCTGAAGAAGGGTCTCGACTCTATTCCTTCTCTCCAGAGATGCTGCCATGTCCGCTGAGTTGTGTGTGTGTGTCTCTCTCCCTCTCTGTCTATCTGTGTGTATCTGTGTGTGTGTCTGCTGTCGGGTCCCGGTGGCCGCTCAAAGTCACCCGAGCTGCTTGATTCCTCTGAAGTGGTGGCCAGCTGCTGTCTGTGTGTATCTCTATGTGTGTGTGTGTGTGTGTGTGTGTGTGTGTGTGTGTGTGTGTGTGTGTGTGTGTGTGTGTCTCTCTCTCCCTCTCTGTCTATCTCTGTGTGTGTGTGTGTGTGTGTGTGTACTGTCGGGTCCTGGCGGCCGCTCAGTCACCCGCGCTGCTTAATTCCTCTGAAGTGGTGTCCAGCTGCTGTCTGTGTGTATCTCTCTCTCTGTGTGTGTGTGTGTGTGTGTGTGTGTGTGTGTGTGTGTGTGTGTGTGTCTCTCTCTCTCCCTCTCTGTCTATCTCTGTGTGTGTGTGTGTGTGTGTGTGTGTGTGTGTGTGTGTGTGTCTCTCTCTCCCTCTCTGTCTATCTCTGTGTGTGTGTGTGTGTGTGTGTGTGTGTGTGTGTGTGTGTGTGTGTGTGTGTGTGTGTGTGTGTGTGTGTGTGTGTGTGTACTGTCGGGTCCTGGCGGCCGCTCAGTCACCCGCGCTGCTTAATTCCTCTGAAGTGGTGGCCAGCTGCTGTCTGTGTGTATCTCTATCTGTGTGTGTGTGTGTGTGTGTGTGTGTGTGTGTGTGTGTGTGTGTGTGTGTGTGTGTGTGTGTGTGTGTGTGTGTCTCTCTCTCTCTCCCTCTCTGTCTATCTCTGTGTGTGTGTGTGTGTGTGTACTGTCGGGTCCTGGCGGCCGCTCAGTCACCCGCGCTGCTTAATTCCTCTGAAGTGGTGTCCAGCTGCTGTCTGTGTGTATCTCTCTCTCTGTGTGTGTGTGTGTGTGTGTGTGTGTGTGTGTGTGTGTGTGTGTGTGTGTGTGTGTGTGTGTGTGTGTGTGTGTGTGTGTGTGTGTGTGTGTGTGTGTGTGTGTGTGTGTGTGTGTGTGTGTGTGTGTCTGCTGTCGGGTCCCAACGGCCGCTCAATGTCAGTCACCCGGGCTGCTTCCTTTTTTAAAATTATTTAAAATAGAGATCCATTGCAAAAAAGTATTTAAAAACATAAAAAAACAAGAAATGCTTGGTAGAATGCGCATTTTCCCATTGTAGGTCATATCAATAGATGCGGACGCGCTGAAATAACTCAAAACCACAGGATGGAGATGTATTTTAACATTGTTGCTTTATTAAACCATACCTTCATTCACGGTTGGCTCAAGAGTAACGGGAGAGGAACTTGCTAACTCGGGAGAGGAACTTGCTAACTCGGGAGAGGAACTTGCAACATCGCAGCAATTACATACCCGTGGGAACTCGGCCACACACTTGATCATACACTTGCAGTCTCGTGGGCAGCCACGAGTCTATCACTCGGGGTACCTCGTGGGTCAACTCGCACAGTGAGACAGGGGCATATGGGCATTAAAGGTTACAGAATGGGAGAATGAGGTTGAGAAGGAAAATTAGATAAGCCACGACTGAATAACAGAGCAGAACTGATGGGTCGAATGGCTCAGTTTGGTTCCTATGTTTTATTTTCCCCTCCATTTTCTTTGCCAAAATGGATAGTTTTACATTTTCCCATTGTTTACCTCATTAGCCTAATCTTTGCTTGTTCGCTCAATTTCTGACCCATCTTTGTTATCAGCCCATATTTTGGTGCCTTCACCTAAGCTAATTATCTCTTGAAGCTCAAGGAGTCATGCAAAATTAAAAGTCAATGCATCAACTATCTCTGTTTAAGAAGGAACTTCAGATGCTGGAAAATCGAAGGTAGACAAAAGTGCTGAAGAAACTCAGAGGATGAGGCAACCTCTGTGGAGCGAAGGAAATAGGAAACGTTTCTAATTTCCTTCGCTCCACAGATGCTGCCTCACCCGCTGAGTTTCTCCAGCATTTTTCTCTAGCATCAACTATCTCACTAGCCACAAAATTAAACACTCTAGGGCGAAATCCATCAAAACCCAGTGCAGTCAGTTTCGAGCTCCAACAATTTGCTCAGTATCACATCCCTGCTCATTTTTTTGATTTCCTTTCTTCATTCCAATTTCTGATTTACAATTGTTATTGGGACTCAACTTGCATGTTCTACAAGATGATCAATTCAAATCTCTATTTTTATTATTAATTCCCCATATTTATCTTTATATGGCAAACACTTTTTTTACATTTGATACTACCTTTATTTTTTTTAGCCACAGATGGTGTATCCTCTTGGAATTTCTCTTTCTTGTTCTGGACCCTTTCTTCACTCCGTGAAGCAGAATGTAAAAAATATGATCACTGTCGCATCTTTACTATGAATCTCATCTTGAAAGTCTTTTTCAATTTCAATATAACATGCTCTCTAGTTAGCTCCAGAACATGCTCTACTAGGGAACTATCCCAAAGGCACCCAACGAACATTCAGTCTACCTTTGCCCATATGATTTTTCTTATCCATACAGAGATTAATATCCCCATAAAATCCTATCAACACTTTCTTTATCCTCCATCTTTAACATCCTGATTGAATTATGTTTGAGAAATTAAATAGGAGAAGTAATGAGCAATACATTTGGAAAATGGTAATCACCAACAATTTTACTGTGAAAATAGGATATGGATTAGGAAAGAATAAGCTTCAGTGAAATGAGGAAGAATATGATTAAAAATAAATGGATGAGCAATGGCACAATATTTATCTAAGACCTTACCTGCAAGATGTAGTGGCGTTGAGTTCCTTCCTTGAGTATCTCTGCAATTTATGTTCTCAGGGCTACATAACTTCTGGACCCGAGCTAGGCACCCTTTCTTTGCAGCATCAAGCAGAGCAGCATCTCCTCGTAGTAAATCTTGAATATCTGTATCTCCCTCTTTCACAAGGTCCAGAGGTGTATTACCATCTCTGTTCTTCTTTGTCGGATCAGCTCCATGCTGAGAAAAAAAAGAATTTCATAACACATTAAGATAAACATTATTTACATTATCTGACTGGAAAATGCCTCAAAAGCCTTTTCGAGACAAGAATCGCGAAATTACACTTGCATTAATGTTCGGAACCTGTGAAATAACCTGTGAATGGCCACGCTTTATTTTTAGGTTTATATTCCATATTTTATGGAGAAATCAAAGTTTTATTTCCTGTCCATACTCTCAACTCCTTCAATATATTTAATGCCTCAAGATCAATATATTTTTCATGAGCTGCAGTGACCAGAACTGAATGCAGTACTCCAGATCAAATCTAACCAAAAGTTTAGCTTCTACCCTCTTGCATTGCAGCCCTTAGAGTCATCATCACAGCTGTAAATAGAGAGCATAAAACTGAATCAGTTAAATTCTAAAATATGAGGCAATGCAGAGATGGGAAATTGAATCCTGACTATCTTGCCAACGGTCTGTCTGTCTTTGTCTTTTTTGTGTGTGCTATTTTTAGTGTTTTAAAAGTATGTGTTAATGTTCTCTGGTTTGTTTTATGTGGGGGGTGGGGGAGGTGGATGGGGAAACTTATTTTCAATCTCTTACCTTGCCGGATATGCGATTGTTTACCGGATCGTATCTCCGGTCGCTCTGCGGCCTAACATTATGGAGCTGGTGGCCTTGCTTGTGACTGACTTGAGCCCCATCCCGGGGCCGTGGACTTACCACCGGAGCCTGCGATCCCTTGCCTGGGATCGACGCTCCAATCGTGGCCTGTGGATTTCAACATCGAGGAGCTTGCAGTCTCGGGTAGAGACTGATATTGGGAAGCTCCAAAGTCGCAAGAGGTTCGACTAGCCCCGGCCCGGGGTCCGATCGCCCAGCACGGGGAGCTGAGATCCCACCCCCCCCCCCCCCCCCACCGATGCGGCAGCTTGATCGCCCCGATGCCGAGGGCTCGACAGCCAGCTGCGGGAGCCAAGATCCGCCTGAAAATGGAAGGCTCAAGGAGAACAAAGAAAGGAAGAGATTGAACTTTTTTTTTCGCCTTACATCACAGTGAGGATTGTGGAGGAGTCACTGTGGCGGATGTTTATGTAAACATTTATTTTGCGTGTCTTGTTGCTTTTTATTGGTATGATTGTATGGCAAATCAAATTTCTCGTATGCTGCAAAACATACTTGGCTAATAAAGTATGATTATGATTATCAAATTTAGACCCAAGTATGTGATCATCCTATAGTAATGGTTCCGTAACAGCTACTTTAATTTTTATCAACGTCAAAATATCAGTACAGAGCATTTTACTGCAACACATTCTAACCATATGTAAGTTGATTGATTTTCTGTGCCTAACACCAAGCATTTATACAAATCTTCAAATTATCATTTACCTTTAAAAGAAGTTTGCAAATTTCATATTTGCCTTTGGCTGCTGCTTCATGTAAAGGTGTGAACTTCCATAGATCAGCCACATTCACTGAGGCACCGTGCCTCACCAGCAGTTCTGCTACTTCATAATGTCCATATGAGCAAGCATTATGCAAGGGTACTAGACCCCTGAAAGATAAATAATTCGTCACCACTGAAAATTGCACAAAATCGCTTCAGTCAAAATTAATGATTTTTTAAACTCAATAAATATGGGCAGTATTTCCAGTTAAAGATACAAATTTTGTAACTCTGCTTGTTCAGGAGACTTGATAAACTATTAGTGAGAGTATTTTCTTCTCTCTTATCTCGAAAGACAAATTGGCTTTTTGCCAATTGGATACGAATCATGAGTGAAACATTACAGGTAAATGGGATGTCACAGGCAGGTTAGTTTCTGGTTTCACCTTTTCTTGAGGAAAGCAATCAGGATAAGGAATCTGGCCTATTTTTGCTCTTTCTCTCCATGGACTTCAATGTCAAAACCAGGCCTGAGGGCTGGGAGAGGGCTAGACGTTGAGTGCAGAGGAACATGAAACCTTTTCAATAGTTTTCAAGTCTACATAATTCTGAACGTCAATCACATTGATTTTACACTTCAATTTTAAGAGTGAAGCAAGCAGACCAAATCTCAAAAGAAAAAATATACAAACCCTTTGTCTTTGGCGTGCACATCAGCGCCATGATGGAGCAGGTACTCTACTACTGCCACCCGATTGTAACCTGCAGCAAAATGTAATGGGGTGGAGTGTCGTCCTTCCAGGTCCCTGCAGTTCACATTCTGGGTTGTGCACAATTGCTTTAAAATAAAATTAGACATCAGCAAATGTTATTGACATTTTGTTTAAACATAGAAAATAGGTGCAGGTGTGGGCCATTTGGCCCTTCGAGCCAGCACCTCCATTCAATATGATCATGGCTGATCATCCAAAATTAGTTTAGAACTTTTATGAAATGTAATTGTATCAATTGAATTGAATTGGAAAATCTAAAGAAATGAAAGCAAAGATGCTTGTTAAATTCCAACAACAAATCATGAAGCATGATTTTTTGTTCGTTCCCAGGGCTATTCCAGTTATAAAATCCAACAAGCAATACATTCCGAGAATGGAGTGCCTGCTTTTCCATCAATATCTAATGCTTTACTGGCAATCAGAGGAAAATGGCTTGTGTGTCAGCTGAATACACAGTCTCGACCCGAAACGTCGCCTATCTCCTTCGCTCTGAAGAAGGGTCTCGACCCGAAACGTCGCCCATCTCCTTCGCTCTGAAGAAGGGTCTCGACCCGAAACGTCGTCCATCTCCTTCGCTCTGAAGAAGGGTCTCGACCCGAAACGTCGTCCATCTCCTTCGCTCTGAAGAAGGGTCTCGACCCGAAACATCGCCTATCTCCGTCGCTCTGAAGAAGGGTCTCGACCCGAAACGTCGCCTATCTCCTTCGCTCTGAAGAAGGGTCTCGACCCGAAACGTCGCCTATCTCCTTCGCTCTGAAGAAGGGTCTCGACCCGAAACGTCGCCTATCTCCTTCGCTCCTTAGATGCTGCTGCACCCGCTGAGTTTCTCCAGCCTTTTGTGTACCCTCGATTCTCCAGCATCTGCAGTTCCTTCTTTAACACATAGTCTTTGCTGTGCAGCAGACATTGATTTATCCACACTTCAAATTTTAAGCCACTGGCCTTCATTTCATTCTCCCCTTGCTTGGATATAAGCGAAGCAATGTCTCAATTAAAAGTTTTTAATTTGGAGCTAATGTGTCACAATATTCAAATAAAAAAAGAATGTGCCCAACAGTGGCTAGCATTTATATAACAATCTTAAAGTACAAAAATACCCATGACATTTCTTGGTATTAGAATTTTAACAGCACAATTTAATACACTGGAATTTAGGTTATGAGCTAACTACAATTATGAGGTTTACCTTGAATATACGTACAACACAGTCACTAGAATATTACCGCATTTAATCACACAAACAGTATGTTCATTGGTTTAAAAAAAGACAGCATATGTCAATATGTCACACTATAATTTTCTGGGAAAATAATACTTGGGTTAGTTCGAACACAGATAAGAACAGGACGGCCTTCTAAACAACACAACCAGACCAAATAAAATATTAAATATACTCCAGGACTGTCCTAATCTGGGATACAAAGGAAGTATTGCAAAACACATTAGGTAAATCAGAGATGAAGAAAGGACAGGACTTTACCTAACCAGAGGAAAACATGTTTGGCACTTATTTGTGGGTGATTGGTTCACAAATAGGGCGAGGGAAATAGAAGAATGATTGACAGGGAGCAGTGAGTAACCCCACAAATGGGTATTTAAATGGGTATGGGTATGGGTATGGAATATAAGGGGGTAGATTTAAGCAGTGGGATTTGAAGTTGGTCCTTGCAGGCCTTGACATAACTCCTTTATCAATTTGAGAAAACAACCATAAGATAACAACTACTGACACTGCCAATAATGAACTGCCCTGCTGCTTTGTAAACACATTGATACATCTGCAAAAATAATATTTAAAAGTTGTGTACTTGTATTCTGTGGTTTTGGTAGACAGTGCTTGTGGGTCAATAAACTAAATCATTCTACAGATCAATTCAAGTAATCTCGAGTCAACTGGAATCTAAAATATTCAATAGGAGCATCAGCTATTAAAATATGACACAAAGGTACACAAGGCACCTGGCTGTAAGAGATAGCTTTCATGTCTCCTGTAAAAGGACTACCAACTAGAAAGTGTGCAGCAATTCAAGATGGTAGCTCATCGCCACTTTTACAAAGATTAGGGATCCATAACTAAAATGTTGGCCTTGGCAATGAAGTTCGCAATTCTGTTTCCCAGGATATGAAGTTTCCATTCATGCATAATTTTTTTTTTTCTACAGCTGCGCCTGAGGCCAAAAGGGAACTACAAGTTTAATTAGAGAAGCCCCAAATCTTATGGCTGGGACAGTTGGAACCAGAGGGGACACTGGACAAGCACAGGAAATCTGTGCTTTCAAAGGAAATCAGGATAATAAAATTCACCAAGGTTCACCAAATTCACATTGGTAGGTTTGTCATTTTAGAATTAGGCAAACTGGACCTTAACTCTTCCGAGTTTTGACAAATGATTTTGTTACAATGTATAAAATTATTATGGGTTTAACAAAATAGATACTTCATTAAATGGTATTTCTCTAAGCTGGGTTATGAGGAACAAGGGTGACAGTCTCAATTGGCTTAGCCATTCAGAAGAATAATGAGAAAAACATTATTATTCAGATGGCAGAGAATCTTTACAATTCTCTACAAGAGGGATAAGTTGGTTCAATCACAGAGTGTAGAGATTGACAGATTTTTTTTAAATTAAGGGAAGCAAAGATTAGAGGGCTTGCACAATAAAGCGATTATGAAATAAATCTTCGGCTACATTCTTAACGAATGACAGAGCAAAAGACATATTTTAACGAAATTGACCTTCACTGAACTGAACACCCTGATTCATCCCTTATCTTTTTCCATAATCATTTAGAAGTATAAAATTGTAGAAACTATCTCCAACTATCTCCCCCATTGACAACTCCTTCCACTTGATCAGGTACATTTACTAAGATGAGGTCCAGTAATGGCCAAATCTTGCTCCTGGTTCAACGGCAGCAGATTTCAGGCTTACACTGTTACTCAAATCATACAATTCTGACAGTCATGATTTCATACCTGCAATTTAAACTGGATGTACAATATTATAGTTTCATAATTCACCCTTCAAAGTTTATAAATTGCCTTTCACATTGGTCAAGCATCAAAAAAATCCAATCGTAGATTTAGGAATGGGTTAAACCATTCAACAAAATAATATCAGTTCTGAATCACAATATACAAATCTAAATGTCACAAAGTGGGATAATTTAACAATTATTAGCTGACGGGTTACTCTGGTGTTACAACAGCTGATTGGAATAACATGGAAAAATACAAACTTCTTTGCTAAGTTTCACAAACTTTATGAATGAAGAATGTTGCTGGTATTCAAGTGCCACCATTTCTGATATGAAGGGAGTTAGACATTGTAATGAGTAACCATACAGCATCTTTATCCCAAACTAGATGCAGAGGGATTGTATTTGCTAGTATAGCTGGAGGTGATTGTAATACCAGCAAGTGCATAGAATATATTTTTCAACAAACTAGGTTTATCTTCTAACTACAGCAACACAAAGAAAAGCACAGCATTACTATTTTTTGTCCAGGTAAATACCTTGACAGTTTCCAGGTCTCCAGCCTTTGCAGCCTCCAGGAGTCGATAATCAACATCTGAATTGTGCAATGGAACATTCTCTAAACAAAAAAACATTCGTAGAAATGGTTAATCAAGAGTTGAGTATTTAATTGTCATTTGGTATATACCGACAATGAAATCCTTACTTGCTGCACTTTAACAGGCCCATAAATGCAATAACATGCTGATAAATAACAATAAAATATACAATTAATAACTGTAATGTAAGTTTGTAATCTTAAAGTCATAGTAGTACAAGGTAACTATAATAGTGCAAAAAACAAAGTTGGTAGTGCGCAAAAATACATAGTCCATAAAAGATCAGTCGCTGAGGTTAGCTTGTGTATTGTTCATGAGCCTGATGGTTGCTGGGAAAAAGCTGTTCTTGAACCTCTTGGTCATGGTTAAGGCTCCTCTCATCTTCTTCCCAATGGTGGCAGCAAAATGAAGCACAACCAGGGTGATATGGGTGTTTGATGATATTAGCTGCCTTTTTGCAGCAGCACCCCTCAATGGTGGCGATTCCAGTACCTCCGATGGACAGGGCAGTATCAATCTCTGCATGCTCATTTGTTCCAGGGCGTTCAAGACGCAGAACCAGGCTGTATACTCTTTATCA